>OU015761.1:53057067-53084616 GCA_907173295.1 Fagus sylvatica | reverse complement strand
ATACAAATAAAAATTCTATGTTAATATTCTCTCAATACTCTCTCTCTCTCTCTCTCTCTCTCTCTCTCTCTCTCTCAATATTACTAAATTCATTTTCTCTCTCAATAACTTTTATTTTTTAAAGTAGAAAGAAAATAATTTTAACAGTATGCAAAAGTCTTTTTTAATGGATTCTTTTTAAGAATTAATTTGACATAAAAAATTGAAGTTCTTTTATTTTTAAAATATTTTCATTAAGTTTATCTATATAAAAAAAAAATGAAGAGGTCGCCATCTAACATTCTAATAATGATTAGGTTATTTAGAAAAATATAAAAAGCTTCTACCCCAAAAAATTAACAAAAAGATATTGATATAGTTAGTTTTAAAGATAAATATAAAATCCTACTCTACATTCGATTTGACAATAACAATCATAGATTATCAAAAAAAAAAAAAAAAAAAAAAAGACAATTACAATCATATGTACGTGCAACATGTCTTGGCAGTTGGCACAATCAAACAAAGTATCCATTTATATCCACAAAT
Source organism: Fagus sylvatica (assembly GCA_907173295.1). Lineage (NCBI taxonomy): Eukaryota > Viridiplantae > Streptophyta > Magnoliopsida > Fagales > Fagaceae > Fagus > Fagus sylvatica. The sequence goes on along the minus strand of OU015761.1, from coordinate 53,084,088 downwards.
AGTTAAGATAGTAATAAAACTATTCAAGTATCTTTTACGAAATACGAACCTCTTTAAGTAATATTATGAATATTAGATTTTGGATAAAGTAAGATTATGAAATAATATAATAATAATGACATGGCAGAGAAGCTCAATTTGGACAAAGATAGGGAAGTGGGTCCATTGCCAACTGTTCAAGCTAATTAGCTCCGTTTTACGGCGTGGCCCAACTGTAGAAAACATGCGTAGCGGAAACGGTACCCAACGACTGTCGTCAAAAGGTTAATTATGGGTAGGAACTAGGAAGTTTCCCAATACCCACACAAAAAAATAAAAAATAAAAAAAACACAAAAAACATAAAAAAAAAAGTACTTTCCTTATGACATAATTTGGTTACAACTAACCTTAACGGAGAACTCAAAAAACCATTCATGTGTATTTAATCACATGATTTATTTGTTTAAATAATATATATAGATAATTTTATAAGTTGTCTCATAGTGAGTTATGTGAAGTTGGCTACAAACTAAACTTTATTTATTTCCTCACTTTATCTATTGGGTCCATCTCAATTCTACTACTCTAATAAAATTGAACAATGTCCCCTCTCTTTTATTTTTATTTTTGAAACAACAATGTCCTCTCTTATTAATTGAAAATATGGAAATAACCCCCATAGTGAAATTTTCTATTAAATTCAAACAAAATTAACAGAATTTTATTTATTTATTTTATCAATTTCAAATTATAATGCCCAAAATTTATCATTATATATTAATAAATCATAAAAAAATTTCTTTAGTTTTGCTTCAATTTAACATAAAATTAAATGATAAAAAGCTATTTGCATACTTTCAATACATGAGAGAGACGTTGTTCGGTTTTATAAATTATGAAGAAATGAAATATACCCAGTAATTAAGGAGAGAAGAATAGAGTTAGGCTACAAACGAGTTTGTAGCTATCTTACTATCATTCAATACCTGATAATTTATAAAACCATTCACATGTATTATTTAAATAAATTACATGACTCATTAAATAGGTCATGCGATTACAAATTTATGTGGATAGATTTATAAATTATTACTTAAATAGTTGTAACAAGATTACGACAATTTAGCTAGGGGAAGAAAATAGGATTTTCAAAAACAAAAAGAAAAGCAAAGAAGGAAAATACACGTGGCGCAAAAGCGGTATTCTTCACCAGCGTGTAACTTCTTACCTTAGATAAGAAAAATCAAACCCCACGCGCCCCCCACAAAAGATACCGAGTAATTCCCATGGGTTCCACATTCCGCGTTGTCATTATAACACGTGGAGGAATTCTGTACTTTAACCTCTGGAGCGTGTTAACACGCGCCTTCAGAGTATGTAAGAGAAAAAGGAGTTTACTTTGTATTTTATTTTTTTTTGGATAAACGACCGGTTAAACCCAAATTCCTTGGAAAAAGGATCATTCCATTGAAAACCTCCGTTTACCTTTAATTTTTAACTAGAATGGTGATATATAATATTTATTTGATTTTATATTATTTCAATGAATATTTTAAAATTATTGAATATTTTTAAATACCACATATTTCTTATTTAGATAAAAATAAAAAAATATTAAAGGATTGAATTGGAACGATCTCTCGGAATTCCTGCCCTTTATAACCCCTCAGCGTGAGTTATAAGTTTAAACGCAAAAAATATTAACCCCAATAAAAAAAACAGAATAAAAAGTGAAAGGGTTTCATTCTGGGACTCTCTCTTTCTAAGAAAAACCCTTAAAGCTTTAGCCATGACTGACCAAATGGTCGTCGAAGATAACCCTAACAACAACAACAATTATTCATCTGAGTTCGATTCGCTTCCAATTCCGCCAATGGATTCGCTTTTCTTTTCGGAGAATAGCAATAACGGTAACAGCAACGGCAATAATGGTATAATTAGCTCCGAGAATTATATTTCGGATCTTGGTTTCGGGTTCGGGTTCGACGATAATCCGAATTTCGAGCTCACTTTTGACGATCTCGACGATCTATATCTCCCTTCGGAAAACGATGAGTTTCTCATCCCTGATCACGGACTCGATTCGCTTCAACCGGTTCAGGTCTCGGTTTCGGGTTCTCCGGAATCTGGTGCTTCGGGAGTTTCTGTCGATCGCGGTGGATCGGAGGTGGAGAAGTTTCTTAATTTCTCGGCGTCGGAGTCCGATAGCTACGATCGCGGTGGCGATGTGGCTAGGGTTTCGTCTCCTGAATTCTCCGGAAGCGGCGTGTCGGTGTCGTCGCAGGTATCGGGGAACCAGCCGCTTTCTCCTAATGTGATCGTGGTGGATCAGAGAGTGAAGGTGGAGGACGAAATGGCGGCGGCGGCGATGAAGAATTCGAATTCCGTTTCGAAGAGGAAGAAAGAGCAGCACCACGACGAAGGAAACACACCCAAGTACCGGAGGTCGTCGTCTTCGGAGAATAATGCCGCCGCGGCGAGTTTCATCAACGAGGCCGGTAACGGCACCGACGACGAAGAAAAGAGGAAAGCGAGGCTGATGAGGAATCGCGAGAGCGCCCAGCTGTCGAGGCAGAGAAAGAAGCATTACGTGGAAGAGCTGGAAGATAAGGTAAGAGCTATGCATTCTACAATTGCCGAATTGAATAGTAAGATTTCATATATCGTGGCGGAAAACGCCACCTTGCGCCAGCAATTGAGCGGCGCGACGCAGCCACCGCCTCCGCATTCGGGGATGTACCCACATCCCGCAATGGCGCCCATGGGTTATCCGTGGATGCCGCCTTGCCCGCCATATGTGGTTAAACCGCAAGGGTCTCAGGTTCCGTTGGTTCCGATACCGAGGCTGAAATCACAGCAGCCTGTATCGGCGCCAAAGAGGAAGTCGGAGAGTAGGAAGAGTGAAGGGAAGACTAAGAAGGTTGCTAGTGTTAGTTTCCTGGGGTTGTTGTTTTTCTTCTTGCTATTTGGTGGGATGGTTCCTTTTGTGAATGTTAGGTATGGTGGAAATGGGGACAAAGTTCCTGGAGGTTCAGGTTATGTTAGTAATAGGTTGTATGATCGGCCACACGAGCGGGTTTTCAGTGTTAATGACTATTCGAATGGTTCTGGAGGAAGTGTAGGAGTTGGAGTTTCTAACAAAGTAGATTATGTGAGAGGTCGTGTACGAGTGGAAGATTTAGAATATGAACGGAAAGGACAAGGATCGGACGAAGTTGTTCGTTTGAGTAACGGTAGTGAGCCTCTTGTTGCTTCTCTATATGTGCCGAGGAATGATAAGCTTGTGAAGATTGATGGGAACTTGATAATTCACTCTGTTCTGGCCAGTGAGAGAGCTATGGCATCTCAGGCTGCTCCTGAAAAGAAAGACAATAGAGAAACTGGTTTGGCAATTCCTAGAGATTCGGCTCAGGCATTGGCTATTCCAGATGTTGGAGGGAATAGAGGGAGACATGCTCCCATATATAGAAATCCTACGGGAGGGCCGAAGGCTCTTGCCTCTGGTTCTGCCGATACTTCCAAGGACCATTTGAAGTCGACTGCAGCTGATGGTAAGCTGCAACAGTGGTTCCGTGAAGGCCTTGCAGGTAATTATTCTGCTCAGTTTGCCTATATTTCTTGATTGTTTGCATATATATATATAAGGGTTCTTGCTGATATGTTATATGCTTTTAATAAGTTCCATGCCTGTAATTCTCTTGTGGCAAAGATATATTAGACATCTTTGTGTTTAGTCTTGATCGCTTTATAAGCCAGGGTTTTGATGATGTTGCCCCTTGAAATTAAATTTAACTTTGTTGGCAGTCTGTATGAATCAAGATTTTTTGACAGTGCACACATATTATACCTCCCCCCTTCATCCTCCTTAAAAGTATATTTATACTCTTTTTTAGGTGGTATTGTGATGGCTTTCCTTTTTGCTTGTGGATGCTATATCAAATCTATTTTTTTAAGCCAAGAGAATAGCTTTGACAGACTGGAAATCAGAACAGTGGTTTGCCTAGTAAAATTAGATCAAGTCACTTCTTCCACTTTAGCAAAATACCAACAAACCATATTTTATTTGTTTAATTATTTTTGGTAAGTCCAACAAAACATATTTTATGTCTTGACATGAAGCATGTTTGTTGTAGTCTTTATATTGACAAGTGACATTTTATCCATACCTCACGTGCTTTGTGTACCCTGCCTCAAACTAATTTTAGGAATTCATAGAATATGACTGTCCTGCTATGCTTCCATATCAACCTTTTCTTTTTTGGCCTACTTTATTGATGTTGGCTCGTTTGACCTTATGATTAAGAGTGAAATACATTAATCTCAATCAATATCGTTTGACCTTATGATTAAGAGTGAAATACATTAATCTCAATCATTGATTGCTGTGAATTTTGCTTATTCCTCTAAACTGGTTTATGTGCTCCTGTTGTACCATTATTATTATTAATTTTTTTTTTTTTGAACAAGTAACAAAGGTTACGTTTTAAAAAAAAAAAGATTTTGTTTGGAATTATATACGATCAACATTTATTTAGTAAGTGCACCAGATACTAGCCTCTAAAAAATGATTTTCATATCGTGTCTTACTAAAATTGGTCTGTTGCAAGCGAAAGATTAACTGTTGCCACACTCTCATTTAATAGAACACTTACCTGATCATTCTGGCTGTCATTTCTAGGGGGGTTTTGTGTTGGGTTGCAAGTTGGGTTGATGGTGACAGTTGATCTCATGTTTCTGACGTCCATGCATGCTCTTTTGACTAAATACTTATGGTTCTTTTCCTTTTACAGGGCCAATGTTGAGTTCTGGCATGTGCACTGAGGTGTTCCAGTTTGACGCCTCTCCAGCCCCAGGAGCTATAATTCCAGCATCCTCAGTTTCGAATGTTCCTGCAGAACACCTTCAGAATGTTACTCGCCTTATCAAGGGGAGGAATAGAAGGATCCTCCATGGTCTTCCAGTTCCTGTGGCTGGATCCAATTATAACATTACTGAAGAACATGTGAGAAAAAATTCTCAGGAGGAAAGCTTTCAAGGTAATAAATCTTCTTCTATGATTGTTTCTGTGCTTATTGATCCCAGAGAAGCTGGAGACAGTGAAGTTGATGGCAGGATCACACCAAAGTCACTTTCACGGATTTTTGTTGTCGTGCTTCTGGACAGCGTAAAGTATGTCACTTACTCTTGTGTGCTTCCACGGTCTGGTCTCATCTAGTGACAACTTGAAAGTGGATATTAGTTTTGGTGATACGGAATAACCGCAGCACCCAACTCTTTACCACCCAGTTTTGTATATAACATAATAATAAGCAGCTTTTATTTATAGCAAATCTTAGCCTCTAGATGTACTCTAAATTTCCTAAACTTGTTAACTTAAGCTCGTTAGGTTATACTGTATGTCCTTTGGTTGAGATGTAGAACATTAGCCCTGACGTTTCTTCAAATGGATGTGTGGCTGTTGTTCTCTCTCTAGTGTCCAGTGCTCTACTCTCTAGCGTACCCAGAGGTACTACTCTCTGGGAGATGATTATCATTGTTTGATAGGCAGCACGCATTAGTGGTAGCAAGTCATAATGTTGTACTGATCGCAGACATTTTACTAAATATATGGAATAACTTATTTTATGTATTCTTATAATTTTTATTTTTTATTTTTTTTATTTTAGTAAATTATAGTTCTTACTTTTCATCTTAGTCATTCATGCAAAAGTAAATTTCATCTCAGCCCTCTAATGAAAAAATATGTTTGAATCGACAAACGACATGAAAGTTTGTCATGAAAAATTATAATTTTTCATCTCGTCTATTGAAAGGTATATTAATCGTGCAATACTTCAAAAATAATTTTTTAAAAGCATTGTCCTTGTAATTCAATCTATGGTATGGTGTTGATCAAATGTCGGTCAAAATTGACAGTATGTTTTCTTTAGGTTGGGAAGAGGTCTCTCGTGGGGAGAGGGTAGTGATTCTAACGCTGGATGGTTTCTTGAGAAGAAAATAGAAAAAAATTACAAAGTTAAACGAATGTAAACCATTACCTGATTTTACGTGGACGTGAATGGAAGATATAATCCGACCGAATTTTGTTTGAGGAGAATGATGGACTAGAGATGAACATGGGTGAGTGGGACATACTACTAGTAAAAACTGAGATGAACATGGATGAGTGGAAGATACTACCAGTGAAAACTGAAAAGTGAGTCTAGATCTAGACTCTAGTCATACTTTGTTTCTATTGCAGAAGATTTTAATTGTAAGTTACAAAAAGGGAAATTCTTTGATCTCGTGGGAGGTAAGATGTGTAACTTGACGTTTATGTGTCATTTGGAATAAGATTCATTTTAACCCAAATAACACGTATGCATCTTATCACAAACCTCCACATGCCCAGCAGCCCAGTTAAAAAATCTGTTCAAACTATTCAGATTGCATGGCTTCTAGTCAGCAAAAATAGGAGGTTATGCATGACCTCATGTAGTACTTAACACTTACTTTTCAATTTCAAGTGCTCGAGCATTCTCATCAGCCTCTAGGTAATTTTAGGCAAATTGTAAATAAAACACCGATTTTTTTTTTTTTCTATTTTATTAAACTTATTCTTCACATATATTACATCAACCATTCTATTTATTTCTTCATTCCATTTATATATTATTTTTTCTCTCTCCAAAATAAATAAATAATTGTTTTATTACTTTCCCTTTCACCCCACAGCAACAGCCAACGTCCAGTAAACCCCAGCACCACACTTCTCAGCCAACAATTCTCACAATCACAAATCACAATCAAATCACAAATCACCAATACACTCACAATCAAACCCATATGCGACATTTATGTTCTCTCCAGCAAGCATTCCAAATTTCCAATTCAACCAAAGCATCCACGACGCAATGCAAAAGAGTTCAATCTCAGGAACACCAATTTCTTGATTACCAAGTCAGCAACTTCTAGTATTGAACCCCAACTCCACCAATGCCAAAATAAAGATCCCACAATTCACCCACAATCAAACCCATTATGAAAACCCAGTGATAATTAAGGAATCAATACATACGCAAAATGAAGATCCTAGAAGGCTAGAACTGAATCCCAACTCCACAAAACCCAAACCAACACATCATTCACTTAACCACAATAGTTCGACCACAAAGCCGAAACACTCAAATCGTTTAAACCATTTAATGTTTCCTGATGACACTATTTTCTTCTTCCAAGTTCATAAAAATCATGCTTAATTGCGCAAAACCATTTTGGATTGGTACTGTTCCATATGAGGGCAGGCTATAAATTTGCTCAACTCAGAAGTGTGATTTGGTCCCCACACCATCATGAGACAAAATCACATATAATTAAAGGATATCTTGGGGGTTAGACTGGCTGAGCATCCAAGTAAATACTTAAGCTTTAATCTCCATTTTGGAATCCCTAAAACCCTTCTTTTTCAGCCTCTGGTTGAGAGAGTTAAATCAAAAGTTCAAAGCAGGAAATCAAAGCAACTTACTTAGCAATGTAGATTAACTCACAAAAAATCAATGTTGCAATCTTTTAGCTTTATACACTATTGGTGGGATTTAGTTTGGAGATCAAAACCCCATACTTACAAGTAGCAAAAAAATGACTTCCCTATTTAGTGAATATTTTGTGTTGTGGATTTTTCAGGTTAGACAGTGGAAATTGGTGCCATTATTTCAAATTGAGTTTGTAAGTTATTATTAGTAGTATTTTGAGGGTGGCAATGATGAACCAAATACATGTTGGAAAAATACAGGAAATTTCAGAAAGAAGACCCCTCTAAAGCTGATATACAAATTGATCTAACAACACAAGATTCAATTTAGCTTAGCATAATAACATCAATGAGAGTCCACACATTCATACATATCTTTCTAAGTATATACAGAGATAAGGAAAGCAATCGAGCAAAAATGAAAAATTCTATGCTTGTTCTTAAAAAAATTTAATCGCTGTTCTTGAACTTGAAGAGGGCCAAAGCATAAACTAAAAACAAAGTTTAAGAAAATCCAAACTAACATTTATTCATTGGTTTCGATTCTTCGAAACTTTGTTTGAAGATTGTCAAAAATTGGGATATCAACACCAGAGGTTTGCTCCGATGCATCATCGGTATTGGCTTCTGAATTATTTGAATCTAATAGTATTTTAACCAAAAAAAATTAATGTTGCTAATTAAAAAAAGATTTTGTTAAGAAGTGCCCTTAGGGAAATGATTAAGGAGCATTAAATACTTACACTTTACAAAAAATAATGAATTTTTAATATTAAAATAATAAATAGAAAGACTAAAATATTTAAAAATGTTTTTATATTATTTTAATATTAAAATTTTACTACTTCCTATAAAATGCTTCATTAACCATTATTCTAACAACACTAGTTAACAGGACCATTAAAAAAAGCCAACACAAAAACACAATTTACTGCCTATTCCACTGTTCTGTACCTATTTTACTTTGAAAGTTCACGTTTTTTCTTAAAGCAATAAATATATAGTTCCACACAATTCCACTTTGGGAATCCTAAGCCACATGTTATCTATACTATAATGTAAAACCGAAACTTTTTTTACTTTTGGTTGACTTCATAATATTGTGCCACATAAGCTGGTCGTATAATTTTACACCTCATTATTTTAATATATATATTTTTAATTGAATTTAAATTTTATTCTATAATTAAACATCTCATTAGAATCTTGACATATTATATTTTCTTTAATAAAAATAATATATTATTCCATATATATAAACACAATCATATTAGAATCTTGACACATTATATTTTTTTAATAGAAATAATATATTGTTCCATATATATAAATACAATCATAATAAATGCCTAATACTATAATATATTTTATTTATAAACACAATAATAATAAATGTCTTTTAATAATTGTTAATTTTATATTTAGACAAAATATAAAAGAAAAAAAAAAAAAAAAAATCATATTTAGACCAATAATTCTTTAGAAATCATTTTAAGTAATTTTTTCGTGCACCATACGGGTTTGCGACTAGTTAATAATAATAAAAAAAGGCTTTCATAGTTTAGATACTACTATTATTTGACTCACTTTAATCACTTTCATTGACATACATAACATTCATAAAAAAGACTTCCAGTCCTTCAGCTTTCATATTACAAAAAATGAAGGTAAGGCCGTGAGGGTGAGCTGGTCCTCCCTCATCCTTTGGCAAGTGCACCAAACATTGCCGCTACAGCCATTGGTCCTCCATTTTCATTTACCAATATATATTCTTTATTTTTTGTATACTATTTTTTTTTTTCTAGGTGGTTGCCTTGGGTGGGTTGCCCAAGCCCAGGGGCTTGAGGGCAAAGATATAGCCAGGATCTCAATGGAGTGAGGTTCGAAATATGAACAATATTTTTTCTTCATGAAAATTTAAAGTAACATCCATTTTGTATTAACAAAATATCAACAAATAAAAATACACATAATAACTGTTTTTTAATACATTACAATGCAATTATCTAATACAATGAAAGTCAAAGTTTTTTTTTTTTTTTAAATTATTGAAATCATCAATGATTAATTCCGTATTAAATGATGCACCAAAATATAAGTTAGGTTAACTATTTTATTATATGAATAATATATATATTTTTGTTACGGATATCTACAATAATCAGGGCCGGTCCCGAGTTTTGAGGTTGCCCAAGCCCGTCCTAATTTTGATTGCCACTTATTATTAAATATTAAAAAAAAAATCCATTTTTTTTTTAATGCAAATATCAAGTTTACATTATGCTTTTATCTTAAATTACATAAAAAAAATTAAAAAAAAAAATGTAACAATGTTTATGATGCTTTGTCCTACAAAACACAATAAAATTAATACTAATAATAAATTAAAAGTCATAAAAAAAAATCATTAAATAGTTAAATACGGAAACAAACTACACGAAAACACAAGATAATGACTTGCCCCGCTACCCCACAAACAAAAACATATGGGCATATGGCCAATGACCATATCTAAGTGTGTATAAAATTTTCAAACATATCAATAAAAACAAAGCAAAACACAACACTCCAATCCAGAGAAAATCAATAAAAGCATAATACTATTACTCTATTTGATCAATTCACAAAGGCCACAGCACAGTGCAAGTGCACAATACAGTCAACACTCAAATAAATACTCATTTACTCACTACTCTTTTTTTTTTTTTTGCTAAGCATTTACTCAGTACTCTTTTTTCTTTTTTTTTTTTTGCTAACCATTTACTTAGTAAATGCAATACTCTGTATTTTTCTTAAAAAAAAAAAGAAAAAAAAAGAAGCAATACTTTGTACAGTACTCATTAACTAACGTCACTATATTCGGTCAAAAAGTCACAACACATTCATTCTATCAAAGATTCAAAATATCATCATATATTCATAGTATTTATTTATTTTTTCATTTGTTGCTCTGGGGTAGGGGGTTGCTGAAGCCCAAGGGCTTGCTGGGCTTATCCCAGGGCCAGCCCTGACAATAATATTATAACAAAAAAGGCTAATTATCATTGCTATTGGCAAGTAAAAAGAAAACAAGAAAATGAACAACCCAAAGCCAAAAATAAATAAATAAATAAATGTGAGGACAAATAAACAAAAAGACACTTAAATGCTCACTATGGTCACATTTATTAAGCCAAAAGAAAAATATTTCAATAAGAAAATTCAAGCCACAACAATTAACTAAGAATGATGATACTATTCCTTATAAATATTTCAATAAGAAAATTCAAGCCACAACAATTTTATATTTTTGTTTTGTTTTTTTATTAATATATTTTATTTCAGTTAGTTAGTGGTTATTAAATTATCAAAGAATCTGATATTAATTTGTTTGTTAGTGATGATATTGTTGCTTATAAATAAACTTTTGTAGATACCCATTTTTTAGGCCCAAATACGAATTGACCCCCATTAAGTGATTGGGCTCAAATAGTATAATTACTGCAGAAGCGTAGCAAGCACTACTTGGAGTTTTGGCCCACTTACCATTGCTACCCACTGACCAGCCTAGATGGGCCTCAAAGATTTAGAATTAAATGGATTATTTAAGCACTTGGGCATGCCCAATTGAAAGCCTAGCCCGAAAACTCCTGCTGTCAGCTCCAATACACTATTTTGGGCCTAAGAAAGGTTTTTAATGAGTAACTAAGGCCCAAGTGCAAGCCCAAAGTCTTAACTCAGCCTTGGCTAGCTTGGACAGCCTGTCCATGGGTTCCACAAGTCAGAATAGCTTTTAATTAAAGCTAAAACAAGGAGTAACTCCCTATGGGGCTCACGTTTCTCTCTCTTACTTTTACATAAATAGGGGAATGAGCTCTTCTTCCTTATTTAATTCATTTCAGACATGAGAGACACAAGAAAGCTCACCGATTGGTCCAAAATGCAGTTGGGAATCATGGTTATTGGCTGAATGCTCTGCAGTAGTAACCTAACAGCATACATTTATAAACTAACTTAGTCCATGTGTATAAAGATCTATTGAAGTAAGCAAGTTCTCATGATGGCTTATCTTCTTTAGACCAATGAAGCTCTGAACCCATGGATTGGTCACCAGAATAGTAATCATGACAAGAACTCCGGCCACCAGACGCGGCAATAATCCGTGACAGTACAGATAATCCTATTTTATCTTCATAATCATCACAAAACCAGCCAATCAAGGCTAAGGGAGTGACCATTACAGCCCAGATCTGTGCTAGGTTCACTCCTCCATTTGTAGGACTTAGGGAGTTTGGTTTGGAGAAGGGGAGTTAGTCCTATAGGTTTAGAATTCCACCAAAATAATTGCCCTATGCCTATTGAGAGGCATGACTGTTATTTCATGAAAACTAAAGCCAAGAAGCATGCATAACTAGCCTATTATCAAGGGAATCTTATCCCTTTGATTAAAGGAAATCAAGAAGACTTGATTTCCCACCAAAAACCTTTTATAAATAAGACCCTTAAACACCACCTTGAGGAAAAAAGCTTAAACTAAACCATCATCAGCTCAACCACAACCCAAAACACCATATGATCATCCCAAATACTTACCCATGACCAGATCAAATCACAACATCACTGAGATTGCAAGGATAGTCTGAAACTCATTACAGCAGTAATTAGACTATTCTCCTCTAGAGCACTCTCTAATATATTTCCTTAAGTACAGAGTTCTAAAGTCATCTTTAACCTTAAAACTCTGATCCTTAACCCTAAACACTAACCTAAGCCTAAGACACCATGATCTAAGCTCATATCTCCAAAACTATCACTTGGCAGATATTCGGATTATAACAGTAAACATTATATTGAGCTCTCGGTCTTCTTCAACCTTGAGACTCACACCACTAAAGCCTAAACACTTTCATTTTACTCCCATGCATACTTCATAGGACTGACTTTCTCCCGCTTAGTCAAACTCTTTTAGTCTCTACAAGTTCATTGTTATGGGTTTTATTTGTGGCAGCAGATATTAATGATAAATTCATGCCTTGTTGATTTTGAGTCCATATTGGGTTCAAGTTGTTATATTTTGAGTCCAGATTCTCCATAAAGTAGTGGAAACCTTATTTCTTTGTTTTTTTGGGCTTTTATTAACAAAATCCTCTTGTTGGGCTATTTGGCAATCGTTATTGCTACTGTTTACTCAACTTGAGCCTTGGCATATTTGGCTCTTATTTCTTTAAGAAAGGTGCCCCATTAGCCCTTGGGCCTACTTTTGGGCTTTTTGTTGAATTTTGGGTTCAATTCTCTTACCCTTTAAAGTTCAGTCTGTGTTCCAACCAATCTCGTTGCGGCACGTGGCATAGCACAAAAAACCCCCCTCACAACTTTCATTCAATCATTTCTTTATTCTATTAATTTACCCTTTCTTTCCTTCCTTTTCATTGTTGAACTTCTTTAGAGCCATAACTTTGGTTGAAGTTGTACGACTACGGCCATTACTCTAATTTTGCCAAGAAATTAGTTTATTCTGTGTAAAAACCAATAGCTAGTCATGACTGGATTCAAAGATTTTCCATCTTCTGCATCTTCTCCATTGAATCCCCAGTTTCTTCCCTCTGGACCTGCTGAATCGGAACCATACCCGTGGCTTTTCTTACCTGACAAAAACTTAGGCAATATGGGAACAAGTTTGAACGGAGGGTTGTTTGAAGGTGGTGGTATGCAAAAAAGTTCCAACAATCCCATCAATTCTTTAGGCAGCCTTCCGCAAGATTTGTTTAATGAAACAGATTTATCATCACTAGACTTTTCTTTCCTTGCATCAACTTCCAATCCTCCAGAACCACCACAAAGTTTCAATGGGAAGAATGTAGAGTCTGCAAAAGTGGTAATCATTTCTTGAGTCTCCAGAACCACCGCAAAACGGTTATTAGCAGTTATTTGGATTTCTCTATTCTTAAGGGAATAGCTAACCACCAAAAAGGCTAGAGTATGGTATATGAGTGTCCACACTATTATAATGTGATCACTCTTATACCTTCAAGCCTAGGATAAGTTATGCCAACCAAAGAGCAGTAAGCAACTAGTGCTCAGCCTTGTGTTTAGTTTACTCCAATATTTCAAGCTATCAAAATATGAATATATTTCAAGCTATCAGAATTAGATTTTATATGGATGTTGAATTAATTGATTTAAAATATTTTAGTTAAAATTTTTCTTACAAAATACATACAAGGTATAACATAAAATGCAACAAACTTTTATGATTAGAGAGCATGTCATTTGTGTGTCTTCAAACACAATTTTTGAGCTTGGAGTCATGAAGACATGACTTTTGCAAAATTAGTAACACGATACTTTGGATTATGATGTCCCGTGTAATGTGAAGTGCATTTGAAAATATTTGGAAGAAATTATATTAGGACCCATTTATAATACTTATTATCTATAATCTATAATCTATAATATAAACTAATAGCTGAGGCCTTACTTTCTCCTAATACATGTCAAGTTAGACTTCCTATTCCCATAGCAATCCCCGTGAGACTCATGCCTTCCAATTGTTTTCCCTATTTTATCCTTATATATAGGGATTTTCTATCCAACCACAATTAATTCAACAATCAAATTAATTATTTTTCCTCTCTGTCTAATGCATGACTCCTCATCCAACACTATCTCTCTCTAATTCAACCCTATTTCACTCACTCCATTTAATTAATTACAACATTCAATTTCTTTTATATTTATGTTAGCATAAAATTCCACCTCATACTCTCTCTTTTCTTCAAACTATTTGTAACTCTCTCTTTTCTTCAAACTATTTTACAAAATGGTATTAAAAATAATATTATTAAGCAAAAAAAATCTAAATTTGAGGCATACCTCGAATGAACTAGTTAGTTGGCATGATAGTAGGGAGTGCGTAAGTGCAACCAACCAACCACCTTGATAAGTGTAAGTTGTATGATTGGGGTTAATGGGGCCGCTTGGGAGAGGGATGTTGGCTAGATAATATGTAGGACCCCTATTGATCATCAGAGGGGGACACATAACACTTTACTTAGCCTACTAGTCACATGTACCGCGATAGTTGCAAGACTTTTATAAGTGGCCATGAGAAGACTCGAACTAGTGACCATTGGGAAATACATTCAAGGCCGGACTAGTTGAGATATCTCTCAGGATTGAAAATTGGGGGAGTTAGGGATGAAAAGGAAGAAGAGCAATGCTACCGACTTAACATTTTCACAACAATACTGAGTTGGCAGGTTTTTTTTTATTTATTTTTAGGTTATAAGACTTATATTTGAGACTCAGAGTGCACAAATTGTGCACTTGAGAGAACAACATTACAACAAAGAAATATGAGTAAAATCTGAATGCAATACAACAACAAAATCATGAACAATATTAGCAGTAGTAAAGCCCTTTGCCCTCGACCAATCAAATAAAGACTCAACAAAGGAACCAAGAACCTGAGTTGATAGGTTTTTATTAGTTTTCATATAGACCTACCACTTATATCATTTTATTATTTACCATTCACAGTTTGATATCTCAACATTGTTATGAAAATATTATGTTCATAACTTTATTGAATAAAGAAATAAAACCCTAAAAGCCACTAGGGGATTGTGGGCTTGACAATGGGTCCTATCTGAATGGGTTGATTCCGTAAGATTTTGGGCAATAGGGATATATCAAACAGAATAGATTGAGGTGATAGACTTGGGCTTGGGCCGTTTATGAGATTTCATTTTTCTCTCTTTCTCAGCATTCTGTCACCTGTTCTCAGGTACACAATCCAATCCCTCCAAGTATGTTTTCACTCTGTCTCAATTACTCTCCGTTTGTTTTACAAGAAATGAAAAAGGATAATTGTGTTTTATGGTTTTCACCTCAACTGTGCCAAATGGGGAGTTATATGCTAAGCTTTATAGTGAGGATTTTTGCTTTTTTGGGTTCGAAATAATAAACCCTTTTGTGATTCAATTTTAAATTTATATTCTTTTCTTAATCTCTAATGTATATTTAGATTATTTTCCTCCTTATTTTTTTCTGGGTTTTCACCCATTTGCTTCACTCTGATTACAAGAGGCGAAAATGTTGAGTCTTTTTATTTTTATTTTTTTAACTTCATTATTTTCTACTAAATGTTCTATGCAATTGAACTGAGCCTAAGAGTTTCTATGCAATTGTTGAGTCTTTTGTTAATTTTCTCAGGTTTTTTGGACTGAGAAAATAGCTGGAGTCACTGCCGAAACTAGTCGCTTGGAACACCAATCCAGTCGACTGGATCTCGAGATTAAATTCCTTAAGTTTAGTGAATAATGAGTGGCGGTTATGCAGCAAATTTAAGGTAACTAACTATAACTGCCTATTACTGTTTATGAGAGGGTAAGACACAATAGTTGTGTCTTTTCATGGTGTCTCATGACTTGTTATTCACTTGCAACATAAATTGATTTTGTTATTCAGTTATTTACTGCAGAAAAACTGATTGTTTTAAGAAGTTCTTAAGAGTTTTTGAATTGCTATCACTTACTCTTAGGTTTTGTTGTATCCTGGAGACTATTTGCTAGAACCCTTAGCAATCTCCTTGGAGAGGGGGCAAATCTAGTCTTAAAGACAGCGATTCGTTGTACCTCAAAGCCTTAAATCTCCTTTATATCCCCTAAATTTCCTAACAATAGTTTAACTTGTAACGGTGATAATAGTGACAACAGTGGCAACTGTCACTGGTGTCAATTGTACAAGGAAAATGATGATAACAGTGTAAGGAAATGGATGGTGTTGGTGGTGTGAGCAACATGCATGGTAGAGGTGAGTGGTGACCGGCCTAACAGCAGTGATAAAGGCAGCAATGATGATCAGAATGCAGCAGGCAGTGGGAACTATTAGTATGGTTTTGGTGATAGTGATTGTGGCATGGACTGTGGTGGTAAGAATTACATGGCTGTGAGCAGCATGCATGGTACTGGTGAGTGGTGACTGGCCTAACAGCAGAGATAAAGGCAGCAATGATGATCAGAATGCGGCAGGCATTGGGAACTATAGTAGTATGGTTTTGGTGAGAGTGATTGTGGCATGGACTGTGGTGGTAATAATTACATGACTCTGACAGAATTGTCATTGCTCAATTGGTCATAACAAGAGTCACGAGTGTGTCGGAAAAGCCAATGTTGTTGGCCATGGTGCAGAAATTCAACGCTGGTAGTTGCAAATGAAGCACAAATATGTCATATGGTTAACCAAATGCAGTTTCCATCAAAACTACTCCATTAGTATTAACCAAACAGACAAAAAAAGAGGTCTATCATTTCCCTCACTTGGTGGGTGCTAAGAAAATATTAAAGGTTGACATTGTGGGACAAAAATTACCGTGTTCCCCTAATCTTCAATACTTGATTTTGATGTTATTGTGATACAAGGTGAAAGTACAATAGTAGTCATGGTTCATAATTTAGCAATGCTATAGATAGACACTGGCTGATGTGAAAGAAACTAAATAAGAGTCTCAGTGCTAATTGAAAAACTGAGATGTTTGGGAGTCTTTAAATGGACACAGAAAATTCAGGGAAATTTTTTTCATTGAACATAAGAACAACTTCTCTATGCAGTATGCATCCATCGATTTCCTGATCTAGGCTTCATCTGATTTGTTATAATACCACAAGCTCAAATCCAAACTATGCAAAGGCTTAGTAAATAATTCGTGTATCAATGGTAGTGGTGGCACTCCCAACACACACTTATGCTTTTGCTCACTCCCAACACAGAATTATGCCAAAAGCTCAAATCTAGTTCATTCAGTGAATCAAGATTTCCAGATCAGTTGATACATCGAGGTAATGCAATGAGTTTTCCTTCTCAATGATAGGCTTCTAAATGTGGAAGTTTTGGAATTAAGCTACCTCCAAAAAGAGTATGATGCTAATAAATTTGGTCTGTCTGTCATACAGGTGGACATTGAAAAGTAATCAGATGCTGACATTCAGGTAAGTCATACACCTTAGGACATACATATTTTATTGTTCCTTTACTTAATTTCACTTTGTAAAATAGTAAAACTCTAAAACTTAAGTTACTTCTATCTAATCGTTGTGATTCAAATTTTCTAGCTAGTTAAACAAACTCAAATATAATATTAAGTTATGAAATGCGTGTAATATTTCTTGCCCCTTATCATTCCACCTGAATGCTTTTTTTTCCCTCATCTTTTCAGTCCACATTCACAATGTCAGTAGGCCAAGGAATGCTAATCCGAGAACAAAGCCATGTATGTCCCATGTGTCTCTGTCAGCTCACGGAATAAATCTTTCCCACATATGTCACATTAACACTAATCTCGAGCTTAGGAATGTTTTCAATAAAATTCCCACCCCCTCTTGATTCTCCATTCTCTATGTTTCTAACCCAATTGACCTTTCAAAAACAAATCCTAAAAACCACAAAGGCATCCAAATCTTGACCAAACCAAATTTCTTATTCCTAAAATAGCAACCATCTGCAATTAATTAGTAAATACTGGAAATCCATGTAAATTGCTTATTGCTATAGGTATTGAAAAATTAAAATTTGTCCCAAAAGCTGAAATTGATAAGAAAATGGTGAACTTTTATCATTTAATCAATATTTTATTACTCTTCCCTACACGTCGGCCGAAACCTTCCCTTGATAAGTGGGACTCAACACATTTTTTATTTTATTTTATTTAATCAAAATTAAGTTAAGATCAATGCAAAGTATATATTAAGCAAAAGAATTAAAAAACAATGATGGAATATTAGATGTTGTAGGTGTTGTGCCTTGTGCTTGCTCTATTTACTTGAAACAATAACATTCAGCATTTTTCTCAGTTTAATTCTAACACATATATCTATAGTAAAAAGAAAATATTAAGGAAAGAAAGAATGGGAGTAGGAGTGGGGGAGAGTGAAAGCATAGAGGCAGTTGCCATCTATCAGTTGGTTTTTTTGAAGGTTGAGACTGACTCCTGTCTGTCAGAGATGGATTTGGCTCACTCCCGCTCTTCAAGTCTTATCCCATGTTGGATAATGAATTAATGATACCCCACTGCTACTAGTCTACTACCACTTCTAACTTCTAAACTATCCTAAACGAACATGTCTTATAATATGATTGTATTCAATTACAAATTTAATAGTCATCACTCCATTAAACACATTAAGAACTAAAAGCAATCATTTTAAATTTAGTAGGGACTAAAAGAAATCTATTTTAAGTTTGTTAGATACTAAAAACCATCACTTTAATTTCACAGACTAAAATCATTAATGGGCTAAAGTTTAAGGACCAACCATTTATTAGACACGTCCATTTGTCCACATCCTAGTAGAAGCATGTGAGAGTTGGAGCACAAAATTAGAAGGTCTTTTGTCACGGGAGTCTTTAATTGTATTATATGTTTCCACTTAATGTTAAATAAGTGTTAACAAAGTCCTTAACTGTAGGACTATATATTTGCACTTAACTAAATAAGTGTTAACTAAGTGGATGAACAACATTATCAAGAAAAAAACTAAGTGGATGAACAAAAGTCTTTTCATCGTAAAACTATAGATTTGTGCAGTTATGTCATTTGGCGTAATGTGAGATACTTAATGATATATTTTTTTAAGAGAAAAGTAGAAATTTCATTAATGGAAAAAAAGATCTGCACGTAAGACTTGAACAATATCAGGAGAAACCTCCTCTCTACAAACTAAACAGTTGAAACTATCATTTGCTCGTCGAGCTAGAGCATGGGCAACTGAGTAGAGTATGGGAAAAGAAACACCTCTGTAGGAGAGGATCCAAAGCTTTGGCATCATCTATGACATGTCCATACGTAGTGGGAACCGCATCATGTCTTTGTAGCAAGTTATCAATTTCGTACAGTATCAACTGGTATGGCCGAAATATATCGTGTCGGCCACTAGATCAGTACAGGACCCTCTTGAAACGTACCGGTTCAAATAATAGAGCATTTCGGTTCTTTTTGAACTTTCTAGACAATTTTGGCCTTTTCGGACAAAAAATCCATTTTGGGCTGGCACAACTTTCATTTGGAAATGCTTAAAAACTCATATCGATTGGGCCTCCGGCAGCCACTATTCTTGATTTGATCATGCCGGCGAGCGTTGCTCTTGATCAAGTCATACCAACAACAACGTCAAAAAAATTAATTTTGGCAAAGAATGTAAATTTTGAGAGAGGCGGCAAATTGTGCAATTTGGAGAAAACAAAGTGAGATTAGTGTTTTTAGGGTTTGGTGGAGGGTTTGGAAGATGGACGGTTGTTTTTGGATGTTAAATTTGGGTAGATAGCTGTGTATTAAATGCTTTTGTTTTGTAATAGAATATTATTATGTTACCCAAATATCAACCTAAGAGGGGGGGGGGTGATTTAGGTTGAGGCAAACTTTTTCGATTTAAATGCGGAATTAAAAACTATCTTCAAATAGCAAATGTTGATTTAGCAAATGTTTGATCACAATTCAATTGCAATATAGATATGATATGAAATCAAGCACAAGTATATATATAAGCAATTAAATATGTAAGAGATAGAGAGAGAGAAAATCAAACACGATGATTGTTATCGAGGTTCGGCTTCCGTGCCTACGTCCCCGCCTCAAGAACACTTCTTGAGGATTCCCAAATCCACTATTTGACAATCTTCTTTCGGGTGAAGATCAAACCGTTACAAATCTTCCTTACACAGTGAAGAGTAACCACCGAGTGAAAAATCCTTTTCACTCCTTAGGATTTATACCAAAACCCACAAATCTTCCTTACAAGGTGAAGAGTAACCACCCAGTGAAAAATCCTTTTCACTACTTAGGATTTATACCAAAACCCTAACAAAAACACTCAATAGGTTTCAACAAAGTATTTGTTGTACAAGATAAGGCTCTCTCAAAGAGTAAGTTGTACACAATATGCTCACTCTAATAGTATATCAAGGATTTGATCAATATGGCTCAAAAAGTGTTTAGAGAATTTGATTTTCAATCAAGGATTTTGAATGATATGAAAATATAAGCTTGAGAAGGATGGATTGATGTATAAGATGTTATCTTTTCTATCTTTGATTTCTCTTGTATGCTTGATGTTTAGAAATGAAGAAAGGGTAGTATTTATAGCCATCATGTTGTCTTGCATTCTTCTTGATTTTCAATCAATCAATTTGTTTTCTTTGAAAACTTTTCTTCTTAAGATTTTTCAACCATAATTGATATGGTTGTCTTGCAATTGATATGTGAATTTCAACCAATCAAGTTGTCTTTGAAAACTTTAAGAGATTTTTCAATTGATATGGTTGTCTTATATTTGAATTTCAACCAATCAAGTTTGTCTTTGAAAACTTTAAGAGATTTTTCAATTGATATGGTTGTCTTATATTTGAATTTCAACCAATCAAGTTGTCTTTGAAAACTTTAAGAGATTTTTCAATTGATATGGTTGTCTTATATTTGAATTTCAACCAATCAAGTTTGTCTTTGAAAACTTTAAGAGATTTTTCAATTGAAGTTGGTTTTAAAGTTGAGCCTTAAAGATCAAATCTTAATAAACTTTACAAAACCTAACTCTTACTTCTCATATGTCTCGGATCATTGTCTTTGAGCTTGATTTCTTTGTCTTGAGTCTTGATGACTTTGATCTTCAATGAATTTGCAACTTGTCAACTTTGCATTTGCTTGATATTTGAATTGGCCATCTTGGTCCAATTAAATCAATAGTCAAAATTAAGCTTTAAAACATAAATCATTAGTTCATATGAAAATATCATTAATGAACAACTTAAAATCATGGTTATCATCAAAACTACATGAATGTCCTTGGATTAATTAGCCAATTAATAATTATTGAAACCTTGAGGCTAACAATCTCCCCCTTTTTGATGATGACACATATGATATGATATTTTTATACGATTTATGATTTTGAAGCTTTTCTTGAAAAGCTCCCCCTAAAATAATGCATATCTTTATATTAGAGATTTTTAAATCTCCCCCTATCTTTATGCATAGATCAATTTGTCATTTAAGTATTATCAAGCAATCAATATATATGCGTATTTTTGCCAATTATTGCAAGATATGATAATTCACCAATAGATATGATAATTCATTAATAGATACAAAAAAAAAATGTCATATCTTTCTCCCCCTTGGCATCATCAAAAATAAATATTATATTCAATATCTCCAAACATCATTCAACATTTTAAACAACCAAAAAAAATTTATTTCTCCTTTGATTTAGTTCAAACATAGAACAACTAACTAATATAACATATTTCTCCTATTTGGTACAAAGAAATAAAACAAATATATTCATATTTGTAAGATTCTTCATCCTAGTGGTTTGGTTGGATTGGGGGTTCGGTTGAATATTGCCGCCATATGCCTAAGATGCTGATGATTTAAGCAATCCGGGAAGGACATGGGATGATGCCCATATATTACGTACTCTCTCTCTTCTGTCATACAAAGCTTCGGGTGTATCAACAGTTGTATGAACGGGATGATTTTGATGAGGAAGATATATTTGGAGTGTATGCCAAAGATCTTCCCATCAACCTGGTGTATGAGAGAGGTACTTCAACCGAGAAGCATGATCAATAATAATCTTGCTTCGTGGAAACTTGATCAATAATAATTTTGCTTCTATCTGAGAAGATCAAGTATTTGATTTTATGAATCTCTAAATGATGCTGCATCCTCTTAGAGTGTTATCTAAAGAATGAGAGAAAATATTATCTGAGAGGTGTGAGTATGTAGTGGAGAGGTGAAGCGAATTTATAGGACAGACGCGCTGTTTGAAAGGAATGGTTCAGATTTTGCTACGTGTCATAAGTGTGAATGAATGGTTCAGATTTTGCTACGTGTCGTAAGTGTGAATGAATGGTTCAGAAGACGCTACGTGTCTGACTTATCCAATTACGCACGCCATAGACACCGATAAATCAGGAAGTTTGAAAAAAAATTTCTGCTTTTTCAGAAAAAAGATCTTGTCGACGCATCGAGTTCTGAGTCAGTGATATTTCCGTATACGTTAAATCTCGAGATTTGAACGTTGAATTTTGAAGAAAAATCTCGGGAGTCGGGTGATAGGTACAGGCTGGTGTTAAAAAATCTGAGGTTTATTTAACATACACTAATTTTCGATGAACTTCATCATTTTCAAACTTTTAGCTTAATCTCTTATTAGATTTTCTAGAATGGCTTCTTCTTCTTCTCAAAACAAACCAGAAACAATTAATTAATACACCTAAATGATACACCTAGTGCCATTGATGCCAGAAGTCTGGCGTCCTTACTTCCTTTCAATTAATGGCCCTGTGTCAGTAACTGATTCAGTGATATTGAATGGTGAGACTGCCACCGCAGTAGCTGCCGGTCTTTGTACTCCGGAGGATGCAAAGGTTTTAGCTGGGAGGACTGACCCACAAATAATAAATGAATCATTGGCACTCACGATTCAGTGTACTGCCACTGTTTCTAACATGGGACGTCGTCTTCATGTTAGGAATATGGAAGTGAAAACGCTGCGTTCTCAAGTCACCATTTTACAAAGGTTGCTGAAGGAGAGTAAGAAGAAAGTAGGGGAGGTCAAGGAGGAGAACAAAAGGCTGAAGGCGCTCGTGGATTCTTATGCCGATGATTTGGTAATCCGGTCCACAGAGCAGAGCAAGACCACTAATAAGCTGCAGAAGCAGTACGAGAAGCTACTAGCTGAGGTGAAGGAATTGACTTCTCGCTCTATCCCCAAATAAATGTAGTGGGAAGTGTAGTGGTTTTTCCTTTTGTGGTGACTTCTCCTTTATGGCTTTCTTTTTAATAAACTCAAGTTTGTTTAAATGATGAGTTTTATTTCTTATTTTATGCATGAACATATACGCAAATATACATAGAACTGGGCATATAATTTAATGTTCAAACAATATAACTAGGAAGATATAAAATGAACAATTTTATGAACATGATATGCATAAAATCATTTTATATTCAATTCTTAAGGTATATATAGATTTAACATAGTTGAATCAAAGAGAAGGATAATAAATTTAAGCTTATTTGATATCAACGTATCTAGCCATACCTATTTCACGTCGAATTGTGCAAAATCGTTCTTCAATGAGAGGTTTCGTGAGAATATCCGCCCATTGACTATCGGTGCTCACAAATTCAAGTTCAATGTCCCCTTTTTGCACATGATCTCTTATAAAATGGTATCTAATTTCAATGTGCTTTGTGCGAGAGTGTTGGATAGGATTTTTACTTAAACTTATGGCACTTGTGTTATCACACCTTATGGGAATATGATCAAAAAGAATTTTAAAATCCTCTAGTTGTTGTTTTATGTAGAGAGATTGAGCACAACAACTACCGGCCGCTACATATTCGGCTTCCGCCGTTGATAAGGCCACAGAATTTTGCTTTTTACTAAACCATGATACTAGTGAGTGTCCTAGAAAGTGACAAGTACCACTAGTGCTTTTGCGATCAATTTTGCAACCAGCAAAATCCGCATCCGTGTAGCTTATTAAGTCAAATGAATTTGACTTAGGGTACCATAATCCTAAATCAATGGTTCCAAGCAAATATCGAAATATTCGTTTGACTGCAATTAAGTGTGATTCTTTAGGACAGGATTGAAATCGGGCGCAAAGACATACACTAAACATTATATCGGGTCTACTTGCGGTTAAATAAAGTAAACTACCAATCATACCTCGATATAGCTTAACGTCCACCGGTTTACCTTTCTCATCTTTGTCAAGCTTTGTTGAAGGACTCATGGGAGTTCCATATGCTTTAGCATTTGTCAATCCAAATCTTTTTAGTAAGTCTATGACATATTTGGATTGATTTAAGAATATCCCATCTTCGGTTTGCTTTATTTGAAGTCCGAGAAAGAATTTTAGCTCACCCATCATACTCATTTCGAATTCATCCTGCATAGTCTTAGAGAATTCTTTGCACAAGTTTTCATTAGTAGAACCAAATATAATATCATCAACATAGATTTGCACAATAAGCATGTCTTTTCCATCAAACATTAGAAATAATGTTGTGTCAAGTTTTCCACGTGTAAAACCCTTTTCAATAAGGAAACCACTTAGTCGTTCATACCAAGCTCTTGGAGCTTGTTTTAAACCATATAAAGCTTTTGATAATTTAAAAACGTGGTTTGGAAATTCATGATTTTCAAATCCAGGAGGTTGTTCTACATAAACTTCTTCGGCAATAAAACCATTTAAAAAGGCACTTTTGACATCCATTTGAAATAATTTAAAATTTTTAAAACATGCAAAAGCAAGTAACATGCGTATAGCTTCTAATCTAGCAACTGGAGCATAAGTCTCTCCATAATCAATACCTTCCTCTTGATTATAACCTTGAGCGACTAACCTTGCTTTGTTCCTTACTATTATACCTTCTTCATCCTTTTTGTTTCGGAATACCCATTTTGTACCAATGACGGAGTGGTCCTTGGGTCTAGGTGCAAGAGTCCATACCTTGTTTCTTTCAAATTGGTTTAGCTCTTCTTGCATTGGCCAAGATCCATGATTCATCTTCAATAGCTTCATTTATGTTCTTTGGTTCAATTCTGTGAGAGAAACGCCATGTTGTTGCAGATGTTCTTGAGCTTTGATCTTGTGCTTACTCCATGTTCAATTTCACCAATGATTAATTCTTTAGGATGACTATGGACTACGTTCCAACTTTTTGGTAATTCTTCATTTTTGGTTGGAGGAAGCGCTTTTTCTTCATCTTTGTGGTTCATCTACTTGATCTTTGACTTTTTCACTTGAATCAACTTGGTTAGATGAACTAGCTTTATTATCAAGAGAAGATTGGCTCATCATCATAATTATTTTTGATATGGAATGGATTAGTTCTCATAAAAAACAACATGCATAGATTCATCAACAACCATGGTTCGTTTATTGAACACTCTATATGCTTTACTATTTAAAGAATAAGCCAAGGAATATACCTTCATCGGATTTAGCATCGAATTTACCAAGATTATCTCTATCATTCAATACAAAGCACTTACATCCAAAAACTTTGAAATATCCAATGTTAGGTTTTCGATTATTCCATAGTTCATAAGGAGTTTTATTTAAAGTGTTTCTAATGATGGTTCTATTTATAACATAGCAAGCGGTGTTAACAGCTTCGGCCCAAAAGTATTGAGGTAAATTATGTTCATTAAGCATAGTTCTAGACATTTCTTGAAGTGATCTATTTTTACGTTCTACTACTCCATTTTGTTGAGGAGTACGAGGTGCCGAGAAATTGTGTCCAAAACCATTTTGATCACAATATAGTTCAATATCTTGATTATCAAATTCTCTACCTCTATCACTTCTAACATTGTTAATTGTATAACCTTTTTCATTTTGAATTCTTCTACAATGTTTAACAAATGCTTTATGAGCTTCATTTTTTGTGAGCAAGAAATAATACCCATGTATAGCGAGAGTAATCATCAACAATTACAAATGCATACAATTTACCACTTAAGCTAGCGGTTCTAGGACCAAATAAAGGACCAAATAAATCCATATGCAAGAGTTCTAGAGGTCTTGAAGTAGAAATGACTTTCTTTTTCTTAAATGATGATTTAGTTTGTTTACCTAGTTGACATGCATCACATATTTTATCTTTAACAAATTTAGTAACCGGCAAGCCTTTTACTAAATCAAGTTTAGACAATTTTGAGAGTAATTCCATATTGGACATGTCCTAATCTTCTATGCCACAACCAACTATTTTCATTTATGGCAGCAAGGCAAATTGATTCTTTTGAAGTCATATTATCAAAGATCAATAGTGTAGACATTTTCATTTCTAAATGCCACAAATAGAACTTGATTATCAATTTCATTTACTATAATGCACATGATTGATTTGAATATTACATTATAGCCTTTATCACACAATTGCTAATACTTAGCAAGTTATGTTTCAAGCCATCAACCAAGAGAACACTTCAATAGCCTTTAAGTTTCACAATTGGCTAATACTTAGCAAGTTATGTTTCAACCATCAACCAAGAGAACATCTTCAATAACAAGAGAATGTGTTTTACCAATATTACCTATACCGATGATCTTTCCTTTTGAGTTATCACCGAATTTGACATTTCCTCCATCTTTTAGAGTAAGAGAAGTGAACTTGTTTTTGTCACCTGTCATATGCCTTGAACATCCACTGTCATTGAGAAACCACTTATCCTTGGTAGATTTGGATATCAAGCATACCTACAAAACAACTTCAAGTAACCTTCTTTGGTACCCAAATTTTCTTGGGTCCACTTAGGGTTAGCTTTTGGAGGAGTAGTTCCTTTGACTAACCCAAATCATATTTTTCATGGGACATGTATGAATGAATATTATGCCCTAATTTTCCACAATGTTTCACATATGGGAGATTTTCAAGAATTTTTCATTAATAAAGAATTTTTTGATAAGTGTTTTTCTTTTATTTTCGGGTTATATCCAATACCCGCTTTGTCAAAAACACATCTTTGACTACCTA
>OU015761.1:53030369-53056967 GCA_907173295.1 Fagus sylvatica | reverse complement strand
TCTTTTTAGTAAGTCTATGACATATTTGGATTGATTTAAGAATATCCCATCTTCGGTTTGCTTTATTTGAAGTCCGAGAAAGAATTTTAGCTCACCCATCATACTCATTTCGAATTCATCCTGCATAGTCTTAGAGAATTCTTTGCACAAGTTTTCATTAGTAGAACCAAATATAATATCATCAACATAGATTTGCACAATAAGCATGTCTTTTCCATCAAACATTAGAAATAATGTTGTGTCAAGTTTTCCACGTGTAAAACCCTTTTCAATAAGGAAACCACTTAGTCGTTCATACCAAGCTCTTGGAGCTTGTTTTAAACCATATAAAGCTTTTGATAATTTAAAAACGTGGTTTGGAAATTCATGATTTTCAAATCCAGGAGGTTGTTCTACATAAACTTCTTCGGCAATAAAACCATTTAAAAAGGCACTTTTGACATCCATTTGAAATAATTTAAAATTTTTAAAACATGCAAAAGCAAGTAACATGCGTATAGCTTCTAATCTAGCAACTGGAGCATAAGTCTCTCCATAATCAATACCTTCCTCTTGATTATAACCTTGAGCGACTAACCTTGCTTTGTTCCTTACTATTATACCTTCTTCATCCTTTTTGTTTCGGAATACCCATTTTGTACCAATGACGGAGTGGTCCTTGGGTCTAGGTGCAAGAGTCCATACCTTGTTTCTTTCAAATTGGTTTAGCTCTTCTTGCATGGCCAAGATCCATGATTCATCTTCAATAGCTTCATTTATGTTCTTTGGTTCAATCTGTGAGAGAAACGCCATGTTGTTACAAATGTTCTTGAGTTTTGATCTTGTGCTTACTCCACGTTCAATTTCACCAATGATTAATTCTTTAGGATGACTATGGACTACGTTCCAACTTTTTGGTAATTCTTCATTTTTGGTTGGAGGAAGCGCTTTTTCTTCATCTTGTGGTTCATCTACTTGATCTTTGATATTTTCACTTGAATCAACTTGGTTAGATGAACTAGCTTTATTATCAAGTGAGATTGGCTCATCATCATAATTATTTTTGATATGGAATTGATTAGTCTCATAAAAAACAACATGCATAGATTCATCAACAACCATGGTTCGTTTATTGAACACTCTATATGCTTTACTATTTAAAGAATAGCCAAGGAATATACCTTCATCGGATTTAGCATCGAATTTACCAAGATTATCTCTATCATTCAATACAAAGCACTTACATCCAAAAACTTTGAAATATCCAATGTTAGGTTTTCGATTATTCCATAGTTCATAAGGAGTTTTATTTAAAGTGTTTCTAATGATGGTTCTATTTATAACATAGCAAGCGGTGTTAACAGCTTCGGCCCAAAAGTATTGAGGTAAATTATGTTCATTAAGCATAGTTCTAGACATTTCTTGAAGTGATCTATTTTTACGTTCTACTACTCCATTTTGTTGAGGAGTACGAGGTGCCTGAAAAATTGTGTCCAAAACCATTTTGATCGCAATATAGTTCAATATCTTGATTATCAAATTCTCTACCTCTATCACTTCTAACATTGTTAATTGTATAACCTTTTTCATTTTGAATTCTTCTACAATGTTTAACAAATGCTTTATGAGCTTCATTTTTATGAGCAAGAAATAATACCCATGTATAGCGAGAGTAATCATCAACAATTACAAAAGCATACAATTTACCACTTAAGCTAGCGGTTCTAATATAAGACCAAATAAATCCATATGAAAGAGTTCTAGAGGTCTTGAAGTAGAAATGACTTTCTTTTTCTTAAATGATGATTTAGTTTGTTTACCTAGTTGACATGCATCACATATTTTATCTTTAACAAATTTAGTAACCGGCAAGCCTTTTACTAAATCTAGTTTAGACAATTTTGAGAGTAATTCCATATTGACATGTCCTAATCTTCTATGCCACAACCAACTATTTTCATTTATGGCAGCAAGGCAAATTGATTCTTTTGAAGTCATATTATCAAGATCAATAGTGTAGACATTTTCATTTCTAAATGCCACAAATAGAACTTGATTATCAATTTCATTTACTATAATGCACATGATTGATTTGAATATTACATTATAGCCTTTATCACACAATTGGCTAATACTTAGCAAGTTATGTTTCAAGCCATCAACCAAGAGAACATCTTCAATAACAAGAGAATGTGTTTTACCAATATTACCTATACCGATGATCTTTCCTTTTGAGTTATCACCGAATTTGGCTAATACTTAGCAAGTTATGTTTCAAGCCATCAACCGAGAGAACATCTTCAATAACAAGAGAATGTGTTTTACCAATATTACCTATACCGATGATCTTTCCTTTTGAGTTATCACCGAATTTGACATTTCCTCCATCTTTTAGAGTAAGAGAAGTAAACTTATTTTTATCACGCATCATATGCCTTGAACATCCATTATTGAGAAACCACTTATCTTTGGTAGATATGGATATCAAGCACACCTACAAAGACAACTTCAAATAACCTTCTTTGGTATCCAAATTTTCTTGGGTCCACTAGGGTTAGCTTTTGGAGGAGTAGTTCCTTTGACTACCCAAATCATATTTTTCATGGGACATGTATGAATATTATGCCCTAATTTTCCACAATGTTTCACATATGGGAGATTTTCAAGAATTTTTCATTTATGAAAGAATTTTTTGATAGTGTTTTTCTTTTGATTTTAGGGTTATATCCAATACCCGCTTTGTCAAAAACACATCTTTGACTACCTAACAAATTATCCAAATTTTTCTTTCCATTTGTAAAGTTAGTCACAATTTTATTTAAGTTTTCAACTTTGAGTTTTAATTCTTTATTTTCATTAACCAAGAGATTTGAATCATGAGCTATTTGTGATGATGTTTCCACATCTTTTGCTTTCATTTTCTCAATGAAGCTTTGTGATTCAATTTTTAACTTAATTATTTCTTTTTCTAAAGATAGATTCTTATCATTTAAAGAAATGATTTGTTTTTCTAGAATTTCATTTTTGCTTTTGAAATCATCTAATTCGTTTGAAAGAGATGTGACTTTCTTTTTGAAAACTTTATTTTTCGAAACATTCTTCTCAAATTCTTCAACCTAGCTCTTCAAAAGCATTTTGTAATTCATCATAGCTATAAGAATTCATTTTCTAAAGAATTGAGTTCCGAAGTTACCTCATCTTCATATGCCATTAAGCAAAAGGCTTCGGTAGAATCTTCTTCATCGTTGGATGCTTGAGGGACTAATGCTTGTACATTCATCTTTCTCTATTTGAGGCAATTTGTGATCATGAACAAGCATGCTCATCTTTGATTCTTCAACTTGACTTGCTTCTTCATATGTAGCTTCAAGTCTTTCCCAAATTTCTTTAGCTGAATTACAACTTGAAATTTCATCAAATTCCTTTGAGTCAAACGCACAATATAAACAATTCATAGCTTTATAATTTAATTCAATGAGTTTGACATCATTTTCATCCCATTCATTTTCTTGTTTGGGTATTTCTTGTTCTTCTACTATTTTAGTAGGAACATGAGGACCATTTACAATGATTTTCCATATAAGATAATCTTGAGCTTTAATGTACGTAGTCATTCTTGTTTTCCAATAACTATAATCACTACTATTGAACAAGGGTGGTCTATTTGTAGATTGACCTTCAACCATTTGAGGTCTAGATGTGTTTGCCATGATCTTAACTCTAAGATTGTTAAATCTATATGTAGAGCCTTGGCTCTGATACCAATTGTTACCCAAATATCAACCTAAGAGGGGGGGTGATTTAGGTTGAGGCAAACTTTTTCGATTTAAATGCGGAATTAAAAACTATCTTCAAATAGCAAATGTTGATTTAGCAAATGTTTGATCACAATTCAATTGCAATATAGATATGATATGAAATCAAGCACAAGTATATATATAAGCAATTAAATATGTAAGAGATAGAGAGAGAGAAAATCAAACACGATGATTGTTATCGAGGTTCGGCTTCCATGCCTACGTCCCCGCCTCAAGAACACTTCTTGAGGATTCCCAAATCCACTATTTGATAATCTTCTTTCGGGTGAAGATCAAACCGTTACAAATCTTCCTTTCACAGTGAAGAGTAACCACCGAGTGAAAAATCCTTTTCACTCCTTAGGATTTATACCAAAACCCACAAATCTTCCTTACAAGGTGAAGAGTAACCACCCAGTGAAAAATCCTTTTCACTACTTAGGATTTATACCAAAACCCTAACAAAAACACTCAATAATTTCAACAAAGGATTGTTGTACAAAATATGGCTCTCTCAAAGAGTAGTTGTACACAATATGCTCACTCTAATAGTATATCAAAGATTTGATCAATATGGCTCAAAAAGTGTTTAGAGAAATTTGATTTTCAATCAAGGATTTTGAATGATATGAAAATATAAGCTTGAGAAGGATGGATTGATGTATAAGATGTTATCTTTTCTATCTTTGATTTCTCTTGTATGCTTGATGTTTAGAAATGAAGAAAGGGTAGTATTTATAGCTATCATGTTGTCTTGCATTCTTCTTGATTTTCAATCAATCAATTTGCTTTCTTTGAAAACTTTTCTTCTTAAGATTTTTCAACCATAATTGATATGGTTGTCTTGCATGTGAATTTCAATCAAGTTGCTTTCTTTGAAAACTTTTCTTCTTAAGATTTTCAATTGATATGGTTGTCTTATATTTGAATTTCAACCAATCAAGTTGTCTTTGAAAACTTTAAGAGATTTTTCAATTGATATGGTTGTCTTATATTTGAATTTCAACCAATCAAGTTTGTCTTTGAAAACTTTAAGAGATTTTTCAATTGAAGTTGGTTTTAAAGTTGAGCCTTAAAGATCAAATCTTAATAAACTTTACAAAACCTACGTCTTACTTCTCATATGTCTCGGATCATTGTCTTTGAGCTTGATTTCTTTTTCTTGAGTCTTGATGACTTTGATCTTCAATGAATTTGTAACTTGTCAACTTTGCATTTGCTTGATATTTGAATTGGCTATCTTGGTCCAATTAAATCAATAGTCAAAATTAAGCTTTAAAACATAAATCATTAGTTCATATGAAAATATCATTAATGAACAACTTAAAATCATGGTTATCATCAAAATTACATGAATGTACTTGGATTAATTAGCCAATTAA
The DNA here is from genome assembly GCA_907173295.1 of Fagus sylvatica. Lineage (NCBI taxonomy): Eukaryota > Viridiplantae > Streptophyta > Magnoliopsida > Fagales > Fagaceae > Fagus > Fagus sylvatica. Next base: position 53,051,809 of record OU015761.1, on the reverse strand, counting down.
TAATTATTGAAACCTTGAGGCTAACATATTATATTACTATTAAGAAGGATGGTCAAATTAAATGCTTGCTCTTTCCCTCTTTGGTACGGTATTGACAACTTCTTTTTAGAGCTTTTGCAATGAGCTAGAAATCACCTTCTATTTCCAAATCACATGTACCAATTTCTAGCGCGAAGAGTGTTAGTATATAAAATAGACTTCTTATGTATTGTCCCACATTGCTAAAGTACAAGGAGTTAGTCTCCTAGTGCTAGTATAAATAGGACCATACACAATAAACATACCAACCTACACCACATATTGTACTCATCAATATATTCAAGATGTTCACCAAAAAATATATATATCTATATATATTCAAGATGTAGCCTCTAGGGCTTTACCACCCAAAATTTTCTGCAAGCCGCTACCATCAACCAAAATTTTGATCCTCCTACCAAAACCATCATCAACAGCAAGCCCCACTTGGTTGACAGTCCTTTTGCCGCCATCATAGTAAGTTCATCATGCCGCACCAAAGTTGGCTTCACCCAGCGCCGCATCACTACCAGATCTGCTCTGAATTCTTCTCTTACCACCATCTCTTTCTCAAGGTGTAGAAAAATAATGCTTTAGGGATTTATGGAAAATACATTCATTGGTAATTCATTGGTGAAGCCTCCACGTTATGATTCCATCTCAACTTCCTTACCAAACACTCTCTTGTGGGTACCATTATGGTATACTGATAGGATCCTCAAAGATTCTATCTCAACTTCCTTACCAAACACTCTCTCTCGATTCAATTGCAACAATCAAATTAAGAAATGCTAAGAAATTACACTAAGGAACTACTCTAGAGAGAATACTAAACTTTGTATTAACTTCAATGGATGATTTTAGAGAATGAAAGGAAGAAAGACTTAAAGGCTTGGGTTGCATGGCTATTTTGGCATGCCTTACTCCCATTGGCTAATCTAGATCACTCCTCTCATTGGTTAAACTAGATCTTAGCATGTACAAGCATGCTAAGATCACTCCTCTCATTAGTAGTAGTAGAGCCCCAAGCCCTAGACCAATCAAATAGAGACTTGACAAAGGAACCAAGAACCTGAGTTGGCAGGTTTTTATTAGTTCTCATATGGACCCACCACTTATATAGTTATATCACTTTATTATTTGCCATTCACAGCTTGACATCTCAACATTGTTATAAAAATATTATGTCCGTAACTTTATTGAATAAAGAAATAAAACCCTAAAAGCCACTAGGGGATTGTGGGCTTGACAATGGGACCTATGTGAATGGGTTGATTCCGTAAGGTTTTGGGCAATAGGGATATCAAACAGGGCAGAATAGAGTCAGGCGATAGACTTGGGCTTGGGCCGTTTATGAGATTTCCTTTTTCTCTCTTTCTCAGCATTCTGTCACTTGTTGTCAGGTACACAATCCAATCCCTCCAAGTATGTTTTCTCTCTGTCTCAATTACTCTCCGTTTGTTTGACAAGAAATGAAAAAGGATAATTGTGTTTTATGGTTTTCACCTCAACTGTGCCAAATGGGGTGTTATATGCTAAGCTTTATAGTGAGGATTTTTGCTGTTTTGGGTTCCAAATAATAAACCCTTTTGTGATTCAATTTTAAATTTATATTCTTTTCTTAATCTCTAATGTATATTTAGATTATTTTCCTCCTTATTTTTTCTGGGTTTTCACCCATTTGCTTCAATCCGATTCCAAGTGGCGAAAATGTTGAGTCTTTTTATTTTTATTTTTTTAACTTCATTATTTTCTACTAAATGTTCTATGCAATTGAACTGAGCCTAAGAGTTTCTATGCAATTGTTGAGTCTTTTGTTAATTTTCTCAGGCCTCAGATAATGGAAAATGTAGAAACCAATGGTTCAATCCCTTTTTCTTTCCTACATTTTCTCAGAAAGCTAAGAGTCTTTTTTTTTTTTTTTGATGGCTGGTAATGGGTTTGCTACTTGTTGTTTTGTTTTAAAAATACAATTTTGATATACCAATTTGGTTAAAGTTTATGACTTTTGTGTTTTTGGGCTGAATTGATGTGTGTTTCTGTTGGCTGTGGTGAATGAATTTGGAATAAAGTTGCACATGAATTGACTCTGTTGTTGTTTATTTTATGAAATATTTCTTAATATTTTGTTCGTCTAATACTTTTTTTTTTGCTTAAGTTTATTGCTTGGTCTGCTGGGTGAGTGGAATGTGGAAGTTGGGTCAGTAGTGTTTAATAGTACAGAAGGACTAAAATCATAAGAAAAGAAAGTTTGAGAGCTATTTGACTAAATAATATATTTGAAAAATAGTTTGAAGCAGTGCTTGAATCAGTTTATCAGCCCATGTCGATGTCAGTCAGCATCCCTGGTAGGAAAATTGCTAGTAACCTTCTGATTTGCTCAAGAATTGGTTAGGAATTATCATAGGGATAAATTAATGGGCCTCCAAGGTGTACTATCAAATTCGATATCCTTAATTAAAGCTTATGACTTTATTGAATGCGATTTCATTTTAGATCTCTTGGGGTTGGAGGATCTTATTGGGAAGATTGCTTGGGCTAGTGCCATTTACCATCTACGGGCTGACAGAAATGCTTGTGTGCATCAAGGAAAGATTAGGGATGAAGCTGATCTTGTGAAAAGTGTAATGTTTGATGTTAGGTGTAGGCTGTCATGTGGTGTAAGAATATTAGAGATTCTATACAAAACAGGGCCTTGTGTCATATTTAGAGACTCCCTGGTTTTTATTTTCGTTTAGTACTGTTGTGTGCTAACCTGTTTTGCTGGTAGGTGCAGTTCTAACTATCTGTCTGTGCTGCTGTTGTAAAGTTTATTGTTTTTATAGAAATTTTCTCATTTATTAAAAAAAAAACCATCTCAACATATAATGAACAAGGACACAAATACATTGTTTCTTCTCCCTTTAACTTAAAAAGAATTACATTTTATCATGTTTATCTAGTTGGTTTTCTTGATTGGTTGTGATTTGTTTATGTGCAATTTTTCAAGTGATGAAATGGGTTTAACATCAAATGTGGAATCTTTTTTTTTGTTGGATAAATAGTATAATGGAGGCCGTAGATTGGGAAAGTTCTTCCGGAGGAGCAAGCGATATAGAGGGCTTTTTGCAAGATATAAATTATGATGATGATGAGGAACACCCTTTTACATCTGGGTTTATATCCAAGTCGCAATTTAGGTATATATATATATTTTTTTTAGGAAAATTGACTCTTTATGATATTAAAAAAAAAAAGTTTTTTTTTTTTTTTTGGGTTGTAACTTTAGGTTATGGCCACAATTTTCAGGAAAGATAAATCCAAGGCTCATTGGATTGACGAAATCGAAATGGCTGAGGTCATAGAAAACAAGGGTAAAATGTGGAGGACAATGGGAGTAGTTCGTAGCGGCAAGATTTATTACTCAATTGAGGAAACTCTGTAGGTGAAATGACATATTTTCGTTTATTTATTTATTTTTCAATCTGTTATCATTTCTTGGTTTTTCTTGCTAACTAATTAAGAATCAGTTTATTGTTTATTTTGGTTATAATTTCAAATGTAGTATGTACAGGTTTAGTGCTTAATAGATCTTGCGGTACTTTATTCATAGTTTCCTTGATTGCCACATATTGGTATCTTTATTTGAGGGACACTTAATTTTTTTAATCATTTGTGTCCTAATTGAACATTCTGTATTGTAAAGCAGAGCTGGTGTTATGGTTGTCTTATAAAAAATATGTCTTCTGAATTTTTTTTGAGCCAAATAGTTTGACATTTCAAACTGTGGTGTTGGTCAAAGATTATAGATTGCTTTGTATAAAAGTTGAAGGACAAAGTGGTAAGAAGTAGAGGATTTCATTGAATCTTCAGCCTTATTCTTATTTTAAGTGACACATGCAAATTTATAAGTAAATGTTGTAAGTGAAAGGTACTAATAGTTTAGTAATTGACATAAAGAAAGAAACAAGTCTTAATTTTTTTAAACATGTTTCTTTTTAATTTTAATGAAAAGTAAGGGATTTATGTCCTTATACGTTGCATGTTGAGATGGGATAATCTATGAAGTGTAACTTCTTATTTTTGTAGGTTTTTGATGGAAATAGGGGCATTACTTCTCTTAGATAACAATGATACCAGTCTTTCATTAAAAGATATATATGCGAAGGTTAGTGAAGGCTCTTGGGAGCTCTTTGAGGTTTATAGGCACATGAAGTCTCTTGGTTATGTCATTGGGCGGCATGGTATTGCTTGGTCTACGAAGGGTGTGAAGAGTAACTATCAATCTGTTTCTCTTCAAGGCTCTATACAAAGCAGTAAAGTGGTAGACGTAGAATCAAAAGATGAGAGGTCCATCATTGGACTATTTAATGATATGCATATTAATGAAGCAAGGCCAGTTTTTGATGTCTATCTCCCAAATAGCAAGTTTAGAAAGTCTTCTCCTGGTGCCCCAAGCTTTGTGCTCTGCTTAACTAGGTAATCATATTTGGTAAAATTTATTTTCTCCTTTTATGTCCATTTGTGTTGATCCCTTTTAGGTATTGATTGGAAAAATTTATTCATATAATGCCCCATTTGGCAGTTGTGAGCATTTGTGGAAAAGTTCCAACCTAATTGGTTCTCTTCCTTGGTTTTGTTAGTAACATGGGCCACACATAGGGGTTTATTAAGACTTGGAAAAACTTATGGATTGCATTCAGTTCCATTAAAGCAACTGAATGTGAAGCACTACCAAGTAAAAATATGGGTAGTTTGAATTCGTAGCACATAACATTGATTCAAATGGCATTGTGCCAGTTGAACATGCCAAAGTGTAATGCTTTTACTTATCTTTTCCTTTTTCTATTGAAAACCTTTTGCACATAGGCCTTAAAAATCATCGAGGTATTTGTGCTGATGGAAAACGATTGGCATCTTGAGAAGGTATGATGTCTTTATCAATCTGAAATGTGTAGAATCCTAGTCCGCAAAGTAGTAGTAAACTTTACTTGAATGTCAGTAAATTTGATATCATAGTGCATTAATCCATCAAAACTTGATTTGAAAGAGATCTATGAATTATTAATTGTGATCTGCATGCATAGTCAAAAAGCTTTTAAATCTATTATGACTTGCCTTCTCTTGTAGGGGCTGATCTACCATCCATTGCAGATGTTCAAGTCCTTGAAAGACTATGTGGAGGTATACCTTTACTGTTATGTCATGTAGAATATGGGCGGGTCAGTTTGTTTTCCTTCGATGAGGTGGAGCTTCCTATTCTACCCTGACTCTACTTTTATAGTTCAGAGTTAAATGCTACATCAAAAGCATAACAAAAGCTTACTCTACATGGTAGAGTCACAAATCACCATTTATTTTGTAGAATCAAGGGAAAATTTGGGTAATATCTGGGCACGGTAATTTATGTACAGGTTGCATTTCATCTTTTTATATAGATAACTATAACTTTTGCTCATAATGGGTGAAATTTCTTCTTGTCATGTTCTTTGATCTTTGTTTGGAGAAGTATATAGAAAAAATGATGCAATTTTTAAAGTTTAAAGCCACCAAGGAAAGTTTAGCAGACACCTTGCAAAGGCAGTTATTATCCTTTTTCTTTTACTAATAGATCTTGCTTTTAGCTTTAAAACTATTTTGACAGGACTTTCATTAAGAAAAAAAAAATTAGTCTAATGGTTCAGGATAACAAAAGGACTATGTTTACATGCTTTGATTTTGCCTATTCATGATTTGTATGTGATAATGTAATTAGTTTGTTGGGTTTTTTAGTAAGGGGAAAAAATTTGAAAATACATGTGGGCTGTGTATGACTTATGTGGTGTGACTTGTGAGTTTCAGTAATCTCAACTAGTGAAATATCTTGGTAAAGCCAAAAATCAATTAGTATCAAAAGTTCAAATCTTGTTGATTTGGTATTATTAATGAGTGTGATAGGTGTGTCGGTTGCCAGTGGAATTCTTTGTACACTAAAATTCAAAGTCAAGCACACCACCGATCAAGATCAAATAATTAAAAATAATAATAATAAAACAATGGGTATGGTCCTTTTTTGGCGTACTATCTGATTCCTATGTAAATAGAAAATTTGAGGAATTGAATTAATTAATTAATTATAATATAGAATAGAAGAAGAAGTTCTATATTGACCCGATACTTTCCTTCTTTCTTTCTTACTCTTTTATAATGGGTCCTACATGTCAGTATATATGTATGGGGTCCTTTACTTTCATGTCACGTTTCCAAGCATTTTCCACGTTCCATGCAATTTTTTATTTTTTATTTTTTTTATTTTTCTCTTTACAATAAAGAACAATTATTAGCAAACATCAAAAGTTCAAATCTTAGGCGGTGTGTGTATTAAAGCCACATCTATAGGACCACTTTATTGATTTATTGGTTGGTGTTTGTGTCATCTTATAAATCCACATAATGTGTTGTATGTTTTTAGCGTGGGACAAGCTTTCAACCCACTTCTATATCACTATTGGTTATTACTTATTGGGAGGGTTTGGACAGGGTTTTTGGATAATTTTTCCAATCCAGCTAAAATGAACACCTAACTTTGACGGTCTCTTAGACCATCTAAATTTAATACATGTAGGCCCGAAAAGAAATTTATCTAGGACCACTGAAAAGTCTTTTAATTTGGGGTATTTTGACTATCAAATGGAGTAATGGCCTGACAATAACGTTGTCCACCCTCCTAAAATCTAATACATGTACGCCTGAAAAGAAAGTTCCCATAAAATAAAATAAAAATAACGTTGCCTAGGACCACTGAAACTTCTGTGACCACCTAGATCACTCAAAGTTTACTCCAAAGAGTTTCTTCATGTAATATGCGCTTTCATGTATAAAAAAGTGGAGGTACCACATCAGACCTCAGACCTCAGGAGAATGCTAAGTCTAAGTGCTCTGAAGAAGAAGAAGAAGAAGAACCAAAGCCCACGGAAAATCTAATACATGTACACCTGAAAAGAACCTTGTCTAGGATCACTGGAACTTTTGTGACCACCTATCTTAGAGTGTGATCACCTAAAGGACTGAAACTTTTGTGACCACCTATCTTAGAGTGATCACCTAAAGGCTTGCCTTTTGCGATGTTGGAAGAATGCTAAGCCTATATATAAGATCAAGGTCCGAAGAACTAACTGCCCGACCAACTAAAACCCATTTGTAAATCTCTCCTCTCTCTTCTTTTAGTTGTTAAGCCAATATACCATTTGTGTTTCTTTACTCTAAATTTACAGCTTACTATTATTGAGAAAAATCAACTGAACCCTATGTCAAGCGTTCCGACAACCATTCGTTCCCTCCTCTGCTCATGGGAAAGATCCTTCCCTGAGAGACATCCCACTTTCAATGTCACATTCATCGCTATAAGAAACCACTTCCAACAACAACTTATGCCTAATTCATTCCATATCATTTTTGCCTTTATCACTCCGCTGATGCTTAACTTAATTGCACTGAGGTATCAAGGGAAGGGCATTACTCCATTTGATACACACCCCCATAACCATGATGGTCGGCATTTCTTGCTTTTTAGCATATTGCTTGGCATATGGCTTTGAGCTGAAGTGTTATATAAGTGGTCTGTCTCCAACTCATCCACCTACACTACGAAGGAGCATGGTGTTGTTTGGTTCACTTTCATTGGCATCCTTGTATTGATTTTATTCCCAGGGTTAGTCCAACTGATTCGATTCGGGCTCTATGCATTGCTGTTGATGGGCTTGCTATTTTGTGCACGGGAGCTGAGGAGCGTGAGACGAAGATCAAATAGCGCACATTGGCTTGTGGCAGCAACCACCTTTAGGGATCAGGGAAACTTACTTCCACTGTAAATCAAAGAAATTCAGGCTACTCGTTTATGATGTAAGGTAGATGATTCTAAAGGCTTTGAGTTTTGAGTTTGACAGAGAGAAGGAAAAAGAAAAATAAAGGCCTTGTAGAATCAAAGAAATACCAACATAAGTATTTTACTATATTATCTTGAATGTAAGTGTGAAACCACGTTTGATTGTTAATCTGATGAAATGTCTGAGTACTGTGCTTTATGTAACTAGCACCTATTGCATATGTTCAAACTAAAGAATTGCATTTTTAGATTCCATAATTGTTAGATGAGGTGAGTTATGCATGTTAAACTATATCAAGGCTCATTTTATGATCAAGGTCCAAGTCCAATACTTGGTGTGATGCCCCCATATTTGATAAGTGCATGTACGCTGAGTCCCACATCGGGTATATACTGAGTCGAACTGGGTTTTATTAACAACTGTAAGGAGCCCCAATTGTAACTTGACTAGTCCTTTTGGGGTATAAGCGCAAATGTGGCTAGCGCTTTCCTTGGATTGTTACACTTGGTGTGCAAGTTAAGCAAGTTATTTGTATTACACTCATGTTAACTCTAGTTAATGAATGGTTAGTCTAGGGTTATTCTCCTATAAATACCTTACTAAGGGCTCAATATAATACATGTTGTCCTATAATAAAGATGTAACCATTAAGGGTTTTTTCCTCCGTGGATGTAGGCCATCAAGCTGAACCACATCATCCTTTCGCGTCCACTCTCTCTTTACTCCCTACATAGTTCTAAACTGACATCTGAGCTTTATTGCTCAATATTTAACATGGTATCAGAGCCAAAATTCGATCTTGAGGTGTGTTGCAGTCTTGTCTTCATTGGCATTCTTCCCTTGCTGCTCCGCCACCTACAAGACCACTGCCATCACGGATTTGCCATCTACACCTCTCCGATCAAGACAATGACCACATGCTTTCAAAGATCTCAAGCAACTCTTTCAAACCTCGAAAAAATCATCGTCATCGAACTTTCTACTCGACTCCACGTGTCGTTTGAATTTCCGGCAAATCTCCACGCGCCTCACACGTTTTCCGTGCCGCCAAGTCTCAGTTGATGTGTCTCCCAGTCTCCAATCACATCACTTAGCATACCATTGGAAAGATCATGCCTCAATCTATCCAACATCGGTGATTTCACGTTGATCGAAGCTTTGATGCGCCTCCATGCCTTGCTAGAAGCTTCGACCATCCTCTCCATGCACCTCACGCGCAACACGCGCCGAATCTTACTGCTGCTTCACGCGCAACAGGCGCTTCATAGAGCTTCCTGCCTCAGTCTTTGTCATGTGTCACCATCTCGTCACACCACATAAGCCCTAGAACACAGTCAATTGCCACATCAACGCTCATGCCTAGTTGACTGCCACATCAGGAAGACATCTCAGTGTTGACTCGACACGTTAGTAGTTGACTTTGACTTGAGTATTGATCGTTGACTTTTGTGTTGACTTTCGTTGTAGCTGTTGATCGCCGCCAGTTTTTGTTGACCAGTATTTTTCGACCATTTTGAAAACTGTTGTTTTTCTGGCAAGAGCACATTCCCACTCTTTTTTCTCGTAGATTCCGATTTTGGGGTCCATTTGCTCATTGAAGCTCCCAAGCACACATATTGATGCATTCCTCATTCTTTATGGGTACAAGCTATGCAAAATCCACCAACTCGCTCACGTGCCTCTACACGATACATGCCAATGTTTCTTTAATCAACTTTGCAGCCTATCCTTGGCCTGAGTAGCCACTTTCTGGTCAAAGGTGTAGCCATTTTTAGGCCTTTGCTGCCGTCTTTGGCATTTATCAGTGGTTTCTTTGAACGATTTCTTCCACAGTGTGCTCCGGTTATTCAAGGTCACTTCAATGGTAAAGTATATCAAGGCTCATTCATGGTCACTTCGAGGCATCTTTCACAAGCTTTAGTGCACCGTCTCAATCCCTTATGCACCTTCCTTGTTGCTGCATGATTCGTATCATGTTCTGAAGACTGTATTTCTTTTTTCTTACATGCGCTCAGCTTTCATGCACCAAAGCTCTTCAGCGTTCCTTTCACGTATATCATGCGCTTCATGGGTTTATTCCTATTCGGCGGTGATCCTTTTTAGGTGGTTTTCTCTTCGTGGATCCTACTTCATGCAATTCTGAACTTAAGTATTTGTCATACTACACATTGAATTTGAGGAGGGATGTTAAAGTATATCAAGGCTCATTTTATGGTCAAGGCACAAGTCCAATACTTGGTGTGCAGGCTAAACAAATTACTTGTATTACACTTATGTTATCCCTAGTTAATGTATTGTTAGTCTAGGATGATTCTCCTATAAATAACTTGCTAAGAGCTCAATGTAATACATGTTGTCCTATAGTAAAAATGTAATCATTAAGGACTTTCCTCCGTGGACGTATAGGCCATCAGGCTGAACCACGTTACTCTTTCGCTTCCACTCTCTCTTTATTCCCTACATACTTTGCATATTATTCTATCTTTTTTTGCTATATTCTAACCTAACATCTAAGCTTTATTGCTTAATATTTAAGCAATGCATATGTGTTTATATTGCATATAAAATCAAATCTTAGAACCATTTGAGAAGTACATGAAAGAATGTTAATTAAAAAACATTTGTGTTGTCACAAGACAGTGAAATGTATATGTGGCGTTATTAATAAGAGATTTGGTTGCAGAAATAGAGTCCAGTCCAGCCATTCTTGTCGGAGACCTTATGTGGACAGGTGAGGAAGTATTTTATGATCAAAGCTCAGTGATTTCAATGCAAAGTCTTACTACTACTATAGGGGACAGGTAAGGAAGAAGAGAGAGTATTTTAGTAATTTCATATGATTAAAATTATCAAAATATTCTTAGATCCCACGAACTTATCACGTGACTTACTCTACCATTAAGGGTATGACTATGAGCGGGGATGCGTGGGCTTGCGACAAGCAGAAACTTTATATGCCCCCATTATGGACTCTGTAGCACTAATGGGTAATCTGGACTCTGGAGCACTAAATATAGGTGGTCTCATGACCACCAGGATTTTGATTTACATTATTGATGGTCCACTGCTCTCACGGCTAGTAGGTATTAAAAAAATAAAATAAAATGAAGAGAGGCGTACCCTGTAGACAAGAGAGCTTTAACCAAGAGAACATAAAAATAAAATAAAAATGAAATATTACAGACATATTCGTACACCAAAGGACCAAATGGTTGTTTCCAAGCAAGGAATTTCCTCATCTATATCTATATATATATATATAATATATAAAGCAGAAGACATGAGGGTTAAAACCTAGAATGTCTCACATCATGACAAGTGACATGTCTATGTATTGTTTAAATTTCTGAAGTGATATGTTGTTTAGATTTCTTAACTGGTTTGCATGTCTATCTATCGTTTAAATTTCTGAAGTGATACGTTGTTTAAATTTCCTAAGTGGTTTGATTTAATAACTGCCAAACACTTTTAAATAAAAATAGATAATAACAAATTCTTGATAATAAGTCTCCTACTACTAAAAAGATATCTCAATAAAATATCATAATAAAAATTTTTAAGATATAAACAGATAATAACAAATACTTTATAATAAGTCTCCTACTACTAAAAGACTATTGTAAAATGGTTATTTATAGTGATATAGAAGTAGGGGTTTATGGACTTGTCCCACATTGGAAACATACAAAGCGTTGAAGGTGTTTATAAGGTGGTACACACATCAACACTTTAATTGAATAAAGTAGACTTATGGACATGTGGCTTTACTATTCGCACATACGCGTGTGGTGTAATGTGGCATTTTATGGGGAGAATTCTATGTTCCTCTTCTTTGTAAGAAAGGGTCAATGCCCTTATGTCCAAGGGAGGGGTGTTTGTTGGGAAGGGATATTCTTGTGATGGCATGTACAAACAAACTAAGCATTAATAAGATTATTACTAATTCTGCTTATATTATTGAGTCTTCTTCTTTATGGCATTATCGTTTAGCACATTTGAATTATAGATCTTTAAAGTTTATGTCCAAGCATGGCTTAATTTCATATAAAGATGATCACAGTGCTAAATGTGAAATTTGCATTCAAGCAAAAATGACAGAAATCTTTTCCTAAAATTAACATAAATTCACAATTGCTAGAACTTATGCATTCTGATATTTGTGAACTTAATAGAATTTTAACTAGAGGAGGCAACAGATATTTCATTACTTTCATTAATGATTGTTCAAGATATACATATGTATATTTAATGAAAAGTAAAGACGAAGTATTTAACAAGTTTAAATGTTACAAATCTGTTGTTGAGAATCAAATGGAAAAGAAAATAAAGATACTTCGTAGTGATAGAGGTGGAGAATATTTTCCTACTGAATTTATCTTATACTGCGAAGAAAATGGCATTATACATCAAAGGAGTGCACTCTATACCCCACAGGAAAATGGTCTTGTAGAAAGAAAAAATAAGACACTAGTTGAAATGATAAATGCCATGATTTTGACTGCAAAATTGAGTTTCAATTTATGGGGAGAGGCTTTGCTTACAGCCTGCCATGTACATAATAGAATACCTTCTAGAAAATTTAAAATTTCACCATATGAATTGTGGAAAGGTAGGAAACCAAATCTAGGATACCTTATGGGGCTATTTAGCTTTTTATAGGGTTACAGACATAAAGAGAACAAAGTTAAGACCAAGAGCTGTAAAGAGTATATTTATAGGCTATGCAGAAAATTCAAAAGCATATAGGCTTTTGGATTTGGACTCTAATGTTATAGTGGAATCAAAGGATGTTGAATTTATTGAAGATAAATTCTATAATGATTCCAAACTTGTTGCAAATCCTACACCAACACCATTGCAGAATCTAAATGATCCTTTGAATATTCCAAGACATTTTCATATATTTCTCTATCATTGTACCCGCATGACTCGTGGGTTACAATAACACTTAGTGAGTACATAAAACTTCAATCTTCAAAGTTTGAACGACAAATCAGGGCAAAATATAAATAAATAAATAAAAGGCCAATTTGTCAACCAGGTCTTGTTGCTATCCTGGTTTTATCCACGAAATTGGGCCCCTTACACAATCACATAATGACATATACACGTCTAGCCGTATTAATTGATTAGAAGCTATTCATCAAAAAAAAGAAAATTGACTAGAAGCGCTTACAAGTATTATATGATGATATCTGCAGGTTCTCTTTTAAGTGGTATCGATTTTTTGGGGCTAAAATGCATAATCACCCTATGGGGTTTTGCTCAGTTGCAAACACACCCCCTGAGATTTTTAAATTGATGAAATTGACCCCTCTAAGTATATTTTTGGTCAAATTTGCTAACAAAATTTGTCATATACATTACACTTGGGTTTATAATAATGAATTTTTTTATTATAAAGTAGTCATATGCAATGCGTATGACAAATTTTGTTAGCAAATTTGACAAAAAATATACTTAGAGGGGTCAATTTCACCAATTTAAAAACCCCAAGTTGTTATATTGCAAAATCAAAACCCCAAGGAGTCTGTTTGCAACTGAACCAAACCCAAGGGGGTGATTATGCAATTTGGCCATTTTTTGGCCTTCTTGGTCTACTTTCCTTAACGAGGAAGAAAGTCCTTAGTCTCCGCACGTGAAACCAATTGGCCTAGTTGGGCTTAAAAAGCCAGGGTGATGCGCTTAAAATCCAACTGGGGGCTAATTAATATTCCATTTAGAAGACTTTGGATTTCATTTGGTTCTTTAGGACTACCAGTGATGACAATTCAATTTGAAACAGCTAAAGGGCATTAGCCATAGGATATAGTGGATGTATTAATGAGAACAATGTTCCTTTCCATTATCAAAAAAAAAAAAAAAAAAAGAGAGAACAATGTTCCTTTCTAAATTGGTTTTTTGGAGGAATTTCTTTCGATTCAGTAGGTAGTAGGTGACAATCAATCATTCATATATATTTAATTGTATGCTTCATTAAGTAATTTAATTGAGTCACGTGATGATCATTTGATCACCACGTAATAAGTTGGAGTAACTTTTATTCAAGAATGTTGTTCCGTTGTTCATATAACTCAATTAGGATTGTGAATAAACTAGTAAGCTTTAAACTCTAAGTAATTACATTTACTCAAACATGGTATTTGAGTATTTTCTTTTTCTTTTTCTTTTTTGGTAAATTACACCAACATTCATTGAGAGTTCACGAAATTATACTCTCTCAAAACGTTTCATGAAATGTCACATCTATTATGGCTTGTGGATCACAAATGTCCCTCTTAAGGTTTGTATAATTGAGTAGGAATTTTTTTCCTTAAAATTGAATATTTCATCAATAAATTAATGTTGGGAAAAGACATGTATTTATCTATTGTATTGATACAAACCTCAAGAGATTAGTGTCATTTTATCCATAATTTGAGAGATTGTTATTTCATGAAAACTCAAAAAAGATTGGTGTAATTTCTCAGTCTTTTCTTTCCTTTTTGTCATACCAACATGGGGCTTTAAAAAGGGTACACTTTACCTTCGTAAGGTTTACTCCATTAATATCAATTATACTTTATCGTTAAATATTATCATCCCAAGTGGGAAAAGTATCTTCTTTTTTATTTTCTAGTGGGAAAAGTTTTAATTTCTTAGGACAAAATTTAAATGACGATAATAAGGTAAAAGTATCAAGGGACTAAAATCTCTTTGTTCCGTACTCTTTACTTTATACATATTTTATAATGACCTATCATAGCATGACACATAAACGGCCATTATTAAATTTAATAATGAAGCCTAATAATATATTAATAAGATCAATGATGAGACTCTATTGATTGAACGACACGTGTCCAGCTGAATAATTTATTGTTAGAAGGATCTTATTAAATAAGTCGAGGTCATGCGTCAAGGAATTGATACAAACAGAGTTTACCTCCCAATTAGTTTGGAGGAATTTTCCTCCAACCCACTATGTGACTATACATATGTACTTTTAATCACTTGACTTATTTAATAAGTTACATGACTTGTTTAAATAATATATATAGATAGTCTTATAAATCATCACTTCCAAACCAATTTGGAAGTAAACTCTATTCAAGTTGATACAAGAATATATTCGAATTGCTACTTCACAAAGCAAGGAAAATTTGACACGACATTAAGAAATTTCGGCTAGGTTCCTTTCTAATTTCCACTATTTCCAATTAAGTTACCAACTTGCATTATCTAATTTAGCTTCTATTTACTTTTCCTGCTCAATCTACTTTTAGTTTACTTTTCCCACTCGATCTAGTTTAACTGGAGTTTACTTTCCTGCTCAATTCAGTGTACTTGATGTAGCTGTAGTTTATTTTGTGCTAAATATAGAATAATCGCTTTATTTATTATTCAAAAAAGTCTTTTTTTTTAGGTAATTCAAAAAATCATTTAATTCTAGTTTAATCTTGAACCACTCATTGGTAAAAAAAAAAATTCTTAATTGATGCAATACCAAATCTGTTTGAATTGGATTATCGATCTCAAGAAAAATCCTCAACAAACCAGAGTAATTATATTTAAATTAATGTTTCCAGATTTGAGTAAAATAAAAAATGTGTATGGTTTATTTGGATGAAAATATTAGGAAAAAAAAAGTATATTAATTTAAATGACTCGAGTAAATAGGAATATGGAAAGAAAAAAGAAAAAAAGAAAAGAAAAGATGATGACCAATTGGGTCTTGCCGATCATCATCCAAAACTCACCGTCAACCTGATCCATCATCTGCTTTGCACTCTAGAGGTTTGGTGATTGACTTTCAACGACCATTGACTAAGATCTACAGAAAGACTTGACTTTTGGCCGCCTCACGCCCACAATTTACTGGAACATAGTTTATTGCTATCGCATGCCCCACAAGCTGCTTTCCCATCAATTGTTTTACAGTAATAGTAGTTGGGTTAAGATAAGGTGAAATCATTTTAGAGAAAATATGGTTTTTTTAAGATTTCATACTGGCCTCTTTTTAATTATTTTTTTTAATAGATTTTGTTAACAATGAATGGTGAAGATGAAAAGTTAAAAAATAAATCTTTAATCTTTAATAATTTGAGAATCCAATAGTAATTATATGAATCTTTTCTCTAATAATATATGTGTTATATGGTTATAGAACTTAAACATGAGAAAATAATTATACATATATCTCATGTATAAAATAATTATGTTAGTTTACAAATTACACTTTTTAATTTTAATCAAAATCTAAGTCAGTCTTTCATTTTATTTTATTTATTTTTTTATTTTTCAGTCCTATAACTTCTATGGTTATAACTATATTAGTTTTATGAATTTTTTTAAATTAAAAAACTCAAAAATACCAAAATGATATCGTTTTTTTGGGCATTTAAGACAACTTATTTAACAGAAGTGGACGTAATGACAAAATTGAAATGAAACAAGATTTAGAAGATTGAAATGATTATTAAATAAATAAATAAAAGATTGAAATAAATTTTAACCAAAATTAGAAAGTGTAATTTTTTATTTAACCAAATAATTATTAATTGAAAAAAAAAAAAAAAATTTGAGAATGAAATCCTCTACTATTCGGTTGGAAAATAAATAAATAAATAAATATGAAGGAATAAAAGGGTGGGAGGAATTTCTTGGTAGTGATCTACACTATCCAATATTTCATCCGTATTTGGGCTTCTTCTTCTTCTTTTTTAACTGGTTGACACCTTCCGATGTTCTCTAAATGAAACATCTAAGATTTAGATCGCCTCTCCCCTAATTATTGAATAATATAATAAAAACACGTTTTTCAAAATTATTTGGTCAAATAGTACTATTTCAAAGTATTTTAGGAAAAATAACTTTTTTTGGAACTTATGTCTTCAAGAGACACATGCATCTCATCTTTTGAAGAGATGAATTTCTTGTGCATCATGCTGATTCACACATAACTCGTTTCTAGTTCAAAAAAGAAATGTTCATTTTCGCAAATAACTTTGGAACAATAATTTTTGGTCAAATAATTAAAAAAAAAAAGAGAGTATTATTTAGCAAAAATGACCCAATATTTGGGAGGAAAATAGTTTGGTGAGATAGATTTACAATTTTACTATTTATTATCCTTCCAACTTCCAACATTAAATATGCATTTTTATCCCTTACCCTTCAATTTATAATATATTAAATATTAAATATTTCGATATTATTATTATTAATGATATTTAATTTGGGAGTAATTGTAAATTGATACATACTATTTCTTACCTCTTATTTTTCTTCTCAACTAAATAAAAGAATTTGTCATCAATTTGTCATCAATTTTTCATCACTTTTTTCTATTTTCCATATCTTGTCAGCCTTTTCCGTACCTTTACTTTTCTTTTCTTTTTTATTATTGTATCTAACAATGGGAGCTTTGGCCTTACTATCTGGTGTGTAGCAGCGAACTTTGTCTTTTTCTAAAACGTGTTTTTGTTTTAAGCCTGGCTTAGATGACATGTAGTGACGTCGACGTGCTTTTTATACATATCTTGATTTTCCATTTGTTAGGAAAAACCACAGCAAAAAAATTTGACTTTTTTTTTTTTTTTGGTGAAAAAAAAAAATTTGACTTAAAAAATAACGTATTGGGAATGAACTCATTATGGTAATTACTCGGCCCGTAGCAGGACCTGTTCACGCGGATGACTTAATAATGTTCCAAGACTTCTGGTTTTGTAGCACATCTTGTTCTGATGAGTCATTTTCAGCTATTGAGGTCCAAAATTTGTTTAGGAAAAAAACCCGTTGAGGTTTACATATCCATTTTGGATTATTTTATTAACTCTAGGCCATGATCCTTTAGGCTCAAAACCCTTAGACTCCATCTATCACTATATGGATCACTACAGAGTTGTGCGTCTTATGCCTTAAGCTCATTCTCTTCCTGAGATTTCCTTAATAAGTTGCGAACATCTCATGCGTTGATGAGAGCTACTGCTTTAGAACTGACTCAATTTTTAGGTATTCCTTGCATCAATTCTTGCTTGTGTCTGATTTTGTGCTTCTTTACTCAGAATCTTTTGAGATCCTGATTTTCTTCTAATTGATGACCATGTTCTTAAATGGAAGCTGAACCCCCTTAATAGAGTTCTACTAGTATACTCTGTCTAAATGACCCTCCAAGCAACATGAGCCATACCTTTCCTTCTAATGCCATGCCATGACCACAATAATTTGATTACTTATTGGAGCATAACCCATACTAGCCTAGAACATGTACCAAAGTTTCTCTTACACTATGTAGGGTGCTATATATACAGGCATTGCATTAATTGTCTCTTCATCTAACTCTAGTTTAATTAGTTACCTTGATGTTATATTGATTACAACATACAATTTCTTGTATCATTCCTTAACTCTCTTATATGAGGAGATAAGTTTAGAGATTTAACAAAAGAAGTAATGAGATGGGATACTTCCTATAAATGTTGTGTCTACAATTGCTGGGATCATATCAGCTACAATGTTTGAAGGTGCATTCCCTGCAATGTGACCTAATTGGTCCAATTAAAAATTGACACCTCAATTAAAAATCCAACTCATCTCCACATCACCTAAATACTAACGGAACCCAAAACTTTTTTCTCCGTTAAACTTCCTCTTCATCTTCCCCATCTCTCCCTCTCTCTCTCTCTCTCTCTCTCTCTTCTGTGTACCAGACTTTTCCTTTCAGCCTTGGCAGCCAAATCTCCATCCCTCCCCTTCAAGGCTGTAGCTCCAACCTAATTCCTTAAAGCGCTTGCGATTCGACCATTGGTGATCAAGTGACTAGGCATTGGTGAGAGCCAGATTCGACAATCGCTGGGTTTCGTGGGCTAGACCGATGGTATGTCACAGACCACCACCTCCGTTAGGCGTGGGTTGGGTCTTGACTGACGTGGTTGGGTTTTGGGTCACTTGATTTGGTTTATGTAAGTTGGGTCATTTGATTTCAGAGCTTTTGTTGCTTTTGTGTGAGTGGGTGACTTAGCCACCATGTGTGGTGGTTGAGGGTGGCCACGGGCTGCCATGGATTTGAATGGAGTTTGGTTGTGTTTTGAATGGTTGGGAGTCAAAGGGAATGAGAAGTTCGGCTTGTGGACCGGCAACTACACAAAAGAGAGAGAGATGAGGGTTAGGCGACTAGCGGTGGCTACACAGAAGAGAGAGAAAGAGAAAACGGAGGGGAAAGTAATTTTGGGGTTTCTGTCAATATTTAGGTGATGTGGAGATGAGATGGATTTTTAATTGAGGTGTCAATTTTTAATTGGACCAATTAGGTCACATTGCAGGGATTGCACCTTCAAACATTGTAGCTGATATGATCCCATAATTGCTGCTGTGATGTGGCTTTTGTTGAGTGTGTAAAAGATAGAAGACAAAACTTTATCTAGTGTGTTTAGTGTGAGAGAACTTTGAAATCCATACTATTGATATATAATTTTTGTTGGAGTTTCCGGTCGATATAATCATATAAGTATAAAGTTTGTTGAACCACGATTAAATTTTATGTTTCTGTGGTGTCTATTATTTTCGCAACAAATTGGTATCATGGCTATTGGTTAAGGATATTCTTGCATTCTTGCATGGTGAGTAAAAAGTTCAATGTAAAGCCCTTATATCGATGAGAAAAATAATTTTAATCTTTAATAAAGTATTGTAAAAACTATCATAGTGCAACGATAATTGAATAAGACATTGTACCTAAATTTTATTCATAATATTTTTTAAAAGAGAATCAGCATAGGTTTCAATAAATCTCAAAAACTTTTTTATTAATTTCTCTAAATTTTTTATGTCTTTTAGTGTTTGCCTTTTTTTGTTTTACTTGTTTTCCCAACATCTATTCAAGTTTATCAAATCATTAAACCCTTCTTTAATTACTTGAAAAATCTCTCTTACTTTTTTAACATCCGGTAATTAAATTAGTTCTATAAACCCTTCCTTACTCTAATTATCATGTCTGCCAACATTATTTTGCTAAACTAGCTGTAATTTTTTTTATCTATTTTTCTTTATTTTCCAGGTTGTTGAGGTAAAATTTCTAGCTGCATATTTTGCTTCCACTTTGTGATAATTCTACAAATTTTCACTAATTAAAAATACAAATTTCAGGATTTGTTAGTTTCTATTCTTTTTTCTTTTTCAATATTAGTCAACTCACCAGGAGTACCATCCCTACAGATGTGGGATGTAGTCATGTAGATGAATTTAAAGAGTGTTGACAAGAAATTCAATAGAATATTTGTAGCCTTGTAGGAGTACACTAAACTACAGATTTTTTCATCATTAATGGGGTGTCATCAAGTTATAATTCTGATTTGAAATTCCATTACTTCTCTGACCATCAAGTACAGCTTTCACCAGTCAACCTCTACTCTTTTTTTTTTTTGAGAAAGAGTCAACCTCTACTCTGAACTCTTAGATTTTGTTTTCCTAGAAATCTAGATATGCATGCTCTTTATATCCTTACCTGACAAGTAGTTAAGCATAATCTTTGTGCTAAAGATAATTATTATGACTTTAGCATGTGTTTCTTGATCATAACGTCTGACATTTAAAGACTTTTTCAATGCGGATTGACCTGAGTGCTCGATTCACCTAACTTTAAACTATTATTGGCATAGTTTTTCTCTCCCATTTCTGCGATCCTTCTCTAATTGCACTTTGTAAGATAGCACGGAAACGATTGAGACTTGCACAAACTATTAGTAGTAGTAAAATTGAAGATGAGGACACGTTGCTAACTTGCTATAATTGTTGAACCTCAAATTGATATCCATTTCCTGTCAATAATATAAATAGAGCTCACTGTGGAGTAAACAAGCTTCTCTTTTGTGACTGTCCAACAACTTTATGTGTTGTCACTCTTTCTTTCACGCTTGCTCGTATTATGTTGGGCTGGATTGTTCATAATGAAAAAAAGCTGTAACTATGTGTGAGGAGAAAATGTGCGTAAAGACCATAAAACGCTTAGTACGTCATTTATCAAATAAGAACGGCACGGATCAAATTCATTCGGGGCGGACATATAGCATCTAGACGTGCTGCTCTGGTTAATAGATACAATGAATCTCCGCATTTAATGCACATCAAGTGGGTGGTTGCAGACATTAAATGAGATACGGCGAAGTGACCCGCCTCGTAATATCCCACGTGGAGACAAGCACACAAAGTTATAAATGCACCAGGGCAATTCACGCAAGCAAGCAAGGACGGACAGATACCTTCGTGTCCCATCCAGAGATATTATCCCTTTCTCAGGGGACAAAGCAATGATGCAATTGACAGGGGAGCTGTCGTTTGAAAGCCTATAAAAAGGCATATTTCACAGAGATCAGGTAGACATACACATACGAGAAAACTAAGCTCTCATAACTCTACTACTTTCAAACCTACTTGACTGATTTTACCATCGGAGGGTGATCAGTCTCCAACACCGGGAACTTTTTCCTTCTCATTTGATTTACTCTGTGCAAGCCTTCTTCTTCACTCAGAAGGTGATCTTCTCAACCACATCAGGAGAGGTCTTTCTTTAAACCCTTTAATCATTTCTATATTTTTCCC
>OU015761.1:52961427-53030269 GCA_907173295.1 Fagus sylvatica | reverse complement strand
AGCCTGGCTTAGATGACATGTAGTGACGTGCTTTTTATACATATCTTGATTTTCCATTTGTTAGGAAAAACCACAGCAAAAAAATTTGACTTTTTTTTTTTTTTTTTTGGTGAAAAAAAAAAATTTGACTTAAAAAATAACGTATTGGGAATGAACTCATTATGGTAATTACTCGGCCCGTAGCAGGACCTGTTCACGCGGATGACTTAATAATGTTCCAAGACTTCAGGTTTTGTAGCACATCTTGTTCTGATGAGTCATTTTCAGCTATTGAGGTCCAAAATTTGTTTAGGAAAAAAACCCGTTGAGGTTTACATATCCATTTTGGATTATTTTATTAACTCTAGGCCATGATCCTTTAGGCTCAAAACCCTTAGACTCCATCTATCACTATATGGATCACTACAGAGTTGTGCGTCTTATGCCTTAAGCTCATTCTCTTCCTGAGATTTCCTTAATAAGTTGCGAACATCTCATGCGTTGATGAGAGCTACTGCTTTAGAACTGACTCAATTTTTAGGTATTCCTTGCATCAATTCTTGCTTGTGTCTGATTTTGTGCTTCTTTACTCAGAATCTTTTGAGATCCTGATTTTCTTCTAATTGATGACCATGTTCTTAAATGGAAGCTGAACCCCCTTAAAAGAGCTTCTACTAGTATACTCTGTCTAAATGACCCTCCAAGCAACATGAGCCATACTTTTCCTTCTAATGCCATGCCATGACCACAATAATTTGATTACTTATTGGAGCATAACCCATACTAGCCTAGAACATGTACCAAAGTTTCTCTTATACTATGTAGGGTGCTATATATACAAGGCATTGCATTAATTGTCTCTTCATCTAACTCTAGTTTAATTAGTTACCTTGATGTTATATTGATTACAACATACAATTTCTTGTATCATTCCTTAACTCTCTTATATGAGGAGATAAGTTTAGAGATTTAACAAAAGAAGTAATGAGATGGGATACTTCCTATAAATGTTGTGTCTACAATTGCTGGGATCATATCAGCTACAATGTTTGAAGGTGCATTCCCTGCAATGTGACCTAATTGGTCCAATTAAAAATTGACACCTCAATTAAAAATCCAACTCATCTCCACATCACCTAAATACTAACGGAACCCAAAACTTTTTTCTCCGTTAAACTTCCTCTTCATCTTCCCCATCTCTCCCTCTCTCTCTCTCTCTCTCTCTCTCTTCTGTGTACCAGACTTTTCCTTTCAGCCTTGGCAGCCAAATCTCCATCCCTCCCCTTCAAGGCTGTAGCTCCAACCTAATTCCTTAAAGCGCTTGCGATTCGACCATTGGTGATCAAGTGACTAGGCATTGGTGAGAGCCAGATTCGACAATCGCTGGGTTTCGTGGGCTAGACCGATGGTATGTCACAGACCACCACCTCCGTTAGGCGTGGGTTGGGTCTTGACTGACGTGGTTGGGTTTTGGGTCACTTGATTTGGTTTATGTAAGTTGGGTCATTTGATTTCAGAGCTTTTGTTGCTTTTGTGTGAGTGGGTGACTTAGCCACCATGTGTGGTGGTTGAGGGTGGCCACGGGCTGCCATGGATTTGAATGGAGTTTGGTTGTGTTTTGAATGGTTGGGAGTCAAAGGGAATGAGAAGTTCGGCTTGTGGACCGGCAACTACACAAAAGAGAGAGAGATGAGGGTTAGGCGACTAGCGGTGGCTACACAGAAGAGAGAGAAAGAGAAAACGGAGGGGAAAGTAATTTTGGGGTTTCTGTCAATATTTAGGTGATGTGGAGATGAGATGGATTTTTAATTGAGGTGTCAATTTTTAATTGGACCAATTAGGTCACATTGCAGGGATTGCACCTTCAAACATTGTAGCTGATATGATCCCATAATTGCTGCTGTGATGTGGCTTTTGTTGAGTGTGTAAAAGATAGAAGACAAAACTTTATCTAGTGTGTTTAGTGTGAGAGAACTTTGAAATCCATACTATTGATATATAATTTTTGTTGGAGTTTCCCGACGATATAATCATGTAAGTATAAAGTTTGTTGAACCACGATTAAATTTTATGTTTCTGTGGTGTCTATTATTTTCGCAACAAATTGGTATCATGGCTATTGGTTAAGGATATTCTTGCAGATGGTGAGTCAAAAGTTCAATATAAAGCCCTTATATCGATGAGAAAAATAATTTTAATCTTTAAAAAAACATTGTAAAAACTATCATAGTGCAACGATAATTGAATAAAACATTGTACCTAAATTTTATTCATAATATTTTTTAAAGAGGATCAGCATAGGTTTCAATAAATCTCAAAAACTTTTTTATTAATTTCTCTAAATTTTTATGTCTTTTAGTGTTTGCCTTTTTTGGTTTTACTTGTTTTCCCAACATCTATTCAAGTTTATCAAATCATTAAACCCTTCTTTAATTACTTGAAAAATCTCTCTTACTTTTTTATCATCCGGTAATTAAATTAGTTCTATAAACCCTTCCTTACTCTAATTATCATGTCTGCCAACATTATTTTGCTAAACTAGCTGTAATATCTATTTTTCTTTATTTTCCAGGTTGTTGAGGTAAAATTTCTAGCTGCATATTTTGCTTCCACTTTGTGATAATTCTACAAATTTTCACTTAATTAAAAATACAAATTTCAGGATTTGTTAGTTTCTATTCTTTTTTCTTTTTCAATATTAGTCAACTCACCAGGAGTACCATCCCTACAGATGTGGGATGTAGTCATGTAGATGAATTTAAAGAGTGTAGACAAGAAATTCAATAGAATATTTGTAGCCTTGTAGGAGTACACTAAACTACAGATTTTTTCACCATTAATGGGGTGTCATCAAGTTATAATTCTGATTTGAAATTCCATTACTTCTCTGACCATCAAGTACAGCTTTCACCTGTCAACCTCTACTCTTTTTTTTTTTTGAGAAAGAGTCAACCTCTACTCTAAACTCTTAGATTTTGTTTTCCTAGAAATCTAGATATGCATGCTCTTTATATCCTTACTGACAAGCAGTTAAGCATAATCTTTGTGCTAAAGATAATATTATGACTTTAGCATGTGTTTCTTGATCATACGTCTGACATTTAAAGACTTTTTCAATGCGGATTGACCTGAGTGCTCGATCACCTAACTTTAAACTATTATTGGCATAGTTTTTCTCTCCCTTTCTGCGATCCTTCTCTAATTGCACTTTGTAAGATAGCACGGAAACGATTGAGACTTGCACAAACTACTAGTAGTAGTAAAATTGAAGATTAGGACACAGTTGCTAACTTGCTATAATTGTTGAACCTCAAATTGATATCCATTCCTGTCAATAATATAAATAGAGCTCACTGTGGAGTAAACAAGCTTCTCTTTTGTGACTGTCCAACAACTTTATGTGTTGTCACTCTTTCTTTCACGCTTGCTCGTATTATGTTGGGCTGGATTGTTCATAATGAAAAAAGCTGTAACTATGTGTGAGGAGAAAATGTGCGTAAAGACCATAAAACGCTTAGTACGTCATTTATCAAATAAGAACGGCACGGATCAAATTCATTCGGGGCGGACATATAGCATCTAGACGTGCTGCTCTGGTTAATAGATACAATGAATCTCCGCATTTAATGCACATCAAGTGGGTGGTTGCAGACATTAAATGAGATACGGCGAAGTGACCCGCCTCGTAATATCCCACGTGGAGACAAGCACACAAAGTTATAAATGCACCAGGGCAATTCACGCAAGCAAGCAAGGACGGACAGATACCTTCGTGTCCCATCCAGAGATATTATCCCTTTCTCAGGGGACAAAGCAATGATGCAATTGACAGGGGAGCTGTCGTTTGAAAGCCTATAAAAAGGCATATTTCACAGAGATCAGGTAGACATACACATACGAGAAAACTAAGCTCTCATAACTCTACTACTTTCAAACCTACTTGACTGATTTTACCATCGGAGGGTGATCAGTCTCCAACACCGGGAACTTTTTCCTTCTCATTTGATTTACTCTGTGCAAGCCTTCTTCTTCACTCAGAAGGTGATCTTCTCAACCACATCAGGAGAGGTCTTTCTTTAAACCCTTTAATCATTTCTATATTTTTCCCGTTACAATTAACGCCGTCTGTGGGGAAGACCGATTCAGGAAGAGGTTACAGATTTACCGTAAAGGATGGAAGAGGTGGTCATCTCAAAGGCCAACCAAGGAGACAACATATTACCAACCTTCAACCAGAGGAGAATACAATCTGAAGTACGGGTTCCCGGCGGACAATGGGAACTCGAAGGACAACACTCCCACGGAAGGACCGAGGGAAGGCAGCGCTCACGTTCCAGGGAGCCCTCCTTCCTCGGAGAAGCCAGAAAGAAGAGAAGAATTGAGGAGCTTGAAGAGGAGCTCAAGCTCTTAAAAGAGGGAAACAAGGAGAAAGATGAGTAGCAGCACCGGAGGAGACGAAGCAGGAGTCACTCAGGTTCATGTGGAAGTTCACATCATGTCTCTAGCCGCAAGGTGCTCAGCAGAAAGTCAGATCACAAGCACCGTAGGACTGTGCCTCCCAGGAGGCATAGGCGTAGTCACTCTAAGACTCCTCCCCCTCAGCACGAGCACAACCCGATTTGGAGGAAGCTCCAGCAAATCTCACTTTCCCCTTTCTCAGCCAAAATAGAACAGGCGAAGTTCCCAACCAAGTTCACTTCACCTAACCTTGCTGTGTATGACGGAAAAAGCGATCCAGTGGGACATTTGAGTCGCTACCGTTAATCAATGGCTCCCCACCTCTCCAATGGTGCGCTCATGTGCCGCATATTTCCCTTGAGCCTCAGCGAGATGGGTCTACGATGGTTCGACCGTCTAGAGCATGGGTCCATCCGCTCATGGAAGGAGATGTCTCAAGTTTTTACTGCGAGATTCATTACAAATACCCGAAAGCCAAAGGAGATCGATTCTCTGCTGGCTCTCACGATGAAAGTTGGAGAGACGCTGAAATCATACTCAACACGATATTGGGAGGTCTACAACGATATCGATGCATGCGACGAAGACATAGTGGTGAAGACATTTCGGTTCGGCCTGCATGAGGACAGCAAACTCAAGAAGTGTTTCACTAAAAGGCCTCCTATCAGCATGGCAGAACTGATGACCCGCCTGGAACAGCATATCAGAGTTGAAGATGACCCAAAGAGTTCGGCCAAAATTGTAGAAGTGGCCCCTCTTGTTGACAGAAAGGCAGCACTACCAGAACCCCAACCCGAGTCATGTCGGGCTAAGAAAGCCAAAAGCTCAACAGGTACGGCCGGGACCGGTGTATGCCTGGCCGTATACACAACATTCAAAGAGCCTATCTACCGGCTCCTTCCCCTCATCAAGGACAAGCCCTACTTTCAATGGCCCACGAAGATGCCTGGTGACCCTGCCACTAGGGAAACCAAGCCGTACTGCAACTATCACCGAGAGCGTGGGCATTTAACCGAGTAATGCCGGGCTTATAAATACCATCTAGAACATTTGGTGAAGAATGGACATCTCAAGCAGTATGTGGACGAGTCAAAGAGTCCCCACCAGAATATTGAAGTGCCAAGAGCCACTGCGAAAGCCTCAACTCCCATAGGGATCATTGACGTAATTCACTATGGGGGAACCTGCCATGACCAAAGAAGAGAGATGAGGAGGGCGGCGCATTTGCGAGAGGTATTCCAAGTTCAAGACTCGGCCCGAATGGCTCCGACTCCCCTGAAGAAAGAATCGTTTGAGGAGATAGTTTTCACTAATCAAGACTTCGAAGGAGTGCAGCGCCCTCACTCAGACGCATTGGTAGTAACTTTAAGGTTCGGGGAGTTCGATGTTAAGAGAATCCTCATAGATCCTGGCAGTTCAATTGAGATCATGTACGAGTCTTTGTTTAGAGGTTTGGGTCTCGAAAAGAAAGATTTGAGCCACGCTGAAGGACCGTTCAGCGGTTTCTCCGGAGAGACAGTTGTTCCATCCGGAAAAGTGATGATTAACGTTAGGGCAGGCACGGTCTCATCCCCAACTGAGTTCTTCATTCTAAATGCTTTCTCTCCTTATAATGCCATCTTGGGAAGACCGTGGTTGCATCAAATGGGCGCAGTCCCCTCTACACTCCATCAACGCCTGAGGTTTCCAACACCGCAAGGCATCATGGAAATTATGGGGGACCAACTGGCGGCAAAACAGTGCCTAGTGGCCGCAGTCAAACAAAAGGCCCAATAGTCTCAAGAAACGAAGGAGGGTCCCGAAGGGGGCAAATAGCAATTACAGAGCAGGGAGGACCGTGAAGAACATCATCCTCAAGAAAAGTGTGTGGAGAAACTTGTACTGGTATCGATGGCGGAGGGCGAATCTCAGAGGCAATTTTTGATAGGCGACTCCTTGTCAAGGGAGCACAAGTCACAGTTGATGGCCCTCCTCAATGAATATCAAGACGTTTTCGCATGGACTCCATACGAAGCACCCGGAGTAGATTCAGAATTTGTTTGCCATAAGCTGAATGTTTCGCCTGAGTATAAACCAGTAATCCAGAAAGCAAGAAGGACGGCACCACAGCATGTCGAGGCTGTGCGAGAAGAAGTGGAACGGCTTGAAGATTGGAGCGGTTTGGGAAGTCTTATACCCACAGTGGTTGTCCAACACTGTCGTGGTGAAGAAGAAAAACGGGAAGTGGAGGGTCTGTGTAGATTTCACAGATCTGAACAAAGCTTGCCCAAAAGATCCTTTCCCACTCCCAAAGATAGACCAGCTGGTAGATTCTACAGCCGGCCATGAGAGAATGAGCTTCTTGGACGCCTTCCAAGGGTACATCAGATTGCTCTGAGAAGTGAAGACCAGGAAAAGACCGCATTCATCACACCCCGAGGGGTATTCTGCTACAAGGTGATGCCTTTCGGACTGAAGAATGCCGAGGCAACTTACTAGAGGATGGTCACTAAAATGTTCTCGGGGCTGCTAGGGAAGACCGTTGAAGTATATATTGATGATATGGTTGTCAAAAGCATCAAGGGAACGGACCATATGGAAGACTTGAAGCAGGTCTTCAATATACTCAAAAGGCACAATTTGAAGCTCAACGTCTCAAAGTGCGCGTTTGGAGTAGGCTTGGGAAAGTTTTTAGGTTTTATGGTAACTCAGCGTGGCATAGAAGCAAACCCGGACCAGATAGCAGCCATCCAGGGGCTACAGCCCCTAAGAACGTCAGAGAAGTTCAAAGACTGACAGGCATGGCCGCGGCACTCAACCGATTCATCTCTAAGTCAGCCGACAAGTGTAGGCCGTTCTTCGACTTGGTTAAGAAAGGGAAAAGCTTTACATGGAGCGAAGAGTCGGACCAAGCGTTTGAACGACTGAAGAAATACTTATCAGCACCTCTATTGCTCTCCTCACCCAGGGAAGGAGAACCTCTCTATATTTATCTCGCAGCCTCAGATAAGGCGGTCAGCGCGGCAATCGTACGAGATGAGTCAGGAGAAAAACGACCGGTTTATTACACAATTAAGACCATAAGTGGGGCAAAGACAAGGTATCTACCGCTGGAGAAGTCGGCCCTTGCATTGTTCGTAATGGCGAAGAAGCTCCCCCACTACTTCCAAGCACACACTATGATCGTTCTAACTTTTTTGCCTTTGAAGGCCTTGTTCAGAAGTTCGGATTTCAACGGCCAGATATCCAAATGGGGAGCCCAGCTTGGGGCATATGACGTGCACTACAAACCCAGGACAGCAATCAAAGGACAGATATTGGCTGACTTCATAGCTGAGTTTGTGCTAGAGAATGACATATTTACTGGGGAAAAGCACCCCAAGGATACTGAACGGAACCTTGAAAAGAAGGGCTTGGTGTTGTATGTTGATGGCGCGGTGAATTCAAGGGGCTCCGGCTTGGGAGTAGTCCTGATCTCGCCAGAGGGAGAACTTTTGGAGCAGGTCGTCAGATTAGGCTTTGGCGCCTCGAACAACGAAGCCGAATATGAAGCACTCTTGCACGGCCTCAGAGCCGCTAAACGGCTAGGTGCGGATCCCCTCACCATTCACTGTGACTTCCAGCTGATAGCCAATCAGTTGACTGGAGAATATATGGCGAAAGACGAAAGGATGGTAGCCTATTTAGACTTGGCTAAAAACCTTTTGAAAGGCTTCCATGAATTCAATATCGAGAGAGTAGGCTGAGAGCACAATGGCCATACTGACTCGCTTGCCGGGCTAGCATCTTCCGTGACGCCAAATTTCAGAAGGACTATAACCGTGGAAGTACAGAATTCTCCTAGCATAGCAAAGAATAGCCAGGCGAGCATATGTCAAATCGAGATGGGGCCCAGCTGGATGGATCCCATACTGGATTACTTATCAAAAGACATATTGTCGGCAGATCAGAAAAAAGCAGCCAAGATCCGCAAGACAGCAACAAGGTATTGGATCTCTCGGGAGGGAAAGTTGTACAAAAAGTCATATACGAGGCCTTACCTCCTTTGTGTACATCCAGACCTGGTCCCTAATCTGCTCTACGAAATTCATGAGGGAGTATACAGTGGTCATACGGGAGGACGTTCACTGGCCCACAGAGCAATCGGTCAAGGTTACTCGTGGCCGTATATGCAGAAAGATGCGGCTCAATATGTCCGGCGCTGCGAGAAGTGTCAATTATTTGCGTCGGCCATACATAAACCTGCATCCCAGCTGAATCCCATATCTAGTCCCTGGCCATTTGCTCAGTGGGGGCTAGACCTGGTCGGATCGCTGCCTCGTGCAACAGGGAACAGGCAATGGTTAATCGTGGCAACCGATTATTTCACAAAGTGGGTTGAAGCGGAGCCCCTCGCACATATTACTGACTCCGAATCAAGAAAATTCGTCTGGAAAAGCATAATAACTCGCTTTGGTATACCCAGATGCCTCATTTCCGACAATGGCACACAGTTCGACAGCGGACCATTCAAGAAGTACTGCTCAGATTTCGGAATCAGAAACCACTTCACCAGTCCGGCCTACCCACAAGGAAACGGATAGGCGGAGTCATCCAATAAGATAATCCTCAACGGAATCAAGAAGAGATTAGAGAAAGCCAAGGGAAGATGGGTGGAGGAGTTGCCTACCATATCATGGACATTCAGAACAACGACTCGAAGTTCAACAGGGGAAACCCCCTTCTCTCTTACTTATGGGGTTGAAGCCGTGATTCCACTCGAAGTAGGACTCCCCACCTTACGTTCAGAAGAGTATGATCAAGAGAATAACGAGCTCATGCTAGCCAAAGATTTGGACCTGGCTTAAGAGCGCAGAGATCTTGCCATAATCAGGCTGGCATCCTACCAGGGCGATCTAAAGAAGAGATACGGCAAAAGTGTAAGTGAACGATCCTTGCACCAGGGGACTTGGTACTGCGAAGCAAGAAGGACCCTACACAGGGCAAACTGGGAGCAAATTGGGAAGGACCCTACTGTCGACACCGGCGGAAAAACCGACCTCTTTAACCTCTTAAAAGAGGTTTGGTTAGGTCTTTTCTTTTATTTTTCCTAGATCCCGATCCCCATTTGGCAAGTGTGTGTGTGATCTTTATCTCTCTTCCGTTTCAAGATATGAGTTGTGTGTGTGTGGGAACATGTGTACGTGTGTGTGTATGAGCACAGATTTGGAGTCGCCACCAACCATGAGAAATTTAAGGTGTGATTGGGCACCTATGTCTAATAGATTTTATCTTGCTTAGACATTTAAAACTAAATGGTCTTGAACCAAAGATGGGTTCGGGGGTTTGCTTATGCGTGGGGAAGGTGTTAGGAACCCCACGACATCCGTTTAAGAAAACGGTTACCTCATTTCTAGTGTTCCCTTTATTTGCTAAGCCTAGGTTTGTTGGTTTTAATTATGAACAAATGTCCCAAATTCCGTTGTGCAATATACCAAAAGTGGCAAATGCAATTTTGACTTCATTTGGTTTTGTTTAGACTCTTTATTTCACCTTCCCTCATCTTTTTATTTTTTAAGTTTCCGGGAATTTCGGTGGTAGGATGTACTTGAAATCCTAACACCTAGTGCCGGGATAAACAATTAATGTTTTTTTTGGTGCCATATTCGGGATCTCTTTACCCTTGATTTCCAAGAGTAAAGCGGTCCGTCAAATGGCGGGGTTTTGGATGATTAATTCACACTTTGGGGAATTTTAGGCCATGATCCTATGGGAGTTAGAACGTGTAGAATCCCTTACACGAAAGCACGTACCAGCCACGCCCCCGTGTAAAAGACTCATACCATGGTGTCCCAAAAGCCAGGGCGAGCTGTTGCCCTTGGGTTGCACCAACTTTGTTTCTAACGCCCACATTACCATGTTTACTCTTTTTAAAGTTTCATGGCAAAGTGTATTTTAATCACATTTTTATATCAAAGCGATAAAACAAACAAGCAAGTAATCATGGCATGTTCACAGCACATAAATTACTAAAAATGATTCTAAAAAATAGGGGATGATCATGGCATGTTCGCAGCGCATTAATCATGAATATGAGGTGAATGTGTCATGTGAACAACAGAAACGGGATGACATAAATGTAACACTTAATCGCAATGACAAAATTTAATTTATGACAAATATTAATGAATTTAAGGAAAGAGTCAAGACCTCGTGGGGTTGGGATTCGATGCTATTTGAAAGGCTTATTCGAATCTCGACTCCACCTTAGGGTTTACATGAATAAAATAAGGCAATTTTAGGAGAGAATTCAATGCCTCTCGGGCTTACACGAAGGGATGGTGCTATTTGAAAGACTTATCCATCCTTTGAAGCCAAATAGGACTTAAATGAATGTGAAAATCATTTTTGAAAATAGGAGTTTCAATGCCTCTCGGGCTTATACGGAGGTTTAGTACTATTTGAAAGACTTACCTAAACCCACGAGGCCGAATAGGGCTTAATTGAGTGAAAATCATTTTGAAAATGGGAGTTTCAATGCCTCTCGGGCTTACACGGAGGTTTAGTACTATTTGAAAGATTTACCTAAACCCACGAGGCCGAATAGGACTTAAATGAGAAAAAATCATTTTTTGAAAATACGTTAGTGATTTTGCGGGTCCAACGCCTCATGGATTTACATGAGGTTTAGTGCTATTTGAAAGACTTAAATGAATGTGAAAATCATTTTTGAAAATGGGAGTTTCAATGCCTCTCGGGCTTATACGGAGGTTTAGTACTATTTGAAAGATTTACCTAAACCCACGAGGCCGAATAGGGCTTAATTGAGTGAAAATCATTTTGAAAATGGGAGTTTCAATGCCTCTCGGGCTTACACGGAGGTTTAGTACTATTTGAAAGATTTACCTAAACCCACGAGGCCGAATAGGACTTAAATGAGAAAAAATCATTTTTTGAAAATACGTTGATGATTTTGCGGGTCCAACGCCTCATGGATTTACATGGGGTTTAGTGCTATTTGAAAGACTTACCTAAGACCGCCAATACCGATCGGTGCTTTCATGCCCAAATCAAAAATAGAAAAGGGAATGGGTAAACAATATTTACAACGTAGTAAATAATGAAATAGCGGCAATAAATAAATTTAATGCATAACGGGAAGCAATAAATGTATTTAAAGCGATAATGAATCTAAAACAGGAGATTTTTACGGGTCCAATGCCTTATGGAATTACGTGGTTGTTAATGCCTCATTGAGGTCTTACATAATCCACCACGACCAATCGGGATTATCATGCCCATTTTTACAAAGGGGAAAATGGGAGATATTTACAATATAATATGCACAACGTAGTAAAGCGGTAAATGAAAGCGATAAATATATTTAAAGCATTGCGGAAAGCGATAAATAAATTTAAAGCAATAATGAATCTAAGGCAAAAGGGTGTTTATGGATCCAATGCCCTATGGAATTACGTGATAGTTAATGCCTCTTTGAGGTCTCACATAATCCACCGTGACCAATCGGGATTATCATGCCCATTTTACAAAGGGGAAAAATGGAGAATATTCGTAATATAATATTCACAACGTAGTAAAGCGGTAAATGACGGTATTTAAACATGCGGGTGTGCTTTTCGGGTCGAATACCTTGTGGGCTAACATGGTTGTTACGGCCTCATGGAGGGCTTATGTAATCCGCCAAAGCCACTCGGCATTGTCGTAACCAAACACACGGGGAAAGGTGTAATCACAACATAATATATTCACAAGTACATAGTAAATATAAATAAAGCAATAAATGAACTAGAAGAACATAAACAATGTAATAAATGAACTAGAACATAAAAAATGTAATAAATGAACTAGAAGAACATAAAAAATGTAATAGATGAATTAGAAGAACATAAATAAAGCAATAAATGGATTAGAAAGCATAAATAAAGCAATAAATAGACTAGAAAACATAAATAAAAGTGGATCCTTGTGAATCCCTTCCCATTTTAGGGATCATCACTAGTCACCTCCACAAAAAAAGAAGAAAAAGAGAGAAGAGAGGAGAGAGAAAGAGCTTAGAGAGAGAGAGAGAGTACCTAGAGAGGAGTCTCTCACTCTAAAAACTACCCTAAAAACCCCCTAAACCCCTATTTCTGCCTAAACTAATGCTCGAAGAGGCCTAGAGCCGAGCAAAACTATGCTGGAATGAGGGGGGGAGGCTTTATTTATAGGCCGAGCTGCACGCCTCGCGCGGCAACATACCGTGCGGCGCGTGATGATGCCGCGTGAGTCGTACAGCTTGCCACGTGGCATGCTTATCCTCCAAGCAAGCCCCCCACCGAATCCTCCTCGGTTTTTGTGCGCATACCCTTTTCTGACCCGATTTTTGAGGGCTGTTTTGGAGGTCTTCTGGTACTCAAAATGAGTCATGTAGCATATCGTTGGAAAGCTATCGATGTCTACTTTCCAACGATATAAAGTTTGCGCGAATCGGTGTTCGGAAGGGAGAGTTGTGACTCCCGGAAGTCGGGGTGCCGGAGTCGTTTTTGCGTGTTTTTCCGGCGAAGATTCCGGTCAAACGGGGGAAGCCACCGGCGAACCGAGAGTTGCACGTTGTAGCTGGAGTCATCATCTTTCCAACACACCCGGGCCCGCGCGTCAACTTGCAGTGAGTCGGAAAGACTCTGCGCGCGAAGGCGGTTGTCCGGGAGAAAAATGCACCAAACTTTCGGTCCATTTTTCCTCACTTTTTGTCTGTGTTTGCACGCATATTTGACCTAGCTCTCGAAGTCGGTTTTCGACGTTCTTGGTATTTTCGGAAAGCTTGCACTACCCTCTTCTTCA
Source organism: Fagus sylvatica (assembly GCA_907173295.1). Lineage (NCBI taxonomy): Eukaryota > Viridiplantae > Streptophyta > Magnoliopsida > Fagales > Fagaceae > Fagus > Fagus sylvatica. The sequence continues at coordinate 53,017,033 of OU015761.1, read as the reverse complement.
AGGTTCTGTATTTGTGGGAAACCGAGCTAGGGACGGAGAGATATGGTCTCGCGAACAGAGGTCGCTGGAGTATTTTTGGTCCATCGGAGGGCATTTTTCCGGCGAAGATTCCAGCTAGACCGGGGAAAGCCTTGGCGATCTGAGAGTTCCACACCGTGCATGAATGTGTCCTCTTTCCAACGTGCCCGAGCTTGCGGATCAACTTGTTGTGAGTCAAGAAGACTCTGCGCGCAAGCACGGCAACGTCGGGGGAAAAGTTATGAAATTTTCAGCATGGCCTTATTTTGTCGACCTGTTTTCGTGCGCATGGTAGACGTAGCTCCCGATGTCGGATTTCGGCGATCTTGATGTCGCCGGAAAGCTTGTGCTACCTACTTTCTAAAGGTACAGGCCTTGCACAGAGGCGAACTTGGGTCCGCAAGATGTGATCTTGCGAACAGAGGCCGTTGGAATGTTCCTTATGCCAAGGGGTCATTTTCTGATCGAGATTCCGGCTTGACTGGAGGAGCTCTTGACGATCCGGAAGTTGCACGTCGTAGCTGAAGTAACTCTCTTGCTTAAAGGTTTCTGTTCATGGACCAAGTTGCTGCTGGTTGGCAAGAATCCGCGTGCAAACACTGCCTTCCAAGTAGGCTGTTTTGTCAACAACACTTAGTAAAATTTGGCTAAGTGTCGGACCTTTTTTCGCAATTTTGTCCATAACTCCCTCGTTTCTCGTCTGTTTTTGACCCGTAAAGTATCGAATCGAAGCTCTTGATGTGCTCTACACATTAGTCAGGGGGCGGTCAGTTCAATCCAGTTTTCGGTCTGATCAACAGTCCGGTCAAACCTCGGTCAAACTTGGTCAAAGCTCTCCGAACTCTGGGAAATGTATCCCAAACCACGTTTTGAGGTTTTTTTGGGCACGATGGACCCCAGTCGGGTCGAAAACGGCTTGGTCAAACCTCGGTCGAACTTGGTCAACTCTTGGTCAAACTAGGTCAATCCTGGTCAAACTTGGTCAACCATGATCAGACTTGGTCAAATTTCGGGAAATGTGTCCCGGAGCTCCTTCTTGGGGTTATTCCGACATGGTGGGCACTCGTCGGGTTAGGCCGGCTCGGCTTGGGTTGCCTCATTTTGCGTGTCGACACCCGAGAAAATCCCGGGGGTAAAAATGGGGTTATGACACCTACCAAATTGTTTCGGAGGCTGGACTGGGAGCATTCAATCTCAAAGGGATGGACGACAAACCCCTCAAACGACCTTGGAATGTAAGCAACCTGAAGAAGTTTTACCAGTAGGAAGGTGGATGAAAGGGCTGTACAGATCAAAAGCTGCAATATGTTCTCACTAATCTTTTGAAATACAAAAACTTTTGTCATATGTGGTGCTGAGATATGGATTAACCAAAGTGGCATCAAAATCTTGGCCACGCCCAGGTCCTCTGCCTGTAAATCCCCAAGTGGTCTGGTAGAGCGTTATCAAAAAACCCTAGCCATGCTAGGTGTTTCGCCTGTAAATCCTCAAATGGTGTGGCGGAACGGCATCAAAATCCTAGCCATGCCTAGGTCCTCTGCCTGTAAATCCCCAAGTGGTCTGGTAAAGTGTTATAAAAAAACCCTAGCCATGCTAGGTGTTTCGCCTGTAAATCCTCAAATGGTGTGGCGGAATGGCATCAAAATCCTGGCCACGTCCAGGTCCTCTGCCTGTAAATCCCTAAGTGGTCCGGTAGAGCGTTATCAAAAAACCCTAGCCATGCTAGGTGTTTCGCTTGTAAATCCTCAAATGGTTTGGCAGAACGGCATTAAGATCCTGACCACGACCAAGTCTTCTGCTGGTGAATCCTCAAATGGTGCGGAGGAACGGCAATATAACTTGGCCGTACCAAGTATTTAAAAACCTTGGCCATACTAGGTTTTCTAAAGACTTCTGCCTATGAGCACTTCAATGGGTCAGAGCAACATTGATTCCTGAACATAATAGGTACGTTGTTTACTTTCTGCCTACAAGTCCTCTAATGATATGTTAGCACGGCATAAAAACTTGGCCGTGCCTAGTACTTCATTTATTTTCTTGCCTAGTATCTTACGTAGTATGTTAGAACGGTAGTAATATCTGGCCGTGCCAAGCACTTCGTGTATTCTCTTGCCTAGTATCTTACATAGTATGTTAGAACGACAATAATATCTGGCCGTGCCGAGCACTTCATTTATTTTCTTGCCTGATATCTTACGTAGTGTGTTAGAACGGCAGTAATATCTGGCCGTGCCAAGCACTTCGTGTATTCTTTTGCCTAGTATCTCACGTAGAATGTTAGACCGGCAATAATACCTGACCATACCAAGCACTTCGTTTATTTTCTTAATATAGCATTCTATAACGATAATAAAATCTGGCCGTACCGAGTTCTTAATACATCTTTTGCCTACGTAGCACGTTAGGGCATCATTTGTCCGTAGAACGGCTTAGATCTGTGCGTATTATACTATAGTTACTTGGAACGGCACGGATCATTCATTCATAAAGCAAAGAGTAAAGACATTCAGGTCCTTCATTCGAAAAGAAATATATATATATATATCAAAATAAATACTTGAAACAAAATGTTTAAAGTTTTACATATTTTTGCCAAAAAGATACTCAAATGAAAACACCATGGGTTGTTTGGGCCGGCCTCGCCCGGAGCTGTGCTTCCTCCATCAGAAGCGTCATGGAGACCGGCGTTAACTAGTCCCGCTGCTTCAGCTGGCTCCACCTCCTCCAAATCCACCATCATAGCGCCTAGCTGAGGAGAAGGAGAGTTAAGAACCTCTTCAGGATGAGGAGGTGGGATGGCACCAAGGAAGGGAAATTTTATCGAATTTGGTGGAAGCATAGTCTGCCCAGAGTTTAGCACGGCAATGGCGTCATTCCAAGCGTCCGTGTAATACTCGTTACACACCCTAAGGAGCTGACGACCCATCTCCTCCTGAGCCTCCTTGCTCCCACTCTCATATGCCTCCTTCTTGGCTCGCTCAAGCTCCAGTTCCAAGGCCTGGACTTTGTCCTCAGCTTTCGTCAGCGAGTCCAACGCGGCATTGAGGGACTCTTTAGCTTCTACCCTCTTAGCATCTGCAGCATCAGCTAATTTTTTGGCCTCTGCTGCCATCTTCTTCGCATCCTGGTACTTAGTGGCTAGGACGTTAGCATAAGCGAGGTGATCTTTGTTGACCCGGAACCGGTCCTCCAGCTCCAAAGAAGCTTGGACCCCCTGCAGTACGGCAAAGTCATAAGCCAAAATAAAGAACTTACAAGAAATAAGATCAAGTCCTTATTTTACTCACCATTAGAAGACCCCTCCTTAGGTTGTTGATGAGCTCGTCATCAACAGCCTTTTTCCACTCCTCTATATCTAGAGGAAGGTGGACCACCTGACTCAGCGCGCTGGCCACTGAGGAGCTGCGCGCATTACTAACAGGGAGGATGCAATCCGTCTCCGTCACTGCATCCTCTCCCCTGTACTCCATTCGTGGGGCCCACAATGGTACGGACCCCTCACCTTGGGCCGGAACACCGGACCGAAGAAGCATTCCTGAACGGACCACGTTTCCCAACTGGGTAACGTGGATCGTCTCTTGCGCCTCCGAATCCGGCAGACAAGGTTGAGCAGAGGTTGATGGTCGGCTAGGCCCGCCAGAACTTTCCACCCTTGCCCTCTTTTTTCGAGCAGGCTGAGAGGAGGCCGGCACGTTCTCTGAGGTGCCCTCTGCACGCCGGGTAGGAAGTAAGTTTCTTAGATTAAACCCCGACATGTCCGGCGCTTCTGTGTCTAGTACGTCTCGAATGTCGACGGCAGGTAGGTGTTTGTTTTTTGGGTTGGCTTGAGCAGCTGCAAGGTCAGGCACTAACCTGCAGGCTAGGTAAGAATGGGTGCGCGCAGTGTAATGAAACATCAAAGGAGCAGAGCGCGGCTGTGCCCAATCGTCCGTGCAGAGCTCACTCTCCCAGGCCTGGCGAAGGCTGTTGATTTTTATCAAGTTTTTGCGGGGCGTTCTTCTTCTAGGATCTGCACAAAGAGAAGAAGCAGGTCAGTGCCAAAACACTACATATCCGTACTATATAGTATGTTAACAACATACGGACCTGGAACCCCATCTCTTGTAGGGCACTTGCGTCCGGGCAAAAACCACTCTCCGGACACTACTAGGTAATCATCATCAAAGCCACGATTGGTGTCCGGCAGGCCATTCACCAATGTGAAGTTGACGTCTCTAGGGCAAAGGGAATAGGATTTGGTTTTCGAATTGCGATGAAGGATGTAGGTCCGGACTATGTCATATGTGCTAAGTTCTAAACCTAACCTCCTGTTCAATTCTACGGTTCCCATCACTATCCTAAAGATGTTTGGGTTTACTTGGGTGGGGGACAAACTGAAGTAACTAAGAAAATCAGCCAAGAGGGGGTCCATGGGAAAGTGAACCCCCCCTTCCACGACCGCCACCACGGGGATGAGAAGCTCCCCGGAGGAGGGAGGAAGTGCATCGGACCAATACACGTACCTGAGTCCCACTTTAGTTGGGATCTCATATAAATGATGGAACACGGCCATGGCTTTAGGCGTGTTCACGTAGCGGCTTAACTTGCCTCTGTCTTCCTCGTTCTTCTTCCTACCCATTATCTAAGAACTAAACGACGGAACGAGAAAATGAAAATAGAAAACAAGGGAGATATGAGGAGGGAGACTTACAGGTGAGGGCATGGGAGACAGAAAGGTGTTGAAGGAACGAGACAAGAAGGAATCGGGAGTGCGAATTTTTGTGCTAAGGAAAGGCAAACAAAGGTTTTAGAAAAGAAGATGGGCTATTTATAGACAGAAAGGGAAAAACGTGAGGGGGAAGCCACATTAAATGGGGCCCATCATGATTTTGATAGAGGTGCGACAGTTAAAGTACGATCATGACGTCATAATAAACGACGCACAAAGCTCTAGACTCATCATGGCAAAAATACGAGATACGAGGGGTCACACGAATCCGATACATCGGCACGGCAGGAGGGAAATGGAACAGATAATAACAGTCCGTCCCGCACTAGTTTCGCACTGTGAAGAACGGATTGAGGGGTATTGTGAGGAGAAAATGTGCGTAAAGACCATAAAACGCTTAGTACGTCATTTATCAAATAAGAACGGCACGGATTAAATTCATCCGGGGCGGACATATAGCATCCAGACGTGCCGCTCTGGTTAATAGATACAATGAATCTCCGCATTTAATGCACATCAAGTGGGTGGTTGCAGGCATTAAATGCGATACGGCGAAGTGACCCGCCTCGTAATATCCCACGTGGAGACAAGCACACAAAGTTATAAATGCACCAGGGAAATTCACGCAAGCAAGCAAGGACGGACAGATACCTTCGTGTCCCATCCAGGGATATTATCCCTTTCTCAGGGGACAAAGCAATGATGCAATTGACAGGGGAGCTGTCGTTTGAAAGCCTATAAAAGGGCATATTTCACAGAGATCAGGTAGACATACACATACGAGAAAACTAAGCTCTCATAACTTTACTACTTTCAAACTTACTTGACTGACTTTACCATCGGAGGGTGATCAGTCCCCAACATCGGGGACTTTTTCCTTCTCATTTGATTTACTCTGTGCAGGCCTTCTTTTTCACTCAGAAGGTGATCTTCTCAACCACACCAGGAAAGGTCTTTCTTTAAACCCTTTAATCATTTCTATATTTTTCCCGTTACACTATGCTTCTTAAGTACTAGATTTGTACCCTCTGACAATTTAATAATTTGTGTATATCTTGACATCCATTTCGAAGCTGCATCTTGCATGCACATAGCCTTTTGCTTCTTCCTTACCTCAGTTTCAGTGGTAGTACAATAGCACGTTTACAAGATTACAGTTGTATTCCAGTATTCCACTAATACATGACACGTGATATCCACGTGGTTACTAACTAAATCTATCTGTTATATACATCCACGACATGAACTTAAGCCTACTGTTAACCAAAGCTAACCAAAACTACTTGTCATTCATCTTCTTCTCTTCAAACTGCAAACTGCAATGACTGCAAACTGCAAACTGCAATCTGCAATAACATGACATGTAAAAAAAAAAAAAAAAAAAAAAGAAGTAAAATATATAAAAATAAAATACTCATAAACTATTATAAAAATATTAAATACATATCTCAAAAATCAAAATTTCAACTTGTTGGAAATTTGAACTTTTCAATTTTGGAATAAGATGAGAGAGATAAAAGAAATTAAGATTTGAGAGTAATAGAGATATAAAGAAATGAGAGATTAGAAGTCACTGATTAAAGAGAAAGAGTAAGAGAGAAATGAGTAAATGACTTTTGAATATCTAAGATTATTAAATTGATAGACGGTTCAGTTATAAAGGAAAGTGAAATTTTATTTACTTTTACCATTTTTTTAGGATTGTTTATTATTGTTAGGACTTTGAGTTAGATAAATAAATTATTGTTGGCTTATTTTGAAGAATTAATTTTAATGTTGGGCTTTTTTAAGATTTGTTTTAATTATTTGGGTTTTTTCAAATTTTGTATAATGTTATATTATCATTTTTTTTTTTTGAAATATTTCAAAATTATAAAGATTTTAAAATTATTTTTGGATGAGACATAATTATAGTGTGAGGATCGTACACCTCGAATGTGCTATGATCGACTTCTGTAGAAAAACATAACATCAGACCACGTAGTGAAACAATAGACCACCCTGATCACGTGGACTCACATGACATGAGATGGATGAAGAAAGTAGATGTGGCACTGCACATATCGACTTCTGTAGAATAACATAACATCAGACCACGTAGTGAAACAATAGACCACCCTGATCAAGGGCACTCACGTGACATGAGATGGATGTAACATCAGACCACGTAGTGAAACAATAGAATTATAGAATCACAACTATTTGAAACTCGAGACCACACCACCTACCTTTTCTGAGAAGCTGAAGTAGCGTGTAAATTTTGTTGGGTTTGGAAATTTGCATTTAAAAAATAAAATGACTGGAAGGAAAAGTCAAAGATGCCTCATGTGTAGTGCTGTCCAGTTCGGGCCTCCTTCAACCGACTCCTTTCTTTTTATATGCCTCATGGGTTTGGAAATTTCCTTACATCGCGATTCGCATCTTAGCTTTTGTTGTTCTTCTCCTTTTCTGACCCAAAAGAAAGGTTGGGTTGCAGTTGTTTTGCCGAGAAAGTCGAGAAACTAATCCCATTTCTGGTGTCAAAACCAATAGGCACTCATACACGCAAAACCACATACAAATTTTTGAGTTTTGATAACAATGGCTGGACCTGAAGATTCACTTTCTGCAGCCAATACATATCCACTTACTGAGTTGACAGCAAGCCTGTTGGGGTATGACAAAGACGGAGGCAATGAGGGGATCGAACAATTGGGCGGTGGCAGCTGTGGGGGACTAAGTTGGAACGATGAGGATATGATCCAAGAGTACTTATCATCAGACAAATTTCCTCATGTCATTACACTGGAAAAGGTAATAATATCTAGACTACTACATAGACACTTATACACTTTTTTGTTTAACTGTATAACTGTATAAACTTTTTTGTTTGCAGACGCCTGCGACAGAACACGATTTCTTCCCACTGACAAATTCCAATTGTCAAGGAGAGTATCCCATACAGGTAGTAATATATATACCCATTATCTTGGTTTGATATGCCCATAACACCTCGGACATTAACTCATCCCAATTCAAAATGCTACATCAAAAACATAACAAAAGCTTACTCTACATGGTAGAGTCACAAATCACCATTTATTTTGTAGAATCAAGGGAAAATTTGGGTAATATCTGGGCACGGTAATTTATGTACAGGTTGCATTTCATCTTTTTATATAGATAACTATAACTTTTGCTCATAATGGGTGAAATTTCTTCTTGTCATGTTCTTTGATCTTTGTTTGGAGAAGTATATAGAAAAAATGATGCAATTTTTAAAGTTAAAGCCACCAAGGAAAGTTTAGCAGACACCTTGCAAAGGCAGTTATTATCCTTTTTCTTTTACTAATAGATCTTGCTTTTAGCTTTAAAACTATTTTGACAGGACTTTCATTAAGAAAAAAAAAATTAGTCTAATGGTTCAGGATAACAAAAGGACTATGTTTACATGCTTTGATTTTGCCTATTCATGATTTGTATGTGATAATGTAATTAGTTTGTTGGGTTTTTTAGTAAGGGGAAAAAATTTGAAAATACATGTGGGCTGTGTATGACTTATGTGGTGTGACTTGTGAGTTTCAGTAATCTCAACTAGTGAAATATCTTGGTAAAGCCAAAAATCAATTAGTATCAAAAGTTCAAATCTTGTTGATTTGGTATTATTAATGAGTGTGATAGGTGTGTCGGTTGCCAGTGGAATTCTTTGTACACTAAAATTCAAAGTCAAGCACACCACCGATCAAGATCAAATAATTAAAATAATAATAATAATAAAACAATGGGTATGGTCCTTTTTTGGCGTACTATCTGATTCCTATGTAAATAGAAAATTTGAGGAATTGAATTAATTAATTAATTATAATATAGAATAGAAGAAGAAGTTCTATATTGACCCGATACTTTCCTTCTTTCTTTCTTACTCTTTTATAATGGGTCCTACATGTCAGTATATATGTATGGGGTCCTTTACTTTCATGTCACGTTTCCAAGCATTTTCCACGTTCCATGCAATTTTTTATTTTTTATTTTTTTTATTTTTCTCTTTACAATAAAGAACAATTATTAGCAAACATCAAAAGTTCAAATCTTAGGCGGTGTGTGTATTAAAGCCACATCTATAGGACCACTTTATTGATTTATTGGTTGGTGTTTGTGTCATCTTATAAATCCACATAATGTGTTGTATGTTTTTAGCGTGGGACAAGCTTTCAACCCACTTCTATATCACTATTGGTTATTACTTATTGGGAGGGTTTGGACAGGGTTTTTGGATAATTTTTCCAATCCAGCTAAAATGAACACCTAACTTTGACGGTCTCTTAGACCATCTAAATTTAATACATGTAGGCCCGAAAAGAAATTTATCTAGGACCACTGAAAAGTCTTTTAATTTGGGGTATTTTGACTATCAAATGGAGTAATGGCCTGACAATAACGTTGTCCACCCTCCTAAAATCTAATACATGTACGCTTGAAAAGAAAGTTCCCATAAAATAAAATAAAAATAACGTTGCCTAGGACCACTGAAACTTCTGTGACCACCTAGATCACTCAAAGTTTACTCCAAAGAGTTTCTTCATGTAATATGCGCTTTCATGTATAAAAAAGTGGAGGTACCACATCAGACCTCAGACCTCAGGAGAATGCTAAGTCTAAGTGCTCTGAAGAAGAAGAAGAAGAAGAACCAAAGCCCACGGAAAATCTAATACATGTACACCTGAAAAGAACCTTGTCTAGGATCACTGGAACTTTTGTGACCACCTATCTTAGAGTGTGATCACCTAAAGGACTGAAACTTTTGTGACCACCTATCTTAGAGTGATCACCTAAAGGCTTGCCTTTTGCGATGTTGGAAGAATGCTAAGCCTATATATAAGATCAAGGTCCGAAGAACTACTGCCCGACCAACTAAAACCCATTTGTAAATCTCTCCTCTCTCTTCTTTTAGTTGTTAAGCCAATATACCATTTGTGTTTCTTTACTCTAAATTTACAGCTCTAATCTATTATTGAGAAAAATCAACTGAACCCTATGTCAAGCATTCCGACAACCATTCGTTCCCTCCTCTGCTCATGGGAAAGATCCTTCCCTGGGAGACATACCACTTTTAATGTCACATTCATCGCTATAAGAAACCACTTCCAACAACAACTTATGCCTAATTCATTCCATATCATTTTTGCCTTTATCACTCCGCTGATGCTTAACTTAATTGCACTGAGGTATCAAGGGAAGAGCATTACTCCATTTGATACACAGCCCATAACCATGATGGTCGGCATTTCTTGCTTTTTAGCATATGGCTTTGAGCTGAAGTGTTATATAAGTGGTCTGTCTCCAACTCATCCACCTACACTACGAAGGAGCATGTTGTTGTTTGGTTCACTCTCATTGGCATCCTTTGTATTGATTTTATTCCCAGGGTTAGTCCAACTGATTCGATTCGGGCTCTATGCATTGCTGTTGATGGGCTTGCTATTTTGTGCACGGGAGCTGAGGAGCGTGAGACGAAGATCAAATAGCGCACATTGGCTTGTGGCAACAACCACCTTTAGGGATCAGGGAAACTTACTTCCACTGTAAATCAAAGAAATTCAGGCTACTCGTTTATGATGTAAGGTAGATGATTCTAAAGGCTTTGAGTTTTGAGTTTGACTGAGAGAATGAAAAAGAAAAATAGAGGCCTTGTAGAATCAAAGAAATACCAACATAAGTATTTTACTATATTATCTTGAATGTAAGTGTGAAACCACGTTTGATTGTCAATCTGATGAAATGTCTGAGTACTGTGCTTTATGTAACTAGCACCCATTGCATATGTTCAAACTAAAGAATTGCATTTTTAGATTCCATAATTGTTTTATGAGGTGAGTTAAGCATGTTAAAGTATATCAAGACTCATTCTATGGTCAAGGCTCAAGTCCAATACTTGGTGTGCAAGCTAAGCAAGTTACTTGTATTACACTTATGTTATCCTTAGTTAATGTATAGTTAGTCTAGAGTGATTCTTCTATAAATAACTTACTAAGGGTTCAATGTAATACATGTTGTCCTATAATAAAGATATAGTTATTAAGGGTTTTCATCCGTAAACGTAGGCCGTTAGACTGAACCACATCACCCTTTCGCTTCCACTCTCTCTCTCTATTCCCTACATACTTTATATATTGTTCTATACTTGCTTGCTATAATACTAACCTAGCATCTAAATTTTATTGCTTGATATTTAACAATGCATATAAGTTTATAGTGCATATAACATCAAATCTCATAACCATTTGGGAAGTAAATGAAAGAACGTTAATTAAAACATTTGTGTTGTCACAAGAAAGTGAAATGTATATGTGGCGTTATTAATGAGAGCGTTGGTTGCAGAAATACAGTCCAGTCCAACCATTCTTGTCGGAGACCTTACGTGGACTGTATGATCAAAACTCAATGATATCAATGCAAAGTCTTACTACTACTATAGGGGACAAGTGAGGAAGAAAGGAGGGTATTTTGGTAATGTCACATGATTAAAATTATCAAAATATTCTTAGATCCCACGAACTTATCAGGTCACTTACTCTATCCTAAAAGTAAACTCTAATTTAGACCGAGCGGGAACTGGACGTCCAATTTTGTCCAATTGGGGGATACATTTTTACAATCGAAAATTTAGGAAAATAATGAAAAATGGGTGAAAGTTTAAGGTGAAAAAGCGTATTTTTGCTAAAAAATTAATACACTATCCCGATTAGGAGTGTAACTAATTTTACTAGCTGTTTTTTTCCTTCTTATTATTATTATTATTATCTTTTTTTTTTAATTGATACTGGTGTCCGAAGTATTTGCTTCACAACTAATCTCGGAGGTGTACAACCCTTGGCAATGAATTTTCCGCAAATGCACCTCAGATAATTTAAGGGGTAATTAAATTCCCTCAATCCGATCTTCTCAAAGAATTGAATGCACTCAAAAGTATTGAACCTTTGGACCTTATCATCTTCAACTGTTTTCTATTTATAATTTTATATTGCAATTTTGTTTTGCTATTTAATTTTTTGAAGGAAAAAGAAAGCATATAACACACAAATGACACGTGTGAAAAGACTAATTTTTAATATTATTATACATTTCTTTTTAGTGGTACCTGTAAAATGGTAAGAGTACGACTATGAGCGGAGATGGGTGGGCTTGCGACAAGGAGAAACTTTATCTGCCCCCTTTATGGTAATCTGGAGCACTAAAGATAGGTGGTCTCATGACCACCAGGATTTTGATTTTCACTATTGATGGTCCACTGCTCTCACGGCTACTAGGTATTAAAAAAATTAAAATTAAAATGAAGAGAGGCATACCCTATAGACAAAAGAGTTTTAACCAGAGAACATAAAAATAAAATAAAAATGAAATATTACAGACATATTCGTACACCAAAGGACCAAATGGTTGTTTCCAAGCAAGGAATTTCCTCATCTATATCTATATATGTATATAATATATAAAAGCAGAAAACAAAATAATCTTAAAAATTGAAATCCTAGAATATCTTACACGTAATAGCCGGAGACAAGACAATGTCAATTTTATTATCTTTTAAATTTTTCAAATGATATGGCAAATAAGGTTGTATAAATTTCCTAAGTGGTATGATTCAAACATCTTTAAAAAAAATTAAATGGTCAACACCAATTTTTTATTTTAAAGCTGCAAACATCTTAATAAAAATTATCAACAACAATTTAAAAAAAAAAAAAAATCACAATTCAAATTAATATAATTAATTTGCTTGTTTATTCTTAAGTTAAATGATTAAACTTTAAAAAAATAATAATAATAAAAAATAAAAAATAAATAAAACGTCAATGCCAATTTTTTATCTTAAAGATGCAAACATCTGTAAAAACAATCTATCAAACACTATTTAAAAAAAAAAAAAAATAAAAAAAGTTCACAAGGGGCATAATTAATATGGTATAAATTTTCCATGTGTCATACTCAATTTTGTAGAAATCATAATTCTACTAGAAGACTTCTTAAAAAATAAATTCATTTTCGTATTACTGAAAGACTTCTTAAACAAATTTACTTCTCTAAAAGAGATTAAAAGTACTTCAAGTGCTACCAGAATTCTCTGAAAGAAATTAACGTCCAATAACAAATTTATATAAAAAAAAAAAAATTCGGAAAAAAAAAAAACTTACTTTAAGTTGAGCCTCATTCACACTTAAAAGAATCTCTTTCTCAATGATCACTAATTTCACACAAAACGTTGTTACTTCTCTCACTAAAAAAATTTAAAGTGTCATTTTTTCATCCCTCGGTGTTTTGGTTTTCAACAATTTAATAAGAGACTAAACCATTTGCAAATTAAAGACAAATCTAAGGGTAAACTACACTATTGGTCCCTAACATTTACCCAAGTTACGCGTTTGGTCCCTAACGTTTAAAATGGGCAGAAATGGTCCCTAATATTTCAAAACGATGTACTATTGGTCCTTCCGTTAGTCTCTGTTAACTTAGTGTATACATGGCTAACGAAATTATGACGTGGACAATTTTTAATTGATATATAATTTTTTTTTAATGACAACTAGGATATGATATGGCATACTCATTTAAAAATAACTCGACCAAAAAAAAATTAACCCAATCCAAATAAAAAAAAAAACCCACCTAAATTAAAATTAACCCACCCCACCCAAATCAAATTAACCCTAAAATTAGATTATAACGTTATCTCCCTTCTTATCTCCCTTCTCAGCCTCTTCCCTCTTGCCTTTGCTTCCTCTCTTTCCTCTCTCTCTCTCTCTCTCTCTCTCTCTCTCTCTCTCTCAAAATCTCTTCCATGAATGGTCCTTCTCTTTTGATAATACCTGCCCTTCGATACCCAACTCGGTTTTTGTGTGATATTGCTTTCAAGTGAAGAAACGGTACTCTTTGGCTCGCTTTATATATAGCGGTGTTAATGGAGTATTATCATTAAACAATGAAAGAGAAACATTCTGAGAAATTACGGGATAGACTACAATTCTGAAACTAATAAGGAGGATTAGTTAATTGTAGAAAATAATTTTCCTCTAAAAATATATATGTATATATATAAAATAATTATAATATACAGGTACTTGTAACATTCTTTTTTTTGTTGCCGTCTATATATATTTATGTTTGACATTCCGTATTACATATATGCTTTGTACATAACGCAAATCTTGACTGCCAAGCAAGAGGAAATTTCCCAGCATTTTTTTTGTGTGTGGGGGTAGGTATTATCAAAAGACAAGGACCATTCATGGAAGAGATTTTTAGAGAGAGAGAGAGAGAGAGAGAGAGAGAGAGAAGCAGAGGCAAGAGGCTGAGAAGGGAGATAACGTTAGAATTTAATTTTAGGGTTAATTTGATTTGGGTGGGGTGGGTTAATTTTAATTTGGGTGGGTTTTTTTTTTTTTTTTTTTTTATTTGGATTGGGTTAATTTTTTTTTAGTCGGGTTTTTTTTAAATGGGTATGCCATATCATATCCTAGTTGTCATTAAAAAAAAAAAATTACATGTCAATTAAAAATTGTCTACGTTATAATTCTGTTAGCCACGTATACACCAAGTTAACGGAGACTAACGGAAGGATCAATGGTGCATCGTTTTGAAACGTTAGGGACCATTTCTGCCCATTTTAAACGTTATGGACCAAACGCGCAACTTGGGTAAACGTTAGGGACCAATAATGTAGTTTACCCCAAATTTAATTATTTGTTCATTTCAAACAAATTGACGATCATCTTTCATAAATTATAGTTTTACAACGAATAACCACCTAAATAAACTTGTGACCAACTATCTTTGGTTGACTTATACTGATAGCCACATAAATCAATTTGAGACCACCTATCTTTTGTGGAGTCAAAGACAACCTTAGTTCTTAATTTGAGACCACCTATCTTTTGTGGAGTCAAAGACAACCTTAGTTCTTAATTTTAGCGACATATCCCGGCAAGTTCATCGTGCGGGTCTTGGAACTCTAGATCTAATCATGAAAGGTTAACAAGATTATGCAAGGACTTCAAAATTTAAGTACTACGTGAAAGTCGAGACCACCTACTTTGGTGGCCTCAGACCACGTACATTTAATCCATTAAGTTCTTAATTTTAGACATATCTTGTTTGGGACTTGGATTACGTCCAATGCTCCAGTCAAGCATTGGACCTATTGTAATCATGATAAGTATCCAATTTTGATCATGTGTTCGCATTTTAACGGGTTCGGTGCACTGGAGCACTGGACCCAATCCATTCCCTCTTGTTTGGTCAAATAAAGATGGACTAGACTAATAAAAATAAAATAAAATAAAATAAATAAAGATGGACTGGAAGTAGAAAGGTAATCATTCCAACTTTAATCCGCTATCTCTTCAAAAAATTCAACATGATATCATGGGCAGGGCTGACCCTAAAAATTAGAGCAATAAAAATAAAAATTGAGGCATTCTATTTAGGGCTAGTCCCGAGGTTTGAGATGCTCAAGCAAGCTCGTCTAGATTTTGGTTGTCCACTTATTATTAAATATTAAAAAGGAGACATAATTCTATTGGCAAGAGCAACAACAATAGGTAAGTAATAAGACACAATTCTTTTAGCCTATGTTTGGATTCTCTACTTAAAAGTGATTTCACGGATTTTTATGCATAGAATGCATTCTGCAAAAAATCTGAGATGTTTGGTTGGGATTTTGGAAAATGCAAAATGCATTTTAGGCAAAATGTATTTTGTAAATTCTCATTTCTAGATGAGAAGTCAGAATCCAAAATATTTTGGATTCTGATTCTAGCTTCTACTTTTAATTTTTGCTAAAGTAAATGCGATCTACTTATAACAGTTTATTACTCGAATAACTCTTTTTTCCCTCGTTTAATTTATCTATTTTTTTCTTTTATTTTTCTTCCCTCTCTTTTGTTTCCTATTTTTTCTCTTTTTTTCTTGGATGATTTGGAATAATTGTTAGTAAAGTTTTTTTCTTTGTTTAATATAAACTTGTTATGATGTGCTTTTTCCAACACTTTATTTGTAATGTTTGGATTTTATGTCACATTATGTTTTTTCTTTTATTTCCTTTTTTTTATTTGTAATGTTTGTAATGTTTGGATGTTATATAAAGAGAGAAAAAAAACTGAGAAATGGGGGAGGGGTGTGAATTGTGAGGAGGAAATGAGAGAAAAAAAATGAGATGGGTGAGGGGGATGTATGTGTGTGGTGGGGGAGAAGAAAAAAGAAAGGTAGGGGGGCCATGGGTGGTAGGGAAGAAAAAAAAGAAAAAAAAAAGGGGAGTGGGTTTACATGTATGGTGGGAAAAAAGGGGGAATAGAAAAGAAAAAAAAAATTTGAAAGGAAAAAAACTAAATTAGTTTTATTTGTATATTCATTTTGTTTGGTGCAAAATGTAGAATTATGAAAATTTATTTAGAGGATGCCTATGATATTTTTTTTATTATAAATGATTTGTGTATATCTCTATTACACACACAATACACATTTCTCTATATTTTTTATTACGTTGTTCAAATTTTATAAAAATGTGTGTAATGTGAAGACATGAGATTTGGCTGCTTAAAGAGATGATGATCAATAACCTTTCTTGATTAATGGATGATTGAGACTTCCTTGTCCAGAGCATCGCCCTAATTTAAGGAGTAAAGTAGTGGGCCCCACTGAGTGACAGAGAAAGTCAACAAGAGAAATTGTTGATGGGCTGGCTGGTCTTGATTTGGGTTTTCTCCACAAATGGCATATTCCTCAATCATCCAAATATGAGTTTTCCCTATCTGCCATGACTTGATAAAAAGTGGGCATCTAGAGAGTGTTGCTAATTTTACTAGCTGTTTTTTCCTTCTTATTATTGGATAGTTATCATCTTCAAGTATTTCTATTTATATTGCAAATTTTATTATTATTATTATTTTTTTCGCTATTTAACTTTTTATAGGAAAAAGAAAGCCTGTAAACACACAAATATGTGTGGAAAGCTAATTTTTAATATTATCATACATTTCTTTTTTGGACAAAATATTGTTTTCGTCTCTAAACTATACATAAGTTTCATTTTTTATCCCTAAACTTTAAAAAGTTCGTTTTTTGTTCCTGAACTTTGAAATTGTTCATTTTTACATATAAATTTCGTCATTTTATAAAAAAAAGTTCAAAGACGAAATTCACGTATAAAAATGAACTTTTTCAAAATTCAGGAACGAAAAATTTAGAGACGAAAAACAAAACTCATGTATAATTTAGAAATAAAAACAATAATTTATAACCTTCGTAGTGGTACATGTAAAATAGTAAAGATGAAGCGGAAGATGGATGGGCTTGCGCCAAGCAGAAACTTTATCTGCCTGCAATATGGTAATCTGGAGCAGTAAAGATAGGTGGTCTCATGACTACCAGGATTTTGAATTTCACTAGATAGTCCACTGCTCTCAAGGCCCGTAGGTATTCATAAAAATAATAATAATAAATGAAGAGAGGCATACGCTAAATACAAAAGATCTTTAACCAAAGAAAATAAAATAAAAATAAAAATGGAATCTCACAGATATATTCGCGCACCAAATGGTTGTTTCGGTTTAGCCAAAAACAAAATCCAAATGGTTGTTTCGAAGCAAGGGATTTCCTCGTTTATTTTAGAAGGGCACGCGCTTTATGTCGTGGACCCAATACAAAGCAAGTTTTCCACTCTTCATTGGTCCATTGTACCATTGACAATTGGACCATTGCAGCGTTGCTGCATATTGCATACGAGATCAAGATGAGATTGTATGTAACCTTTTTTTTTTTTGAATGAAACGATAGCGTGATTGTATATTTGTATGTAACCTAAATACCTAATAACCTATATCGTAATAAACTAATAATTTTTTTTTTTTATATGAATCTTTAAATTTCATGATTGATATTTATACTATTCATAATAGATATATGGATATTAAGTGTAAGCCATTGTATGTAGGGTGACTTTTATAAATGTTACTACAAATGACAAGAAATATTATTATAAATAACACCTCCATAGAAATATTGTTATTATTATTATTATTATTATTATTATTATTATATTTTTTTTGAGGTCACTCCAAAAAGAGTGGAGATAGAAATTCTTAATTAGGATAGTCTAAGTGTGTGTGCGAGAACTTGAACCCACACCTCCAAAGAAGAATGAGGATCAAAAGGGTTTGGAAAACTGAATCCCTCGTACATTGATAGTAAAGAGAATAATTATTTATTTGTAAGTCCTTATAAACTTATAGGTATTGGGCTTAAGCATCTATTGTAGGAGAGATGGATTCAACACATGTGTATGGGGGAAGATGAAGAGGAGGAGATATAAAATTTAGGATAAATTGTACTTTCCCTCTTTATCTATGAGCTCAGTTTCAATCCTCCATTTTATCTATTAAACTGAGCACTATTCCCTTTTATATATTGGAACTGTACAACTTACCCTGACCATCTATTTTTCTATTAAATCCTAACACAATCTAAGAGGAAATGTCTAAAATACTCATATTTTAATCTATTTAATTCAATCCACCCAACCTCAACCCAATCTTTTAACCAGGTGTTTCAACATGGATTTGATTAACAAAATAACGTGGTTGATTTTGAAACCCACGATCAAAATCCCTAACCCAAAGATTTCATGCCTCACCTCTCACCGCAGATTCAAAGCAGATTATTTGAGGTGCAAAGAACTAGAAAAGGCTGATGAAGTAAGTTCATTAAAAAAAGAAACCTCGTTGGAAGGGTCATTATGTTCCCAAACACCTTTAACATATTTTTCCACATCTAATTAATCTCCAAATCAAAAAAAAAAAATATTCAAATGGCCAATGGGTGAAATAGTGACAAAAAACTAGATAGTTGGTGTAAACTTTTTGGGCAAATTCAAGTGACGACCCTGAAGTGAGAACTTACTGACTTTTCAAAAGAATAAAGGAAGAATTGCTTAACCAATTCCTGAGTCACGTCAGTTAACAAAATTTTCTATTATATATATATATATATATATATATATATAAAGTAGAAGATGTTGCCATCTTTCTGACTTGCCATCTTGTGGCATCTAAGGAACGTCTTCTGTTTGTCATGTGTCAGTTTATTAAAAAAAAATTACATCATTAATAAATTAAATATCCACTACCCCATAATAAAAATAACACCATTAATAAATTAAATACCCATTACCCCATAATAAAAACTACACCATTAATAAATTAAATATCCACTACCCCATAATAAAAACTACACCATTAATATATTAAATATCCACTACCCAATTATATGCTCCAATTAAAGCCAAATATGTTAAACACAATATATGTTATTTCAAATATACATTTAAATTTCCCACTAAGCATTTGGCTTAATAGTGCAGTCCCTTCCCTTGATCCCCACCCCTAAAGGGTGTAGGTTCAATCCCCAACTTATACAAAAATATAAAGTGTGTGCGTGTATTTCTATGACAATTATTTCTAATCAAATTCAAAAATATATAAATGCATATTAAATATATGCATTGATTACAACAGTTCAGCATTTCCCAGTGGTCATTTCAAGTGGTCAAAACTCTCATTCTATGAGGGCGTGGGTTCAATCCCTATGTAAATTTTTTTTTATTATTATTTTTTTAGGGGCAGAGGGAATAACATCTTAACATTTTTTTTTTTCTATGTGTTAAATTTTCCTAAGATACGTGTTAGACTTAAGATGATATTGTCATTTTTATCTCTGTGGACCAATTTGTTATATGATGGACTTCTAAGGTCACAAATATTGTTTATGTGATTATTAATAAGTGATAAATTGCCCAAAAAAAGATGAAAAGAGAAACAAAAGAAAGTCAAAAAAGGTAAAGATGGGATAAATATGTGACAAATTGTATTATTTATTTGTACTATCAAAGTGTTGTAAGTTAAACAAAAATGAGAAACCTCTCAACATTTAGAATCCCTATATGAAATAATTGAGATTCACCAAAGTGATTGAAATTCATAAACGATGTGAAGTGAGTTTTTTTTTTTTTGCTAAGTCAATACAACCCTGGGATATAAACCTCCATTGACTTTATGTTCAATATCCCCATTTGATGAAATATAATAAAAATCAGTATAATACATTTGATGAGATATAATAAAAATGATTATTTTTATTTTTAAGCGCAAAGAAAAATTATTTACATTTTCTATTTTACACTTTTTTTCTACTTTTTTTTTTCCTTTTCATTATTGTTATTATTTCTTCCTTCTTCTTAGTTTATTTGCTTTGTTAGGAACATATTTATAGAAAAACAATGAAAAAGAGCCGCGTAATGCGCAGGTTATAGTCTAGTTTTCTGTTAAAGTGAGCCAGTTCCTCGCAGCGGGTTGGGTGAGGCTGGTGAGGCCTTGGGAGGTTTTAGGAATGGTAGTGAGAGGCAAGAGGTGAGGTGTGAAATTTTTGGGTTAGGGATTTTGATCGTGGGTTTCAAAACCAACCACGTTATTTTGTTAATAAAATCCATGTTAAAACACCCGATTAAAAGATTGGGTTGATGTTGGGTGGGTCGGATTAAATGGATTAAAATAGGGGCATTTTAGACATTTCTTTTTATTGGCTTGAATCTCTTGGAAGAGAGTGAGATATCTAGGCCTAAGTCCAATTATAATTCAAGTTATTTTATTGTATTTTTTGTATTACTCACCAACTTTACACATGTGACAATTGACAAACAAGAAAGAATGATAGCTACAAAAGTCAAAAAGAAAAAAATGAGTATAAGGGTGTTATGGTATTTTTCATAACATAACAATGAGAACCACATGAGTCAAAGTGAAAAAAAAAAAAAAAAAAAAAGCTCGAAATAATAGTAAAACTTAAGTACAGTTCCTTAGGTTAGGTACATTAAGTTCCCTAATTGAATTCAAACACATGGTTACATTAACCAATGAAACACAAACAATGTTATCTTTTCCAAGAATATTTAAATTCAATGTATTTGAATTCAACTAAAAACCTAATGTATTTGACCTAAGTAACTGTACCTAAGTTTTACCTTTTATATTTATATTAGGTATTGCATAAGATTCATTTGTGCATTTCTTTTCCTCCCATTGCGCTCAATTTGGACGGACATGAATTTGTGGGCCTGAGAGGAAGCTTACTCCATCCAACTCAGCCCTCTTGCTTCTCTTACTTTATTTTTTTGCTTAATATGAGTTTCATTACTAAAAAAGAAAGGAACAAATTTTTAATCCAAAAGGAAGGCAGTGTGAGAAAGCAACCTTGGTAACGGAGTGGGTCACGTGGTTTGCATCTCTCCTAACCCATTTAAAAACTCATAAAGGAAATTTTTTTTTTTTTTTTGTTTTTATTTAAAACTCATGAAGGAAATTTTAAAGCTAAGTCTAAAGAAGTAGTATTCATTAGTCAATGCACGTATCTTCCAACAACTTGCTTCCCTTACGACCAAACAAGGAAATGACCTATTTTCTTTCCCTATCTTTCCTTTCTTTCACCCTTCCACATATCTAAAGAAAGTGTAAATGTGTTGAAAAGTATTTTAGATAAGCAGAGATTGGATTTGGACCCATTTTATTGGTCACAAACAATACAATTATCAGGGTTTTTTTTTTTTTTCCCTCTAACGAATGGGGAATATAAATGTGTCTATAACTAACAAACAATGGCTTAAACTTTAAGGTGAACTTTAGGGTAACGTTATATATCTATATATCTACTATTAATCTAAGAATGAATCATGGAATTTAAAGATTCTTATAATATTTATATAGAATGATGTCGATTTCTACTATTACTAATATATACGTTAGATACAATTTATTTAAATAGAGGCTTATATTCTTATTAGTGTTGTTTGATATAAAATCAAACTTATTCAAAGTTTGTTACAAACCTTGAATTTAGAATTGCTAATCTAACTTTGAACTTCAAAAGGGTGTGTTTGGTTCGAATTATGCCTTAATGACAAAAACTTTTTTCGTATGACACCAAACAAAGTATGAAGGATGAAGTAGAATTGTAAATCGAATAACATAAATACATAGATATTTTGCATTAAAGCTTTCAAGGTACAAGTACAACAAAAACAACTTACAAACACTAATGAACACACTTGAATGCACTTGAAGAACGCACTTTGAACACACTTGAACACACTTTGAACACACTTAAAACACACTTTAGATCACGATTGATCTCTTGCACATGAGTTGTGGAAGTTGAGTTGTAGAGAGTTTCTTTGAAGAATAAACCTTTTTATTAATAGTTAAAAGGGTGGTTAATTCCATCAAGTAACTACCCATTAATAACTACTTTGGGTGGTTTATTTTTAGGAAAATAACTACTCCTTATAGTTTGGAGATCATGACACAGGTTATTCACATCATGAAATTTATTGGTTGCTACATCCTATCATTAACTTCTTACATGAAAGTTAGAAATAATAATACATGTAAATAGAAGATACAAATAATTTTTATTTCTATATAATTACACATATAATATGACTACTAATTTAATATATTATAGTGATCAATATTATATATATAACATTATATAATAAAATTATTTTTATGTGTAAATACATGCCCCTGTCCATTTGGATGACGTTTACGAGGAAGATAGACAATTTGATTCTCAACAATATTTTTGGCCAAAAATAAAGTAACCATTTTAAGTGGTTGTGAACTTATGATTTTCTGGTCATATATTCAAGACCAAGATTGCCAACAGCCCAACACAATTAATTGCCAGGCCTATTATCCATCACACAAATTAATCACGCACAACAATTCTCAATCAAAGTCCTACCCAAACCATCACAGAACCAAAACACATAAATGTTTCAAATTGTTGGCAGTTTGGTCATATAAAGCTTCCATTTACTGCTGGTTCAGGGACTTCGAGATGATGATTTCAAGTACCTCGAGGTGGCCAGGGTTTCCTCGAAGTTGCGGTAAGAATTTAAAATTCTGCCATTGGAGACTTCGAATTGTTGCTGGATTGCTT
Source organism: Fagus sylvatica (assembly GCA_907173295.1). Taxonomy (NCBI): domain Eukaryota; kingdom Viridiplantae; phylum Streptophyta; class Magnoliopsida; order Fagales; family Fagaceae; genus Fagus; species Fagus sylvatica. Next base: position 52,994,286 of record OU015761.1, on the reverse strand, counting down.
CGATTTGTTGCTGTCTTGAAATGGTGGTTTCAGGGACCTTGATGTGGGTCCTCCAAGTGGCTGTTTCTAGATCTCGAAGTGGTTGCCGTAGGTAGCATAAGACACATGAATATGTCCATTATTTAATAGTATACTTCCATTTAAAAGGAAAAGCCATCCATCCAATTCAATTTATTGGCTTAACCAATAGGTACTGTTATTGAAACCATTTGTATAAAAGTATTCATACATATATGTGACAAGTGATAACTTATGTACTGTCATCAATTATATGTATTCTTTCTAAGCCTTGCAAGCTTTTGTTTTATTGTTTTTGTCTTTTTCCTTATGACAACATGGCTTCGAAAATACTTACAGATCCATAACTATAAGCTTGCAATTGAAGCAGCAACTTTGAAAAAACTTCTAGATCATGAGATCCAAACAGCCAATGTGGGTGTTTAATTTTAAAGACACAAATAGAAAATTGGTTTGTCATCCACCATTTTTCATATGCTTTGTCTTTGAATAAAAAACTCAATGATTTCTAAACACTTTCTTGCTATTCTCCAAAAATAAAATCGTAGGACATTTGTTGCCTCACAAGTTTTAATTCTTGAGTTAAATCATTAGTGAATTTTTCATCACTAATCTCTCTATCTTTGACAAGTTGACCATTATTTTCCATAGAAAAATCATTTTTCTCAAGATTAAATTCACAAGGCACTTCATGCCCCCTAGTATTAATTCTTGAGTTAGAATTGATTTTTCCTCAATCAATGTTTCATCTTTGGAAAATTGATCGGTATTTTCCATGGATTCCATCTTTGATGCAAAAACTTTTTGTAGTTGCAAATGTCTAGAATTCTTTCAAATACTCTTATAACTTCATTCCAATCAAGAGAAGAATCATTGGACATTTCATGTCCATTAAAATCTATTACTTGATTATTAATGGATTGACCATTTTGATCATTCTCTACGAGATGATCATAGCCATATTGATCATTCTCTATGAGATGATCATAGCTATGTTGTGGTGGGGAGATGTGTTTTGGTGAATTTTCATAAAGACGATAATATATCTCATGGTAATCACTCCATAATTCATCATTTTGTTTATACAATTTTTGAATGATGAAGTTTCTTTATTCATAAACTTCATCCGATGCATAGTAATAATTCCACCGAATTTGATCTTCAAGTTGATCCAATTTGGCGTCATTTGCTTCAATTTGACCATAAATTTCATCAAGTAAAAATCTTTCACCCTTATAATACTTTGTTGGCATGTAATGATTAATATCTCCCACTGTGGTTGCTAATTTGTTTGATATGAAATCAAACTTATTCAAATTTTGTTACAAATCTTGAATTTAGAATTGTTAATCTAACTTCGAATTTCAAAAGGGTGTGTTTGGTTTGAATTATGCCTTAATGACAAGGACTTTTTTCGTATGGCATCAAACAAAGTATGAAGGATGAAGTAGAATTGTAGATCGAATCACATAAATACATACATATTTTGTATTAAAGCTTTTAAGGTACAAGTACAATAAGAACAAGTTACAAACACTAATGAACATACTTAAATACACTTGAAGAACACACTTTGAACACACTTAGAACACACTTTAGGTCACGATGGATCTCTTGCACATGAGTTGTGGAAGTTGAGTTGTAGAGAGTCTTTTTGAAGAATAAACATCTTATTAATAGTTAAAAGGGTAGTTATTTCCATCAGGTAACTACCCATCAATAACTACTTTGGTGGTTTATTTTTAGGAAAATAACCACTCCCAATAGTTTGGAGATCATGACACATGTCATCCACATCATGAAAGTTATTGATGGTTATATCTTATCATTAACTTCCTCCATGAAAGTTGGAAATAATGATACATGTAAATGGAAGATATAAATAATTTTATTTCTGTATAATTACACATATAATATAGTTACCAATTTACTATATTATGGTGGTCAATATTATATATATAACACTATATAATAAAATTATTTTTATGTGTAAACAAGTGTCACACCCTGAATTCGAAGCATAAGCTTGACATGTGACAATGGTCGCACACTCATAACTCGACATGTGACAACAACTGCACACTCATAAAGTTTTGTCTTATAAGTATGCTAGACCTTACTAACAAATTTTAATAATAATATCATTGATATAAAATCTTCAAATTAACATACTAACCAGTAAGTTCAAATGAATTAAATTCATACATCGCTAATCCAAATCCTAATAAACAAAAGTCATTCATAAAGTCTCTAAACAACAATTAAGAAATACTAATATTATTCTTGCCTAGAAGTCCTTCCCACACCACTCCTCCGCAACGTTCGAGTTAGCTAACCCTCAAAAACTGAAATGGAAAAGAAAGGGGGGTAAGCCGAGAAGCCTAGTAAATAACCAATATCCTTATCCAGTTGGATCAAACATACATTTGTTAAAAACAAATATACATAAGTACTATAAAATTCTTAAACGATGATTTTGATAAAACACTTGATTTGGTTCACAAAATAAAATATAGTTTTATTTGCAAATAGCAAATTAAAAATATTCAAAATTAGATACAGATTCAGATACGAATATAGATATAAATACATATACTAAATAGTCTTGGTGACTACGGCCACATTATCCTCGTGACAAAGCCTAAAAACCACACATAGGTCGGTGGCAAACCCCATAATGAAACTAGTTTCGATACCAACGTATATCCCTATTAGCGGGGCCCAGAACATAGTCAGGCTAAGAGGTTTCAAATATCAAAACTTATTTAAAATATATTGGAATTCCCAAACATAGTGATTTTCAAATCTTATTCAAATTTACGTACATAAACAAATCAGTTTAACAAATAAGCTATATAAAGATTCCTGTAACATATAATCACATGCTTGATCCGAATTTTTGAAGTAAACAATAATTTACAAATACAATGATTTTTCTGATATTTCGAAACAAAATTGATTTTGGTATAATAGAATAATAAAACTATAATAATAAGTTCGCAAATAAGAATATTTAATATATAAAATTGAGAAAATACTAGTTAAGAATAAAGGTTACTTACCTCTTGCAAGTAACAGATCCCGTAATCATCTCCATCTCCTGTTTTCAAAATTCACAAATCAGATCCTAATCAATTATACAATATTCAAAATATATTGATTGATATGAGAAATTATTCAAAATACATTAATTGATATGAGAAATTTATTGTTTAGTTAGTGACTAATTTATTTATTAAACTAAGTATCAGCACGGTCGTCTGACACCTGATCTCTCCCTGGAAGACCTGAGATGCAGAAAGGGGATAAAATACAAAGAAGGCATCGGTGGGATGTCGGCCAAAACACCTCCGATTCTTTAGTTAGAGGGTATTAATCAAATAAGAAAAATTGTTTATCTTAATTTCTCCTACCTTGCTCCTATTTTTCCTGGGGTTTATATAGGTGTCTTTGTCTATAGCCGTTAGAACTTGTTGATTCCCTACACATAAATACTAAGAACAAGGGCATCTAATGGTTTTGTTGATTCTTAAAAATACCCAAGAGTAAAAGGAACAAAAAAACTCATTTAAGAGAAATCATATATTATTAATTCAAAAACTGAATTGCCTTGACGGCTACATAACATTGTTTATATAGAGGAACTTAAAACCCTAGTTTGCGAAAAAAGGAAATATCAAATAATTAAAGACAGAATATTTTTGCCTAAAAGGGCTAAACGATGAGAATTGCAAAAAAAAAAAAAAAAAAAAAAAAAAAATTCAAAGGCAAAGTTCTAGATTTTGATCATCTCGCTGTTTCTAATCAATTTTCCAAATTTTATACGATTCCAATTCGGTCACTTAAATTTAGCCTGTAATCTGCTGCGCACAACACTTTTTACATCTGTCGCTCCCAACGTTCCATAAATGAATTGGCCATATGTGCAACTGCATCACATCGTAATGAATATTTCAAAATACTATTTTGCTGCGTAATGTTTTTCAAAATATTTTGGTTATTTTAGACGTTTAAGGGGCATTTTGAGTATTTTAGAGGTTATGAGGGTATATGGTCCTTTTTGAGGTTGTGAAGGTACTTTTGGTCATTTTGAAGGTTCTAGGGAATTTTGATTATTTTGAGGGTCATTTTAGTGGTTTCAAGGGTATTTTGGATGTTTTAGGGATATTATTGTCATTTTGGATGTTCTAAGTGTATTTTTGGTCTCTTTTGAGGTTTCAATGGTATTTGGTCATTTTTTATATTTCAGGGATATTTTGATCAATTTAGAGGTTTTCGTATTATTTTGTCAATTTTAGTGGTTACAGAGATATTTTTTATTTTTAGGTTTAAATGGATATTTTGATATTTTGATAATTTTAGAAGTTTTTATTTTATTTTTGTTGCATATTTTTGTTATTTTTGATAGTTAGCATTATTGAGTAAAGTCAATTTTTTAAAAATTACCCAAAAGATAATCCATTAGCAGATTAGCTACCCATGTAATACTCATTTTAATAGGTAATAAATGGATTAGTACCCATTTATTATATGAACCGGTATTACTAATTGGGTGGATTTGGACGGGTTATGGTTGTGAAGTTTTTTTCCACCGTGCAAATGAACACCTATCTTTGATGGTCTCTAATTGACCACCTAAATTTAATATATGTAGGCCCGAAAAGAACATTATCTAGGAGACTAGGACCAACAAAAAATCTAATGCATGTAAGCCTGAAAATAACGTTGTCCACCCTGCTAAAATCTAATACATGTACGCCTGAAAAGAAAGTTCCCATAAAAAAAAAAAAAAAATAGAACGTTGACCACTAAAACTTTTGTGATCACCGATCTTCGATGGCGTATAGATCACCTAAATACTACTCCTTTTTCTTTATGGAATATGCGCTTTCATATATAAAAAGTTTGATTTATTAAAAAAAAAAAAAAAAATTTGGAAGAAAAGTGGTTACCACATGCGACCTCAGGCCTTAGGAGAATGCTAAGGCTAAGAGCTCTGAAGAAAAAGAACCAAAGTCCACTGAAAAATCTAATACATGTACACTTGAAAAGTACCTTGTCTAGGATCACTGAAACTTTTGTGACCACCTATGTTTGATGGTCTTATAGATCACCTAAAGTTTAGGAAAATGTTAAGTTTATGTACCCCCTTAGCTTTAAGCCATGAAGTCATTATTAGTTTGGATACTATTTATCGGGTCATTTTATAATACCAACTGTTTTTATAGGTATGGTATCAGCTCAATTGTCTATTTTTTTTATGGGTATAGTACCAGCTCAATTGTTGCCATGAAATGTGATGTAGTTTTCATATATATATATATATATATATTGATATATATATATATTATATATATATTAAATTTAAATAAATAAATAAAATTTAAGTACCAAAAATGTGATAGTAATACTATCAAATGAGAGGTAATTACCACCATGACATTGGTATTATCAAATGTGACATTTTATCTTTTATTTATTAGATGTACTATACCAAAAAAAAAAAAAATGTGGGTACCATGCGTAGAATTATCCCTATTTGTAACACTTAATTTGAAGTCTTTCCACTATAAATATGCATATCTCGACTAATCCTAAAAAAACGTATAATACTCTAGCAACATGTGTGCCTATCGTGTATCTCGATTAGTACCCATTTAATATAATAACCAGTTGAGAAGTTTTTTTCCCACCGTGCAAATGAACACCTATCTTTGATGGTCTCTTATTGACCACCTAAATTTAATATATGTAGGCCCGAAAAGAACATTATCTAGAAGACTAGGATTATTCCTATTTGTAATAATTAATTTAAAGTCTTTCAACTATTACACATGTGACGTCACAGACGTGTATGAGTCGGACCAAATGCGACCTCAAAGAGAATTCAGCCTATATAAGTGTACATGCCTATTTTTTAACCAAACATTTGAATATGCCCCCAATAAAATATTTGGGCTTAATTGATTATTTGATAAATTAGCCCAATAAGCCCAGCCCATTAAAATATCCTAAACAACTTCCAATAAATTACTTGGGCCTATTTTTAAAGTGCTTTGACACTATTCTAAAAGCCCACAACCCGAAATATATAGCCCAATCTATTAAAATACCCTATACAACACTTAATAAACCATCTAGGCCTATTGCAAGTGTCTCGACACTGTTCACAAGCCCAAAGGAAACTCACATAGAACCTACGGCCCAAAGTATACTTACAATATAATTATTGGGTTTAAACACTATTGGGTTCATTGAAAAAAACAACTGGAGCCCAAATACCAATCAACCCAGTACTTAAAATAGCTAAAGATAGCCAATCCGTGGGCCCCATAAAGTCTGAACTGAAACTGACAAAGAATGGACTACATATCTGCCACTAGTGGAGCCCATGTTATGTTTGATTTTACCAAAAAAGAGAAGGACAGCAGCATGCCATCTTCTCCAACGTGACAAGAGCAAATGAGACTCCATTTTCAAATTACTTCAAGCATCCCCAACTCATCTCAGCTCTCTATCCCACCGAAAACCATGAGTTCTGGTACTGTTCACGCAGCAGACTTTTGCATAACAACTCAAAGATTACTGACAGCAACCAAAATGCATAGGAAATGGGGAAATGTGATAGAAAACCCATAACCATCCCCATTCCGGTCCCAAAAGGACTCAGGGAGTAGCTCCCACAGCCCAGACCTGTGAGGAAGCTACTCTCCTTATATTGATCTGACTTAAGGAGTGTGGTTTGGTAGAGGGGAGTAAGTTCCGAGATTTTGGTAGCCATTGAACTGCTGTCATTAGGTCTGCTGGGAGGCATAATGATGAGTTTATGGAAACCAAAGTCACATGAGACATGCATAGACCTGACCTTACACAAAAAACCCACCAACTAAGCAATGAGTGCCTCTGACAAAACCATTTCAGAGGAGAAGAGAGCTTTACCCTGACATTAGGGAAGGACCATAATCATTTTTACTGATGTAATACTCTCCTTGACAAAACATGTCATGGATGGGTTAATTTTGAAAGTCAATAGGCTTAAGGGAAACCATAATCTCGGTTTTCCCATAAGATTAAGCCACCTTAATCATTCCTATAAATAGGACTGATTGCATTCTTAATGCAAGAGATCCAATAGATCTAGATCATGAACCAATAATCAGAAAATACTCCCAGCAACTCAAAAAATTACCACAATTAACCCAACTCAAGAGAAAAGTCTTTCTCTGGGATTCCCCAAGAAAGGACCCCGGGGAAATAGGTGTTTTGAGGTCGTTTTCCAACTGAGAAATACCAATCAAAACCCAGAAACACAATCCCATCTGAAAAGATGAGGATTTACCATCAAAACTCCTTTATTTCCCAGAAAACCTTCCTGGCAGATGTCCGGGTCAAAATCCTGAAATGCCTTGTACGGATCACAATGGCTTTCCATTACTGACCTAGCTCCACAAAAAAGCCTAAACACATATTTCTCTCACCCTCATGCATGTCTCATCGGGGCTGACTCTCTCCCACCAAGTCGACTTTCTTTTCAGCCTCAATAAGCTTATTATTTATCAAAGGTCTTGCAGCAGATGTCGACAGAAGCATGGAAAGAACATATTTTAGTGATTTCTTATTAAAATCATTCCGTTTCAAGTCTGATCCAGCTGAGGAATAGTGAGAGGCTCAGCCCAATAACTGTTCCTTGCATTTCTCATTTGGTAATATCATTTTGTTAAATTTTCTTGTCCTTGTTCACATTTTATTTGGGGTTTTATTATCTTGGCTCTCAAATATTATTTGGAAAGTGTCCCACTAGCCCTTGGGCCGAATTTTGGGCCCTTGGTTGAATTTTGGGTTCGACTACCCCTTATCTCAAGATTCAAGCCCACGTTGTGATCGCCCTTGGCACGCCACGTGGCACCATCACAAAAACACCCCTCACATTTCTGGCGACTCCACTGGGGAGTCGAGATCAACACTTCCAAGAAAGAAAGTCAAAGCTCAAGAATCATGCCTCCTAAGCTTCGACAAAAAAGAAGTCAAAGGAAAGTCTCAGTTCATACAAAACATTCCCATGCTGAATCTGCAGCCAATGTACAAGGACAAGATCCACCACAACCACCTCCAAGTGATCCAAACCGGGAGGTAACGCCAACAAATCTAATGCTGGAGCTGATACAGAGCTTGCAGCAGAACCATAGTGAGTTGGCAGAAGCTATCAAGCAGCTCAAAGAAAAGGATGCTGGTACGAAGACCCTTCCTCAAAATGAAGGAGGAAACTAGGAACAGCCTCATCAAGACTCGGGTTCACACGAAAAGGAAACTACCTTTGTGACAATGACTGATGTGGCGAATCTACTCAAACAAGAAAGAGAAAAGAATCCAAATGAGCCTCGACTTTTTGTAAAAAAGCCTCCTTATCCTACTGAGTTGTTGAAGCAGCCTTACCCCGAGAAGTATGTTGTACCAACTTTCTCACGCTTTGATAACCGAAAAGGGAGTGCTCTTGTACACATTAGCAAGTTCATAGACTCAATGGGGGCTTATGCCGGCAATGGTGATCTATGCCTTCGAGAGTTCTCAAAGTCCCTTGATGATAGAGCTTATACATGGTACACTACCTTGCCTCCCGGGTCTGTAAAGGTATGGGAAGATATGGTCGAACTGTTTTGTGGAAAATATTTCCAAACGGAGGAAAAGATTACCCTCGTCAATCTCCACACCACAAAACAAGCAAATGGGGAAGACTTGCTCTGTTATATACATCGCTTTCGCGATATATCCTTGGATTGCTATGCCAATTACGGGGAAGGCGAGCTAGTGGGAGTTTGTATAGATAACATGCTGCCAGAATTCCGGGCTCACCTTGAGAGCCTCGACATCTCAAGATTTGCACAGCTTCTCCAAAAGGCTCGGAAGACAGCACTATCAGTCAAGCCTCATGCTGAAAAGCCTAAAGAAAAGAAAAGCCAACCACAAGTTCTCACGATTTCTACTGTAAACAATAAGCGGAAGAAATCAAATGAAAGATCTTTTGAGGAGCCACCACCTCCGGTTCCTTGCATCTTGGAAGAGATGATGGCTATTCTTAACAAGTGGGTAGCATATGGCATTATCAAGCTCCTGGAAACTCAAAAGAAAGCAACTAAGGAAGACAAGAAGAATCCAAAATTCTGCTACTTCCACCAATATGTTCATCATTCTACAGCAGATTGCTGGACCCTTCGAAGAAAATTCCATGAGAAGATTCAAGACGGAACCTTGGAACTCCCTCAAGCAAAACAAAGGGTACATACCGATCCTTTCCTCAAGCATAAAGATAAAGCTGTAGTTTTAGTTGTCATTCATGGAAGTGCTAGTGATGTGGATATGGACGAATCTGCCACTGCAAGTATTACCATGACACCTGCAACCATCAAGACATTGCAAAGGAATCCTAGATTTCGATCCCTCTTCAACCAACTGGGATTGAATCCAGAAACTCGTACAACAGCTACTAAGGCCATTATGGCCATAGCAGCAGATTCCGGAGCTCACTGCTTTACAACAGAAACCCATGCCAATCGAGCTTTTCTGGAAACAACCAATGCAATAACATTTACAGATGAAGATATGGAAGTTCAGTATTCAGATCACCGACGTCCTCTCTATCTCTCAACCACAATCAATGAGGTACAAGTGAGGCGTGCTTTGGTAGATACCGGCTCTTGCATCAATCTCATTCCCCTAAGCACTATCCAAGCAGCAGAAATCTCCCAAAAGAAGATCCAAGGAGCACCTATGGAAATAAAAGGTTTTGGTGGTGTTGGTGAGTACACTAAGGGACACATTCAACTAATTCTAAAGGTCAGTCCCATTGTAGCTTTGACACGATTTCACGTTGTGGATTTCGTGGTTCCTTATCACATACTATTGGGGAGACCTTGGTTACATAAGCACTAGCTCATCCCTTCCACTTATCACCGATGTGTAAAAGGGAGGCTTAACGGAAAACCCATTCGAATAGCCGCCAACTCCATACCTTTCGACCAATCCGGGTCCCATTTTGTTGAGGCAACCCTATATGATGAAATCACTCCTGCAGGGGAAGCATCACTTGCTAAACCTATCGGAATTCCACTACCCAAATGGGAAGAAATAAAGGATACTCCTGAGGCAGACTTGAGAGATCTGCAGGAACGGAAAAAGAAGCGTAGAGCAAAAGCTAGTACCAGCAAGAGTCAGCCACAGTGTGTGCGCGTCCGTTTACAGGATGGGCGCACTATTTACCACTTATGAAGGTGTGCAGGGGCCAATTATCCCCAACAAGAGGCCCCCGAACCAGAAGAGGGAATTTTGCAGCCCTCGTGTCTTACAGTAAGCGAAGCAGATATTCCGGAATCTGCAGATACAGCAGGAGTTGTTGCAGCAGATCCTAAAATTTCTGCAAAAGAAGAACTTGAGGTAATCGATTTAAGTTCTGATCCTAATGTACATAAGCTTGTTTCTATTAGTGCATCATTATCAATTGAAGAAAGAATGCATTTGGTAGAATTGTTAAAAAAATATCAAGATGTCTTTGCTTGGCAATATGATGAAATGCCCGGAATAGACCCAAAACTAGTTGCCTATTCTTTAAATGTTGAGTCGGGTACTAGGCCAATGGTACAACCTATGAGGACCTTCCATCCGGAGGTCGAAGCTCAAATTACCCAAGAAGTGAAGAAGCTACTTTCAGCTGGTTTTATCAAGCCAATACAGCACCCACGGTGGCTGTCCAACATAGTTCCTGTGAAGAAAAAGAATGTCCAGATCCGATGTTGTGTGGATTTTCGTAATCTCAACAAAGCATGTCTTAAGGATGAATTCCCGTTGCCCAACATGGACCTTTTGATTGATTCAGCTACTGGTCATGCAATGTTCTCTTTTATGGATGGTTGTAGCGGTTACAATCAGATTTTCATGTCCCCAAAGGACGCCGAGAAAACCACATTTCGCACACCTATTGGGAACTTCTACTACACCGTCATGCCATTCGGACTCAAGAATGCCGGAGCCACATATCAAAGAACCATGACAGCTATGTTTCATGATATGATGCATTGTGAAATTGGAGATTATGTTGATGATATTGTGGTGAAGTCCAAGACGAGGAGAGATCATTTTGGTATCTTGAAGAAAGTGTTCGAAAGATGTCGATTGTTAAAACTCAAGATGAATCCTCTCAAGTGCGTATTTGGAGTTTCAGCTGGCAAATTTTTGGGTTTCTTAGTGCACCAGCGTGGTATTGATGTTGATCCAGCAAGGGCATTTGCCATAGCCACTATGAAGCCACCAACTACACATAAAGAGTTGAAGAGTTTCTTGGGCAAACTGTCATACATAAGAAGGTTTATTCTTGGTCTTGCAACTGTAACTTCTGCTTTTGCCCCACTTTTGAAGAAGGGAGCTTCATTCCATTGGTCTACCGAATGCCAAGAAGCCTTTGAAAAGGTACAAAACATAATGACTAAACCCCCTACTGTTTGTGCACCTATTTTTGGAAAATCTCTTCAACTTTACTGAGCTTCAAATAGTCAAGCAATTGGGGCTTTGATAGCCTAAGAAGATGATAGTGGGGTTGAACAACCCATCTATTATGTTAGCCGTACTTTCAAGGATGCCGAAAGCCGATACTCGGGGGCTGAGCGATCTTACTTGGCTTTAATCTATGCTTCCCAAAGACTCAGACACTATTTTCTAGCTCACAAGGTCCAATTAATGACAAAATCTCATCCTATTAGAAGTCTACTGTAACGGCCTGTATTATCTAGCAGACTGGCACAGTGGCTCTTGCAACTATCACAATACGAGATTATTGCTGAAACACCAACTGCTATTAAAAGTCAAGTCATTGCTGATCTATTAGCTCAATTTCCTAGGGAAGATAACTCATCCATCTCAGATGAAGTATCCGGGGAAATCAATGAAGTATTCTTGGCAGGCTTGGCAGATTCTGTTTGGACCTTGAAATTTGATGGCTCATCAACTACTGCATCAGCAGGAGCCAGCATTGTTCTTTACAAAGATGATGGGGAAGCTGTGACAAAGTCTTTCAAATTTGATTTCCCATGTTCCAATAATGCAGCTGAGTATGAGGCTTATCTAGCCGGATTGACAATAGCATATGAAATGGGAATCAAGCATTTATGAGTTATTGGCGACTCCAACCTTGTAGTTTGTCAAGCCCGAGGGGAATTCTCACTCAAGGAACCATCTTTGGCACCTTATAGAGCTCTGGCACAGAAATTGGAAACAAAATTCAGCACCTTTGAGATAAAACATGCCCAAAGGAATGGGAACCGGTATGTGGATGCTTTAGTTACTTTGGGATCTCAAATAACCTTCGAAGGTGAAGAAATGGATGTCACCATCTGTAAGAAGATAGAGCCTATCACTGAATCTTTGAGGAAAGAATTTGAAGAGCTGTCTCCAGATCAAGAAGACTGGCGAGTACCAATCAAAGCCAAGCTTATACTTCCTACTATCATGGCAGACTTAAGAGAAATCAAGGATTAGACCTTGATATCTGGAGATCTTTATCGAAGACTGCCTGGAGGAGTTTTGGCAAAATGCATAAGCATTGAAGAAGCAAAGGAAAAGCTGCCTGAAGTCCATGAGAAAACTTGTGGAGACGGTGGAGCTATCAACCTTTACCGCAGACTTCAGCGGCTGGGATATTTCTGGCCAAACATAAGTGCAGAAGCAGCAGAGGTACAGAGCCAATGCCCAACTTGCCAATTCCATTATAGCAACGAAGAGGTATGTGCAACTTTTGTCTCTACTGATTGGCACACACCATTTTTAGAATACTTGCTTGAAGGAATTTTTCCATCAAATCCCAAGGATGTTTATCGCCTTAAAAGGTCAGCCTTGAGGTATTTTGTGGAAGGAGGAACTCTCTTTTGAAAAGGCTTTCATGGAAAGCCACTTAGATGTCTTAGCCTATCGGAATCCCAAATGGTCATGAAAGAAACTCATGCAGGAGAATGTGGGGAGCATCAAGGAAAAAAGAGGCTCTACCAATGTTTGCTCACACTCGGTTATTATTGGCCTACAATGAAGAAGGATGCGGCAGATTTTGTGAAAACGTGTCATACCTGCCAAGTCCAAGCCAATTTGATTCATACCCATCCAACTAGTCTCCAAAATATGGCTACACCTTGTTCATTTCACATTTGGGGGCTAGATCTTATTGGCCCTATCAATCCGGCCTCCGGTGGTTATATTTGGATTCTTATGGCTACCGAGTACTTCATAAAATGGGTTGAAGCCATCCCTCTCCGAAAAGCAACAGGTGCTGCAGTTGCAAATTTTATTCGAGAGCATATAATCACTCGTTTTGGCATACTATACAAGCTCATTAGTGACAATGGCACCCCATTTATAAACAAGGATATGCGGGAAGTGCTAGAATATTACCGAGTCAAGCATCGACGTTCCACACCTTACTATCTTCAAGGTAATGGGCAAGTTGAAGCCACAAACAGAATGTTGCTGCGAATTCTGAGCAAAATGGTGTTTGATTATAGGAACGACTGGAGAGCCCACCTGGCAGATGTCCTATGGGTATACTGGAGTTCACCCAAAACAACAACAGGTTTTATGCCCTTTTCACTTGTTTATGGCACTGATACTATCTCTCTTACTGAATTAGTTGTCCCCAGCCCATGAGTAATGCAAGGGAGTGAATTGGAGGTAGATGCTAATATGTGTGCTGAAGCACAGACAACAAATCTGGAAGGATTGGATGAAGCAAGGGACTTAGCCAAAGTAAAAAGCCAAAGGAATTATCAAAAGATGGCTAATGTTTACAGCAAAGCCCTTCGAGTCCAAATCTTTGCGGAGGAACAAATGGTTTTGAAAACCACGGAATTTGTAAGGAGAAACCTTCCATCTCCATCCAAGTTCTCCCCTAATTGGGATGGACCATACATTATTCGAGAAGCACATGGAAGTGGTTCCTACAGGCTGTCCAAGTCTGATGGAACTACCTTGGCAGATCCAATTAACAGAAAGTGGCTGAAACACTATTACTCGTAAGATGCATTCCAGCAAATCTACATTATGTATCTTTCTTCCTTTTGAAATAGCTTGTAAGCATTTTATGTTAGGTTCAGAGTAATAGGAGTTAAAGTGCATTTCTTTTGTATTTCAAAATATGTCAACCTTTAGTACAATACAATTCAAGCAAGTAAAGTTGACAAAAGTCAAGTCTCATTGTTCACAAGTTAATTGTACTTAACAAATATGTACCAAAAAACAAAATGAGACCAAGTTTCATTGTCAAAGCCTACACATGGCTAACACATTACAAAAAAAGGGAGGGCAACAAAAAGAAAGGGATGCAGTGGATAAAATGCTCAAGCCAGCAAGCCATGGAGAGCCGATTCAGCATGAGATTCTATAGAAACTCTTCTGGCAGAAGCTAAATCCCACGGGTTTGGCGCAACCATGTTTAGAGCATCTCTCAATGCAGCAACACGAGCCTCTTCCACCCTCAACTCAGCCAAGGTCCTCCTACTGAATATATCATGAGTCAATCTCCTCAGATAATCAAGAATGAAGCCAAATCTAAAGCCTCCTTCAATTGCCTCTTGGACCACGGCTTTCCACTCAAGGATGTGGACTTCGGTAATATCCTCAAGTCTGGTGTGCTCCATATGGGTAAGCACACAGCAGAGGAGAGTCAGCATGGAGCTTCCCACATGCACACCAAGCCTAAAATATGATGAGCAGCTGCCATACTTCTACCATAAGGCTTTCAAGAACCAAATTCCCCCTTGTGGCACTGTGAAAACTTCAAAGTAAACCTTCACATCATCAAAAATTCAGAAATGCTCAGCATGATGGGAACTGACTGACATTCGGTCAAACTCTCGGAAGAAAGCATCCATGTCAGCAAGAACAGAAGAGCCAGTGTGGCAGACCTAGCAGCAGATAGTAATCCTAGCTGACCCCTGATGGCAGACTCCACTGCTGTAGTCTGATGTCTTCTCTCTTCCTCTGCAACAGCTTTATTGCCGCTGCTAGCTGCAAAAAAGCGAAAGAAAAGAGGAAAGAGTCAGTTAAGCAAGCACATTAATACAAAAGTAAAGGCAAGGAAAGCAAACAAGTAAGTAGAATACTTATTGGCACTTTCTTACTAAAAAAGCCGCATTGGTTACAACTTATTCTCTAGATGGTTAGGTTGGGTCACTTGAGGAACAACAACTGGGTATTAACCCAGGTTCACCAAATGGGGACAACAAATGGGTATTAACCCATGTCCACCAGACTCACCTAACAAACCAAATGGGGACAACAAATGGGCATTAACCCATGTCCACCGGACTCACCTAACAAACCAAACGGAGAACAACAAATGGGCATCAACCCGTGTCCACTAAATTTACCTAACGAATCAAGCGGCAAACAACAACTGGGAATTAACCAAGGTTCACCCAACAGAGGACGACAAATGGGCATTAACCCATGTCCATCGGTTTACCTAATGGACCTAATGGAAAACAACAACTGGGTATTAACCCAGGTTCACCAGATGGAGGATGACAAATGGGCATCAACCCATGTCCACCGAGCTCAGCCAATTAGGCCCAGATGGTGAACAACAACTGGGCATTAACCCGGGTTCATCGGATGGGGGACAACAAATGGGAATCAACCCATGTCGATTGAGCTCACCTATTACACCAAAAAGAGGACGACAGATGGGAATCAACCCATGTCCATACAATGAAGGACAACAAATGGGAATCAACCCATGTCCATGCACAATGAAGGACGACAAATGGGAATCAACCTATGTCCACCAAGCTCATTTCATTGGGAGTATACAGCCACAAAACAGTGGGCAAAAGATGGGACAAGGCTTACAAAACCCATTGATGCTGGGCTCACATAATCTCAAAAGGATGTAACCATAACATAGTGGACAATAAGTGGGAATCAACCCACGTCTACTAGGCTCGCTTAATAAAAGAAAGTGTGAAAATAGCAAACAATGGGTGGGAAGTCATCCTATCTCTACTAGGCTCATGCTTTCACAACAGCAAATTTGGAATTACCAAATGGCAAGCAATAAATGGGCATCAACCCATGTCTGCCAGACTCACACAACAAGCAACAACAACAAAAGACAGCAAATGGGAATCAACCCATGTCTATTGCATCTATCAAGATTTGGTTTTATGGTCATAGGCAATAAATGAGCATCAACTCATGTCTGAACAATCCATAATCAAGAAACAAGAAGTATACATGCACAAGTTCTATACATGGCAAGCAAATGATCAAAAAGTAGTCTATGTATTTCAAGAAATCTTTGCCATCAAGCAAGAGCAACAACAAGATATTGATAAAAAGCCAGTTACCTGTTCTGGTTGGGCTTGTATGAGTTGTTACAGGAGCAGTAACCTCCATATTTGCTACCTGAGCACCAGCCATATGACCTTCTGCCTCATCCAAAACTACATCATAACTGTCATGGGTATCTGCTATGTCTTCCATGGAAATGTCATCTATAGGGTCTTGGACCAATGTCTCTTCTGTAACTGGAATACCACTGCCAGGAGTAACATCTGCCTGAACTGGTTCTTTACTGGCAGCAACTTTTACATGTTCAACTTGAGTCATACCTGTACCAAAGTTAGTAACAGTCACAAGGCTTTCATCAATTAATATGCTCTCAACAATATTATCTTCTGGGACATTAGGGATGTGTGCAGGAACCTCCTCATCACCAGGAATCTCTTCAGCAGCTGCTGGTGCAGTCTCACTTTCTTGAATAGTTAATGCAGCAGGTACCACAGTAGCCATGACTACGGATGTAGAAGCAGTGCCGCCAGACTCATGAAGAGGACTTGGAGGTGTTGGTACCCTAACAGTGGTTGAAATAGCCCTCTTAGAATCTGTGGACACTATGCTTCCCCTACGAGCTCTCCGAACATAATGGAGGGTGGAAGGACTTGAATCAAGCAACAAAGGGTCTACATGGCTGCCACTCCCAGAAGGGTCACCTTGTACAGTCCCACCACTGCTAGTTACAGTAATTGGTGTGGTCTCAACAACTCTCTCAGCACTGGTAACGACTCCAATAGTCGCATGCTCCTCAACAGTCTCTTCTGCAGATTTGGGTTTACTGGCAGATGCAGTAGAATCATTATCAAAAGCAGCTTCTGCAGCTCTCAGCAGCTCTCAGCTCATCCATAGATACTTCATCTTCTTTAGCACTGGTCCTTGACACCATACCATCTTCCCTAGAAGAAGTACTTGAAGTAGTACCTATGTCAGCAGAACTAGCATCTGCTGCAAAATCTCCTGCGCCAGAAACAGTTTCTACAGCAGCAATTTCAGTATCCTCACTTTCAGCTCTTTCTGCAACAGCTCCAGATGGATCACCTTCATAACTTGAGGATGATGATGAGCTACTCAAATCATCCTACACAAAAGAAAGAAAGCATGAGAACACTGTTTTTTACTAAGAGCAGGGTACCATAGCTAAATACATATCGGTATCTTAATTGGAACACAAATAACCGTGTCGGCTCTTTGCTTAGACTGCCATAAAACAAAAACTATGTCAACATCATGAGAAAGATGCATCAATTGGCAAATAAAGAAGCAAGAATAAAAAAACTTACTCTCTTTTCAGAATAAACAACACTTCGAGTTGACTTACGCGCAGCAACGCTTGCAGCAATGGATGACGGCGCACTTGGGAATGCTGGAGGAACAAAAGTCCTCTTCCCAGCTCTGGTCTTTCTCACTGGCTTCTTACTTGTAGGGGCAGAAACCCCCTGAGCAGTACTCTCTCTAGCTAGTGAAGGATTCTGAGCAGCAGTTTTCAAGACTAATGTTTCTTTGCTGCCCTTGGTAGCACTTGTTCTCTTTTTCTTCGAAGCTTGAGCAAGAGAATCCTTGCTTGGAGCTTCCCTTTTCTTGGATTTACTGGATTGTTTCCCTTTAGCAGTGGGGGTACCAGTAGAAGCAATCTTTCTTCCCCTACTAGATGGCACTTTTCCAGGTGCAGAAATATGAGGATGATCTCTCAACCATAAAGGAGGGTGGTGATTGCTATATATCACCCACCGTGAGTCCTCGTGGTACCACACGACATAACCTAAGCTTTGGCGATTTGCATAAGTGGTCATGGTATTGGTGGCCACAAACAAATGAGGGTGAGGTAGTGGGGAAGTGTATGACTCCAATAGATGGGAAATGTCTCCCTTCCCACTATTCCTGAAATCCACCATTATAGCCATCAACCCTCTCCAATAATTATTCATACCCGTGGTATAGACACCAACCCTATCACCACTGGGGACTATAACCCGAGGAGCAATGTCGCTCCAATAGGTAAAAGCTCTAGCCTTCAAGAATGGATTAATGATGGGAATTTCACCTGCTGCTATCCCTATGATAGCTGGTACCTCTTGGTCGAATCCAAATTGCCTTCTCACTCTATGGGCACTATAAACTGTGAACTGAAATTCGCCAGAAGACAACACTGGCAACCAGCTAGCATTGGTGGCAGAAAGATAAGTTAGAGACCCCATGTCTCCAGTAATGAGAATATAGTCTTGGGCTTCTACATTACGAAACCCGAACACCACCGATTCATATGAAAATCCGCGATGGGTCACTCCATATGGTCTCCAGCAGACTTTGCTCTCGCTGTCCAAGGAGAATATCAAGCTATGATCGTAAAATTTACTACCTACCCAACGATACACAGCAGGTACATCCCCCTGAAAATCACCAACATTAGGAGCAACATCCTCCGGCATCGATGCAAATTTATTCCGGGCCTCATAGGGTTTCCTACCCTTTCTTATATATTCCAAGGCATGTTCCCAAAGGAACGTATGCATAATGGAAGAATTAAGGGCCGTGGTAACAATATGGCAAGATGCCCCAACCAATTCCTCAGCGTGCAGCAAATCCAGCTGAGTGTAAAGTTGTCCCAGTAATAGAGGAGCAAAAGGAAAACAAACCCCTGCAGCAATCTTAACAGCAAGAGGAAAATACAAAGGTTTAATAGAATAAGTGGGGTGTTCACCAAAATTGCATTTACTGAGCCAATAGGCTACAAAAGCTGCTCTTCGAATCAAATGATCTTCGGCTCTATTGAAATGTTGCATCGAAGGATTGAACCTCGCAGCCTGAGTCCCCAGGGCAATATTCTTTCGCCCAATATAATCTGCCAGAGCAGCTTCAATCTTCAATTCCTCAGGGGAAAGCTCAAGTTCTGCTGGGTCTTGATCTCCCAATATTGGCAGCAGCCAATGGTTCTCTATATCTTCTAATGTAACAGTCATTTCACCATGAGCAAAGAAAAATGTATGAGTGGATTGGCACCATCTCCGCACTAGCTGCCGTAATACCTCAGTATCACTGTACATGTTTGAACATCTTGAAATAAGAATGGAGCAAAGTACACCGGCTTGCTCCAAGCAGTCACAAAATTCTCTATTGGCTAACTCTGAATCTATCTAATCTGCCCATTCAATAGCTCTTGAGAACTGGAAATAAAAAAACAAGAGGCACGAGAAGCATCTCATTTCTTTGAATCTGAAGGTCTCGGATCTCTCGGAAATTTGGAGTCCAAGCCACATCTGCCGCGGCGTCCTCTCTAATAACCAGCCACTCCCAGTCCGCCGGTGGTGGTTGAAGGCTTGCTGGGACAGAAGGGAATCTCTCACCGCTTCTATACCACGGGTCAACAGTGGGTCGACCCAATATATCTCCAAGAGGCTCCGGTGATCCTAAAACAGAGTCAGAGCTGCCACTATTGTCCTCTGAACCTCTTGCTGCCGTCCCACCAGCAACAGAAGGACCTCCCTTACCGGAAGAAGTCCCCCCACGTCCTCTCGTTGGTCTCCTTGAAGAAGAAGCCATTGATGGTGAACAAGGAAGAGAAGAAGAGGAAAAAGAGAAGGAGAAGGAAGAAGAAGAAAAGCTGAAACTTGTTTGTACCAGATTTGTTCTCTGTCTTCTCGGGAAAATGGGTAACGGCTGAGTAAGTGTGGAAGTCAAACAAGTGGTTGAGCTATTAAAACTGGGGATAATGGCCATTAATTCAGGCTACCCCTTGAAAATAGGAGCCATTACCAACAAGTATGTCCTTCCCACTCCTCCACTATTTCCACAGAAAACTGAGCCACCATCTTTTTTGAAAAATACCCGACACTACCAAGAAGAAAATTAAACAGTTATTTTGGCTCGCACGTGACTCACCATGGGTAAGTCACAGGCTCGAGGGGCTAAATGTACATGCCCATTTTTTAACCAAACATTTGAATGGGCCCCCAATAAAATATTTGGGCTTAATTGATTATTTGATAAATTAGCCCAATCAGCCCAGTCCATTAAAATATCCTAAACAACTTCCAATAAATTACTTGGGCCTATTTTTAAAGTGTTTTGACACTATTCTAAAAGCCCACAACCCGAAATATACAGCCCAATCTACTAAAATACCCTATACAGCACTTAATAAACCATCTAGGCCTATTGCAAGTGTCTCGGCACTGTTCACAAGCCCAAAGGAAACTCACATAGAACCTACGGCCCAAAGTATGCTTACAATATAATTATTGGGTTTAAACACTATTGGGTTCATTGAGAAAAACAGCTGGAGCCCAAATACCAATCAGCCCATCACTTGAAATAGCTGAAGATAGCCAATCCGTGGGCCCTATAAAGTTTGAACTGAAGCTGACAAAGAATGGATTGCATATCTGCCACTGGTGGAGCCCACGTTGTGTCTGATTTTACCAAAAAAGAGAAGGACAGCAGCATGCCATCTTCTCCAACGTGACAAGAGCAACTGAGACTCCATTTTCAAATTACTTCAAGCATCCCCAGCTCATCTCAGCTCTCTATCACACCGGAAACCATGAGTTCTGGTACTGTTCACGCAGCAGACTTCTGCATAACAGCTCAAAGATTACCGGCAGCAACCAAAATGCATAGGAAATGGGGAAATGTGATAGAAAACCCATAACCATGCCCATTTCGGTCCCAAAAGGACTCAGGGAGTAGCTCCCACGGCCCAGACCCGTGAGGAAGCTACTCTCCTTATGTTGATCTGATTTAAGGAGTGTGGTTTGGTGGAGGGGAGTAAGTTCCGAGATTTTGGTAGCCATTGAACTGCTGTCATTAGGTCTGCTGGGAGGCACAATGATGAGTTTATGGAAACCAAAGTCACATGAGACATGCATAGACCTAACCTTACACAAAAAACCCACCAACTAAGCAATGAGTGCCTTTGACAAAACCATTTCAGAGGAGAAGAGAGCCTTACCCTGACATTAGGGAAGGACCATAATCATTTTTACTGATGTAATACTCTCCTTGACAAAACATGTCATGGATGGGTTAATTTTGAAAGTCAATAGGCTTAAGGGAAACCATAATCTCGGTTTTCCCATAAGATTAAGCCACCCTAATCATTTCTATAAATAGGAATGATTGCATTCTTAATGCAAGAGATCCAACAGATCCAGATCATGAACCAATAATCAGAAAATACTCCCAGCAACTCAAGAAATTATCACAATTAACCCAACTCAAGAGAAAAGTCTTTCTCTGGGATTCCCCAGAAAACGTTCCTGGCAGATGTCCGGGTCAAAATCCTGAAATGTCTTGTAAGGATCACAATGGCTTTCCATTACTGACCTAGCTCCACAAAAAAGCCTAAACACATATTTCTCTCACCCTCATGCATGTCTCATCGGGGCTGACTCTCTCCCATCAAGTCAACTCTCTTTTCAGCCTCAATAAGCATATTATTTATCAGAGGTCTTGCAGCAGATGTCGACAGAAGCGTGGAAAGAACATATTTTAGTGATTTCTTATTAAAATCATTCCGTTTCAAGTCTGATCCAGCTGAGGAATAGTGAGAGGCTCGGCCCAATAACTGTTCCTTGGATTTCTCATTTGGTAATATCATTTTGTTAAATTTTCTTGTCCTTGTTCACATTTTATTTGGGGTTTTATTATCTTGGCTCTCAAATATTATTTGGAAAGTGTCCCAGTAGCCTTTGGGCCGAATTTTGGGCTCTTGGTTGAATTTTGGGTTCGACTACCCCTTATCTCAAGATTCAAGCCCACGTTGTGATCGCTCTTGGCACGCCACGTGGCACCATCACAAAAACACCCCTCACAATAAGAGTGGAGCACGACGAGCTAAAACACTACATTGGTAAATTTCTCTTCTCTTCTTTCAATTATTTTCCTAAACATACCCTTTGTGTTTTCTTTACTCTAAATTTACAACTGAAGCCCTACCCTCTTCTTGAGAAAAAATCATTTCTACCCTATGTCAAACGTTCCAAGAACCATTCGTTCCCTGATCTTATGGGGAAGATCCTTCCCTGAGAGACAACCCTCTTTCAACGTCGCATTCATCGCTATAAGAAACCACTTCCAACAAGAACAACTTATGGCTAATTCATTCCATGTCATTTTTGCCTTTATCACTCCACTGGTCCTCAACTTACTTGGATTGAGGTATCATGGGAATCCCATTACTCCATTTGATACACAGCCCATAACCATGATGGTCGGCATTTCTTGCTTGTTAGCATATTGCTTTGAGATGAAGTGTCATGTGAGTCGGCTGTCTCCAACTCATCAACCTACACTACTACGAAGGAGCATGGTGTTGTTTGGTTCACTGTCATTGGCATCCTTTGTATCAATTTTATTCCCAGACTCAGTCCAACTGACTCTATTAGGACTCTATGCATTGCTGGTCATGGGCTTGCCATTACATGCCAAGTCAGAATATTCTGGAACTGGATCGTGCAGATAATCATCCCTAAACTCTTTCGTGTACGAGCAACAAGCATGAGACAAAGATCAAATACCGCACACTGGCTTGTGGCAGCAACCACCAATAGGAATCAGGGAAACCTACTTCCACTGTAAATTAAAGAAATTCAGGCTACTTCCGAAAGACATATACTTGCAGATTGACCTTTATGATGTAAGCTAGATAATTCTAAAGTTGACAGAGAGAATGAAAAAGAAAAATAAAGATCAGAAGAAGTTTAGTAAATTTTCAACGTAAGTGTGAAAACCACGATTGATTCTAAATCTGATGAAATTTCTGAGTACGTACTGTTCTTTCTTCTTTATTCAAATTGAAGAATTGCATTTTTAGATTCCATGATTGCTAGATGAGGTCAGCTATGCATGTTTATAGTGCATATAACATCAAATCTTTGAACCATTTGGTAAGTACTTGAAAGAACGATAGATAAAAAAACAATCGTGTTTGTCATAAGAAAGTAGTAAGAGCGTTGGTTGTAGAAATGGAGTCCAGTCCAGCCATTCTTGTCGGAGACCTTCAGTGGACTATATGAGCAAAATTCAATGATATCAATGCAAAGTCTTACTAGTCTATAGGAAAATTTATTCAGTCCGATAGAAACAAATCAAAATACCCAAAATGATGTGGAAAAGGAGGAAAAAATCACCCAATTGCAACTTACAGAAATTAACAGAGCACAGTTTGAAAAGAAGACAAATCAAAATACCCAAAATGATGAGCACACTCACACATGCTTCTTGTCCAAATTCACAAACCCAGAAAATCAGAAATGTTTCTCAACTAACCCACTCTTCTTGTACAAATTCATGGACACAGAAAATCATAACACCCAGAAAAGTATTGCTCAAATTCACAAACCGAACTTCCCTTTTCATCTTCTTCCTCAACTCTAGTCCGGCCTCTTCTTTTTCTACTTTTCTTCCCCATTCTCAACTAACTCACGCTCCTTCTTCTTGATTTAAAGTCGTCTCAAGCTCAAAGGGTTCGTGACGATGAGTGGGTTTGGCACAAGATGGCGTAGGAAGAGCGACTCTGGGAGTTGATCTGCACAAGACACTAGGCTAACATTAATTGCCCCAATTAGCAACTTCGAACTATGTTCCTCACGTACGGTGGATTCAGTTGGCTCGACTCGCTCGCCAAGTCCTCAAAGAATGAACTCCATTGCCATTGCCACCGCCTCGTCCACCTCGAACAACTCGTCGTCCCCGAAACAGCGCTGCTTCCCCCTTGTCATCCATTAATGCTATTGCTTTGTGATTCAGAGAGAGAGAGAGAGAGAGATGAGCAGATCTGTGTTGTGAAGAACTAAAATCAGAAAGAAACAAATAAAAAAGAAAAAGTAATTTTATTCTTTTTTTTTTTTTTTAAATGCTGACGTAAAATAACATTATTCAAATTTCAAACATAAAGTTTAGTTTAGTTTTATTTTTTTGCTAAATAACATG
The DNA here is from genome assembly GCA_907173295.1 of Fagus sylvatica. NCBI lineage: Eukaryota > Viridiplantae > Streptophyta > Magnoliopsida > Fagales > Fagaceae > Fagus > Fagus sylvatica. Next base: position 52,969,977 of record OU015761.1, on the reverse strand, counting down.
AGGTATAGTTGAGTTGATAAATGAAATGATTCAAAATGAAATTAAATATTAAACCCAGATTTTAAAACTTAAGGGAACAAAATTAAAATTGTTGGGATAAATGGGCCAAAGTTGCTAAAAAATGCATTTTTTTTTTTTTTTAAAGTTTTTGGGCCAAACATGACTCTTGTGATGTTTATTTGAAAAATGGACTTATTCAAAATCGTTTTTGTGAAAGACATTTTAAACGTGAAAATCGTCTTTATGAAATACGTTTTTTGACCAAATTTTTTGTTTATAATTTATTAACGTAGCCATTTTTTGCCACTGGACATTACTAAAAGTCGTCTTTTCTAAAGACGACTTTTGACAAAATTTTTATATTTCTAAAATTTGTCTTTTCTAAAGACAACATCTGATCAACATATGAGAAAAACGTTTCAGATTGTGCACCTTTAAAAACGTGAAAGTCGTCTTTTGTAAAGACGACTTTTAGAAATTTTTTTGTGAAATCTTATCTAAAAGTTATCTTTATAAAAGACAACTTTTGACTAAATCTTTCTTAAATTTTTTTAAAAAACGTGAAAATCGTCTTTTGTAAAGAGAACTTTTAGAATTTATTATTATTTTTTTTTGAAATCATATCTAAAAGTTGTCTTTACAAAAGACAACTTTTGACCAAATCTTTCTTAAATTTTTTTAAAAAAAAAACGTGAAAGTCATCTTTTGTAAAGACAACTTTTAGAATTTTTTTTTTTGAAATCATATCTAAAAGTTGTCTTTACAAAAGACGACTTTTGACCAAATGTTTCTTAAATTTTTTTAAAAAAAAGAAGAAAAAAACGAGAAAGTTGTCTTTTATAAAGACGATTTTGAATTAGTTCATTTTTCAAATAAACATCACAAAGTCGATAAATGTGTACTTTAAGCTTATGAATATATTTTTAAAATAGTCTTATTTTAGATTAAAATGCATTCTACTAGAAGGATTATTAAATACAATTTTTTATGCTTCTTTGTACAGTATTATTTTCCATTAGCCTTTTAAAAATGGCGAAAATTCATTTGAAAGTTGTTTAATTTCTTTAGATACTTTTTTAGTCAATTTTGCTAATATTTACAATTTGAATATTTTTTTTTGTATTTTAATTAATTATTAAATTATTTATGACATCATCCCAATTTGACCCTTGACAAACCTCAATCCGATCTCGCAAACCTTAAGCCTCTTCTTTTTCTGATTCTTTAAAGATTTGATTTTTAGGCTCACAAACCTCCAAGAGACTCTTCATTAGGAATGTGGAGAGTCAAACTATAAAAATGGTGCTCCAGCAGCCTCTGTAAAGGCTCTCCACATTTCCTAAATGCTACGGTAACTCTCCATAAAGGAAGAGCTACTGTAGCTCTCTAGTCGGTTAAAAAAATAATATCATAGTCTTTCTTTATTCTTTCTTTGTTCTCCAGTTGATTCTCTCTCCCCTCCCTCCTCTTGGCTTTCTGGTGACAATGGAAGAGCAGTTGCTACTCTTGGCTCCCTCTTCCAAACCAATGCTCAGAAATCTCAATCCCATGTTCATCTCCATCTCAAAAAAATCCATCTCCAAAAACCCACAAACTTACAGATCTCAAATCACAAACCCACAAATTAATCACAAACCCACAAAACCAATGGATCTAAAACAACAAACCCATAAAATTTGATTTGAAATGAGAGAGAAACACAAGCCCATGGCAGTGGAGGACGATCACTGCGATGGAGGGGGCGAGCATGGCGGTGGAGGGGACGAGCATAAGGGTTTCTCTCTCTCTTTCTGTCTCTTTTTGGGTTTCACAGGGGGTTTGGGTTTCTCTTTGACAACATGAGATTTTAATTAACTGTGAACATATGAGATGAGAGAGAAATAAATAATTAAAAATGAATAAAAAATTTTATTTTAACAAAATAGAGAAAGGAACAGAGAGACTGTTGGAGGGTGTGAAAAAAAAAGTGAATAGATAAATGTGCAAAACTCTCCATATGTGGAGAAAAAAAAATAAAGAGACTCCTAGAGTTGCTCTTAAAACATTAAGATGGATTTCATATTCTAAGGCAGTTTCGTCTTTTTCGGGCTTGACAAAATTCCTATTCAGAGTGAGCTTGTTTCTGGGCATCTCTCTCATCTCTTCTTTGTATCCCAAGCTATACTTACACATGGCATTTTGATGGAAAACTTAAGAGCTTCTTGATTCCTTGGTTGAACTTTCCCAACCCCACAATTGATTGATAACCCATCTTCTTCATTATGGAGGCAATGACTACGCTCAAAGTTTTCATTATTTCAAAGTCTCGCAGGTGTATATCATTGTTACTCTTGATATCACACACTAGTGCGCTAATTTCTCCATCACCTAGAATGGTGAGGACTCCTCCCTTCCATGGCAACTTGAGCTTTTGATGGACTGTAGAAGGCACAATCCCTAGAAGATGCATCTAGGCTCTTCCCAACAGCAAGTTGTAAGATGTGGTGATCTCAAGAACATGGAATAGTACTGATGAGCTTATCGGTCCTAACTGACATTTAGCTTCAAAGGTTTCAATGACTCCTCGGTTGCTTTCGTCATAGGCTCAGACTGTGAGACTTGAAGGTGCTAGTTTCCCTTTAGTCAACCCTATCTTGGTGGCAGTGTGAATCGAGCATACATTGATTGAAGATCCATTGTCGACCAACACCTTCAGCACTTTGGAACCTATGCATTCTATAGTCACATATAGAGCTCTATTGTGATCTCCCCCTTCAGGTGGCAAGTCTTTGGTAGTGAAGATGATGGCAGATTCATCGGTGGTCACGCCCATGATGGATAGCACTTGCTCCGGTGTGTATCCATAGGAACTTCCTTCCCAGCCATAGCTTCTAGTATAACATCTCTATGCTTTTGCAAGGCCATTATCAATCCTTAAATAGAAATGCTAGCCTGAGTCTTCTTCAGTTGAGCTAGAACTTTGTCTTCCTCCGTTTCTTTAGGAGCTTTGGCCTTGTCAACTTCCCTTGCAGGTGGTGGGTCTCGCCCAGGATAGTCTTCTTCCAGATAAGCAGGTTTGAAGTGCCTTCCTCCTCTTCTCAAATGGCGCACCTCTTCAATTTCAGTGATGTCTTCCACATACCAGCTAGTGCTTTGAGCTTGCCCTTCTCTTTCGAGATCATCCCAAACTTCATCATCAATGGCTAGCACCCAATCTTCTCATAGTACTTCAATGAAATTGATTTGATTCGGAGGAGGTATACTTTGATATTTCGGCAACGGATTCTGGTGCACATTAGGTTGATTGGTAAGCCTTGTGAGAAACTCAAATGGTATTGGATCAAGGGGAGACCTCTTTCCGCAAACCTTTTCCCCATGGATGTGAGTAAAGGATTGCATACTTCGAGGTTCCAGGTCCTGAACTAAAAGGGTTTGGTGGTATCGTTTCAGATAGGTAGTCACCGGATCCGGGTTCGATCCAAAATTCATGAGGGACATGTAATGATTTTTGAAAATGAAGGGAAAAGACTTCCACAACAAGATACAACAAGATATACACATATAATGATGCTGCAGAAATTAAATCTCTATCCTATGTTTTCAAAGATAAACATATAAAATCATCCAAACATTATATCAAAAGAAAAGAAGGGAGAGATATCCCTGCACAAAATTCCAACATATGATATGTACATGTGATCAAACAATCAAGAAAACACACAGAAGACAGTAGGCTTAAATCCTCTAAGTCCCTTGCAGAATCGCCAAGCTATCAACGCCAGAAAATCGTTTGATGATTGTTCCCAACTCCGACCTCCATTGGGCTCGACGGAATCTCGCTTTTGTGTTTGTGTGCTTGTGTGTGTGTGTGTGTGTGTGTGTGCTCCTGCATATTTGTGGATATGGCAATGGGGAGGAGAAACATGAGATTTGGAGTCGCCACCAATTATTGAGAAATTGAAGGTGTGATTGGTCACCTATGTCTACTTGGTTTTATTATCTTGATTAAGATATACATAAAAACTAGGTCTTGAACCAGAGATGGATTCGGTGATTTGATTATGTGTAGGGAAGGTGCTTGGCACCTCATGACATTTGTCCGAAGACGGTTACTTCCCTCCATGTGTTCTTGTGTGTGTTTGATCAAGCAAAATGTTGGATTAATTTTTAGGTACAAATGTCCAGACGTTGTCGGACGTATATCAATTGATGATGCACACATTCGACATAGTCGGTTTTGTTTCCTTTTGAATATCTTGTATCTTTTAGGGTTCTTGGTGAAGCAATGGCAGGGTATACTTGGAACTCTAACACTGTTCACTAGAACAAAGTTAAGTTGGTTTGACCGTGATCAAGACCTCATTTGCCCTTGAGTTGCAAGGGCAAAGTGGTCGGTCGTATGGCGGCTTGGATTAACTTTCTTATTTTTGGGCTATTCCCCTCGCTTGTTTAGCCCTCGAATGTGAATGAGTTTCTTATCCATGTTCACACATACTAGGAATTCCCACGATTCGTTGTAGGTACAAGTAAAGGTAATAGTTTTGTTGAGTTTTATTTATTATATGATTCCATAAGGAATGCAACACGCGAGTATTCTTTACATGCGTCAATGTCGGGACACTTCAACATATATCGAATACACGCATCATGGCACCCTAAAGTGAGGCTCAGCCTCAGTATTTGGGTGGGCCAATCTAGGTGCGTTGTACTTGCTTATAGAATGATGTTTTCGATGTTTTTAAAGCTTGCATGATAAATTTTTTAAATATTTTTTATGAATTAAACAATTGCACAATTTATTGGACAAATGGGCAAACCAAATGACATGCGATGATGAGTACCTACTATGAAATTAGGGCTTAAATGAATATACCTAGACATGTGATTCTAGGACTTAAATGAATGTACCTAAGCATGTTGCTAGGCCTTGATGAATGTACTTAAGCGTGTTGCTAGGGCTTTGATGAATTGACATGTTTAAAGGTACCAAAATGGATTTTGGGTTTTATGCATAACATTATATAAAAAGGGTCATTTATATACATTAAACACAAAAGGGACCTAGGCATGCATGCTAGGGTTTATGGGCACATATTCATAAAGAGGCATAAAAATGCATTTAAGACATGTTTGAAGTGGATTAAAAGGAGGAAGTTAGAAATGGATTTTAGGCTTTAAATGAGAATGAATATGACAATTATTAAATGTATGAAATAGGGGAAAGAAACTTAGAAATGCATTCGAGGGCTTACGCATAAAATCAAAATGATGATTTGAGAATTGATGTAAACATGATAGAATAGGTAAGTTTAAATATCTAATTCTAAGAATTGCATAATCATGGCATGCTCACGATCACAAACACTTCATTAGAATAAGATTTAGAACTTACCTAATGCAGAGTCAGAATTTCGGCTGCGCTTCCGCGTAGTGGTGGAAAAACGAGCTTGGATACTTGGAAATTGAGTAGTACTCTGGCTTAGGAATAGAAGACTTGGACCTAAGGCTCCCAAATTCGGCATGTTCGGAATCCAAGAGGCACTTCTTTACAAGTTTGGAACCCAGGCTTGGTTGGAGACTAAAATAGCTCGATTTCTACGCCGATTTCTCGATTACGACAGTGTTTCTCTCGATTTTTGTGATGCTCAGAGCTTGGCCTGGCAAAACCTCACTATCTCTCTAATTCTTTCTACCTTTGAGCCTCAAAATTCTAGCTCTATTTATAGGGAAGCTTACGCAGCATGTAGCTACGCGAGCTTCTTTGGTTGCTTGCTCCGTGCGTTTTGCCCGATTTTCCTTCCTTTTTGACCCCTTCGAGAACCCTTTTTAGACTGAAAGTTGAAGGTCTTCCGGCACTCGGATCTAGTCGAAATTGGCGTCTATGAAAAGCCTGCGCTGTCTTCTTCCCAATGAGACTGACCATGCACGATTTTTACTTCTGTGCAGGAAACTACTGTTTCTAAAAGTAGGGCAGTTAGGTTGTTTTGTTCATTCAGGATGGTTTTCCCAATTTTTCGGTGCGGATTCCGATCAGCTCAGAGATGCTTTTGACGAACTGGGAAAACCACGTTGTAAACGAAGTTTCCCTCTTCAAAAATGTACTTGCTTTTTGGAAACTCATGGTAAGGATTGGGAAGATTTTGTGCACAAAGGTGGTACACTGGACAGCTGTTGTTGGCAATTTTCCAACACTTTGACTTGTTTTTGTCGTTTTTCCAGTTTTTGGTTGACCTAGCTCCCGATGTCGGATTTAGGCAAACTTGATATTTTCGGAAATCTTACGACATCTACTTTCCAATGGCATAAATCTTGTAACATTCTGATTTCTGGTTGCAAAACTGCGGGCTTCGAAATAAGGGCTGCCGGAGTAATTTCCTTGTTGGCAGTCCATTTTTCGGTGTAGATTCTAGGCAACTCAGGAATGCTCTTGACGAACCAAGACAACCAGCTTTTATCTAAACTTATTATCTTCGAAAAGCTACCTGCTTACTGGAAACTCATGGAGTGGATTGAGAGGATTTTGCGCGCAAAGGCGGCTTTAAAATGGGTCTTGTGGAGTGGAAATTTTACTACGTGTTGGGCCGTTTTCCGCCGTTTCGGCCATAACTTCTTCGTTTTAAGTCTGTTTTAGGCCCGTGAACTATCAAACTGAAGGTATTCATGTGTTCCTTCAAATGATGGCAAAATAGTCAACCAATTATCAACGGAGCTCAGCCATGTGAAAGGACTCCCTTTCTCTCTCTCTCTAAAGCACTCAGATTCTCTCCTAAATCACACAATCAAAGAACAATATGAATAATTCAATCCGATAGGATTGATCCCCTTGCATTCATGAACAAAACCTACTAATTATTATTGAATTCTATCAACTAATGAATCTAATCTCCTAGAGAAAATTTCTAAGAGAAACAATGAAGGTATTTTGATAATGAGCAACAATGGAGGAATGACAGAAGATAACACACACAGTTTGCATGTGTTTTCTCATGCATGCCTCTCATTGGTTGATCTAGATCAAGCCTCCCATTGGCTGGTCCAGATCAAGGCTCCTGTTGGCTATTGCTAGTAACAATCAAGGTACAACCCTTAGAAGCTCTAACAAACAAGTACAAGGGGTTAAAGCCTAGAAATGTACTAGACCCCCAATGCACTCGATTAACCATCTAGGTACAAGCTTTTATAGCTTGGACCTTACTAATCATGAATATAAGCTTATACATGTTTTAATCAAATGTTAAGCTAAGCCAATCCGTGCCTTAGTGGCTAGGGTAAGCATACCCACGGATGTGGGATGGTTGGGGTCTTAACACCATGGTGCTGGTCAAACTTGCCAAAACCCTCATATCTTCGAAATTAGGTCTCAGATTGACGGATTTTAGCATGTTTAAGTATTTTCAGCCAATTCTTGCATTGATCGGGCCACCTCAATTTACATGTCGAGAACTCGGGAAAATCCTTAGGGTTAAAATGGGGTTATGACAACAACACAAGTCACAACACAGCCACAAAATTCATTATGTGAGAGAGAGAGAGAGAGAGAGAGAGAGAGAGAGAGAGAGAGAGAGATCAGGGAATCAGAGACTTTGAGAGAGAGAAAACACCAGTTAGATTAAGATCAAGTAGTGGGAGCCGAAGCTGCAGATCATGTTCGAAGTCCTGTCCAGGCGGCGTAGTCAAATTCCAATCTCGGCGCCAGGTGGAGTCATGGTCTCACAGAGTCCTTGAGTTCTTGACCGGAAGGTCCAACCATTTGTGTTCTGAGAGTTGAGAACCTTGGTTATTTATTGCCGAGATTAGTATATTTTTTGCATTGGTTTTGATATTTATAATTTTTTTACTTGAAATTTTTGGGTGATTTCCAGATCTTTTGGTCCATATATGTTAGTCTATGAATTTTTGCACTTTGTTTTTTTTTTTTTTAATTGAAATTTTAGGTGATCTCCAGATCTGTTGGTTCATGTCTGTTGGTCCAAGGATTGTTGCAAACTAATTTTTTAAGTATACTAATAAAAAACTTTTTTGGTGAGATTGCCCCATGGAAGGGGTTGCCCAAGCTCAAGGGCTTGCTAGGCTTACCCCAGGGCATGCTTTGCACATGACCAAGATAAGGCGGGTTCCAATACTCCACTGGAAGCCGTAAGATTTTGACCCAAATTAGAATTTTTTGTAAAGAAAGATCCAAGAGTTGCATACTAGGCTACTACTTTTGTAGAACCAGTTGTGTGTTAGCAACATGCCAAATGCAATTCAAGAAGCTTATCCCGCGCATCAAGATCTTCAAATCTGAACAAGAAAAGCCCATTATTAGTTGAAAAGACCTCCATAGATCAAAACTGACTCCACAATCTATCCCAAATCATTTGATTACAGGGAAAGGCGACGCTTTAGTAAGGAATTTGCCTACTAAGAGCAACTCCAAAGCTCACTCTATTTTATCTCTATTCTATATCTATATTTTAGCAACTTTTTATTTATTTGAAGAGCAATACTCTCCAACACTACTCTCTATTTTATCTCTATTCTATTTAAATATTATATTTTTTTATTCATTCTTTATCATTTCTTTATTCT
>OU015761.1:52844035-52961327 GCA_907173295.1 Fagus sylvatica | reverse complement strand
TGATATCAATGCAAAGTCTTACTAGTCTATAGGAAAATTTATTCAGTCCGATAGAAACAAATCAAAATACCCAAAATGATGTGGAAAAGGAGGAAAAAATCACCCAATTGCAACTTACAGAAATTAACAGAGCACAGTTTGAAAAGAAGACAAATCAAAATACCCAAAATGATGAGCACACTCACACATGCTTCTTGTCCAAATTCACAAACCCAGAAAATCAGAAATGTTTCTCAACTAACCCACTCTTCTTGTACAAATTCATGGACACAGAAAATCATAACACCCAGAAAAGTATTGCTCAAATTCACAAACCGAACTTCCCTTTTCATCTTCTTCCTCAACTCTAGTCCGGCCTCTTCTTTTTCTACTTTTCTTCCCCATTCTCAACTAACTCACGCTCCTTCTTCTTGATTTAAAGTCGTCTCAAGCTCAAAGGGTTCGTGACGATGAGTGGGTTTGGCACAAGATGGCGTAGGAAGAGCGACTCTGGGAGTTGATCTGCACAAGACACTAGGCTAACATTAATTGCCCCAATTAGCAACTTCGAACTATGTTCCTCACGTACGGTGGATTCAGTTGGCTCGACTCGCTCGCCAAGTCCTCAAAGAATGAACTCCATTGCCATTGCCACCGCCTCGTCCACCTCGAACAACTCGTCGTCCCCGAAACAGCGCTGCTTCCCCCTTGTCATCCATTAATGCTATTGCTTTGTGATTCAGAGAGAGAGAGAGAGAGAGAGAGATGAGCAGATCTGTGTTGTGAAGAACTAAAATCAGAAAGAAACAAATAAAAAAGAAAAAGTAATTTTATTCTTTTTTTTTTTTTTTTAAATGCTGACGTAAAATAACATTATTCAAATTTCAAACATAAAGTTTAGTTTAGTTTTATTTTTTTGCTAAATAACATGAGGTATAGTTGAGTTGATAAATGAAATGATTCAAAATGAAATTAAATATTAAACCCAGATTTTAAAACTTAAGGGAACAAAATTAAAATTGTTGGGATAAATGGGCCAAAGTTGCTAAAAAATGCATTTTTTTTTTTTTTTTTAAGTTTTTGGACCTAATATGACTCTTGTGATGTTTATTTGAAAAATGGACTTATTCAAAATCGTTTTTGTGAAAGACGATTTTAAACGTGAAAATCGTCTTTATGAAATACGTTTTTTGACCAAATTTTTTGTTTATAATTTATTAACGTAGCCATTTTTTGCCACTGGACATTACTAAAAGTCGTCTTTTCTAAAGACGACTTTTGACAAAATTTTTATATTTCTAAAATTTGTCTTTTCTAAAGACAACATCTGATCAACATATGAGAAAAACGTTTCAGATTGTGCACCTTTAAAAACGTGAAAGTCGTCTTTTGTAAAGACGACTTTTAGAAATTTTTTTGTGAAATCTTATCTAAAAGTTATCTTTATAAAAGACAACTTTTGACTAAATCTTTCTTAAATTTTTTTAAAAAACGTGAAAATCGTCTTTTGTAAAGAGAACTTTTAGAATTTATTATTATTTTTTTGAAATCATATCTAAAAGTTGTCTTTACAAAAGACAACTTTTGACCAAATATTTCTTAAATTTTTAAAAAAAAAACGTGAAAGTCATCTTTTGTAAAGACAACTTTTAGAATTTTTTTTTTTGAAATCATATCTAAAAGTTGTCTTTACAAAAGACGACTTTTGACCAAATGTTTCTTAAATTTTTTAAAAAAAAAAAAAAAACGAGAAAGTTGTCTTTTATAAAGACGATTTTGAATTAGTTCATTTTTCAAATAAACATCACAAAGTCGATAAATGTGTACTTTAAGCTTATGAATATATTTTTAAAATAGTCTTATTTTAGATTAAAATGCATTCTACTAGAAGGATTATTAAATACAATTTTTTATGCTTCTTTGTACAGTATTATTTTCCATTAGCCTTTTAAAAATGGCGAAAATTCATTTGAAAGTTGTTTAATTTCTTTAGATACTTTTTTAGTCAATTTTGCTAATATTTACAATTTGAATATTTTTTTTTGTATTTTAATTAATTATTAAATTATTTATGACATCATCCCAATTTGACCCTTGACAAACCTCAATCCGATCTCGCAAACCTTAAGCCTCTTCTTTTTCTGATTCTTTAAAGATTTGATTTTTAGGCTCACAAATCTCCAAGAGACTCTTCATTAGGAATGTGGAGAGTCAAACTATAAAAATGGTGCTCCAGCAGCCTCTGTAAAGGCTCTCCACATTTCCTAAATGCTACGGTAACTCTCCATAAAGGAAGAGCTACTGTAGCTCTCTAGTCGGTTAAAAAAATAATATCATAGTCTTTCTTTATTCTTTCTTTGTTCTCCAGTTGATTCTCTCTCCCCTTCCTCCTCTTGGCTTTCTGGTGACAATGGAAGAGCAGTTGCTACTCTTGGCTCCCTCTTCCAAACCAATGCTCAGAAATCTCAATCCCATGTTCATCTCCATCTCAAAAAAATCCATCTCCAAAAACCCACAAACTTACAGATCTCAAATCACAAACCCACAAATTAATCACAAACCCACAAAACCAATGGATCTAAAACAACAAACCCATAAAATTTGATTTGAAATGAGAGAGAAACACAAGCCCATGGCAGTGGAGGACGATCACTGCGATGGAGGGGGCGAGCATGGCGGTGGAGGGGACGAGCATAAGGGTTTCTCTCTCTCTTTCTGTCTCTTTTTGGGTTTCACAGGGGGTTTGGGTTTCTCTTTGACAACATGAGATTTTAATTAACTGTGAACATATGAGATGAGAGAGAAATAAATAATTAAAAATGAATAAAAAATTTTATTTTAACAAAATAGAGAAAGGAACAGAGAGACTGTTGGAGGGTGTGAAAAAAAAAGTGAATAGATAAATGTGCAAAACTCTCCATATGTGGAGAAAAAAAAATAAAGAGACTCCTAGAGTTGCTCTTAAAACATTAAGATGGATTTCATATTCTAAGGCAGTTTCGTCTTTTTCGGGCTTGACAAAATTCCTATTCAGAGTGAGCTTGTTTCTGGGCATCTCTCTCATCTCTTCTTTGTATCCCAAGCTATACTTACACATGGCATTTTGATGGAAAACTTAAGAGCTTCTTGATTCCTTGGTTGAACTTTCCCAACCCCACAATTGATTGATAACCCATCTTCTTCATTATGGAGGCAATGACTACGCTCAAAGTTTTCATTATTTCAAAGTCTCGCAGGTGTATATCATTGTTACTCTTGATATCACACACTAGTGCGCTAATTTCTCCATCACCTAGAATGGTGAGGACTCCTCCCTTCCATGGCAACTTGAGCTTTTGATGGACTGTAGAAGGCACAATCCCTAGAAGATGCATCTAGGCTCTTCCCAACAGCAAGTTGTAAGATGTGGTGATCTCAAGAACATGGAATAGTACTGATGAGCTTATCGGTCCTAACTGACATTTAGCTTCAAAGGTTTCAATGACTCCTCGGTTGCTTTCGTCATAGGCTCAGACTGTGAGACTTGAAGGTGCTAGTTTCCCTTTAGTCAACCCTATCTTGGTGGCAGTGTGAATCGAGCATACATTGATTGAAGATCCATTGTCGACCAACACCTTCAGCACTTTGGAACCTATGCATTCTATAGTCACATATAGAGCTCTATTGTGATCTCCCCCTTCAGGTGGCAAGTCTTTGGTAGTGAAGATGATGGCAGATTCATCGGTGGTCACGCCCATGATGGATAGCACTTGCTCCGGTGTGTATCCATAGGAACTTCCTTCCCAGCCATAGCTTCTAGTATAACATCTCTATGCTTTTGCAAGGCCATTATCAATCCTTAAATAGAAATGCTAGCCTGAGTCTTCTTCAGTTGAGCTAGAACTTTGTCTTCCTCCGTTTCTTTAGGAGCTTTGGCCTTGTCAACTTCCCTTGCAGGTGGTGGGTCTCGCCCAGGATAGTCTTCTTCCAGATAAGCAGGTTTGAAGTGCCTTCCTCCTCTTCTCAAATGGCGCACCTCTTCAATTTCAGTGATGTCTTCCACATACCAGCTAGTGCTTTGAGCTTGCCCTTCTCTTTCGAGATCATCCCAAACTTCATCATCAATGGCTAGCACCCAATCTTCTCATAGTACTTCAATGAAATTGATTTGATTCGGAGGAGGTATACTTTGATATTTTGGCAACGGATTCTGGTGCACATTAGGTTGATTGGTAAGCCTTGTGAGAAACTCAAATGGTATTGGATCAAGGGGAGACCTCTTTCCGCAAACCTTTTCCCCATGGATGTGAGTAAAGGATTGCATACTTCGAGGTTCCAGGTCCTGAACTAAAAGGGTTTGGTGGTATCGTTTCAGATAGGTAGTCACCGGATCCGGGTTCGATCCAAAATTCATGAGGGACATGTAATGATTTTTGAAAATGAAGGGAAAAGACTTCCACAACAAGATACAACAAGATATACACATATAATGATGCTGCAGAAATTAAATCTCTATCCTATGTTTTCAAAGATAAACATATAAAATCATCCAAACATTATATCAAAAGAAAAGAAGGGAGAGATATCCCTGCACAAAATTCCAACATATGATATGTACATGTGATCAAACAATCAAGAAAACACACAGAAGACAGTAGGCTTAAATCCTCTAAGTCCCTTGCAGAATCGCCAAGCTATCAACGCCAGAAAATCGTTTGATGATTGTTCCCAACTCCGACCTCCATTGGGCTCGACGGAATCTCGCTTTTGTGTTTGTGTGCTTGTGTGTGTGTGTGTGTGTGTGTGTGCTCCTGCATATTTGTGGATATGGCAATGGGGAGGAGAAACATGAGATTTGGAGTCGCCACCAATTATTGAGAAATTGAAGGTGTGATTGGTCACCTATGTCTACTTGGTTTTATTATCTTGATTAAGATATACATAAAAACTAGGTCTTGAACCAGAGATGGATTCGGTGATTTGATTATGTGTAGGGAAGGTGCTTGGCACCTCATGACATTTGTCCGAAGACGGTTACTTCCCTCCATGTGTTCTTGTGTGTGTTTGATCAAGCAAAATGTTGGATTAATTTTTAGGTACAAATGTCCAGACGTTGTCGGACGTATATCAATTGATGATGCACACATTCGACATAGTCGGTTTTGTTTCCTTTTGAATATCTTGTATCTTTTAGGGTTCTTGGTGAAGCAATGGCAGGGTATACTTGGAACTCTAACACTGTTCACTAGAACAAAGTTAAGTTGGTTTGACCGTGATCAAGACCTCATTTGCCCTTGAGTTGCAAGGGCAAAGTGGTCGGTCGTATGGCGGCTTGGATTAACTTTCTTATTTTTGGGCTATTCCCCTCGCTTGTTTAGCCCTCGAATGTGAATGAGTTTCTTATCCATGTTCACACATACTAGGAATTCCCACGATTCGTTGTAGGTACAAGTAAAGGTAATAGTTTTGTTGAGTTTTATTTATTATATGATTCCATAAGGAATGCAACACGCGAGTATTCTTTACATGCGTCAATGTCGGGACACTTCAACATATATCGAATACACGCATCATGGCACCCTAAAGTGAGGCTCAGCCTCAGTATTTGGGTGGGCCAATCTAGGTGCGTTGTACTGCTTATAGAATGATGTTTTCGATGTTTTTAAAGCTTGCATGATAAATTTTTTAAATATTTTTTATGAATTAAACAATTGCACAATTTATTGGACAAATGGGCAAACCAAATGACATGCGATGATGAGTACCTACTATGAAATTAGGGCTTAAATGAATATACCTAGACATGTGATTCTAGGACTTAAATGAATGTACCTAAGCATGTTGCTAGGCCTTGATGAATGTACTTAAGCGTGTTGCTAGGGCTTTGATGAATTGACATGTTTAAAGGTACCAAAATGGATTTTGGGTTTTATGCATAACATTATATAAAAAGGGTCATTTATATACATTAAACACAAAAGGGACCTAGGCATGCATGCTAGGGTTTATGGGCACATATTCATAAAGAGGCATAAAAATGCATTTAAGACATGTTTGAAGTGGATTAAAAGGAGGAAGTTAGAAATGGATTTTAGGCTTTAAATGAGAATGAATATGACAATTATTAAATGTATGAAATAGGGGAAAGAAACTTAGAAATGCATTCGAGGGCTTACGCATAAAATCAAAATGATGATTTGAGAATTGATGTAAACATGATAGAATAGGTAAGTTTAAATATCTAATTCTAAGAATTGCATAATCATGGCATGCTCACGATCACAAACACTTCATTAGAATAAGATTTAGAACTTACCTAATGCAGAGTCAGAATTTCGGCTGCGCTTCCGCGTAGTGGTGGAAAAACGAGCTTGGATACTTGGAAATTGAGTAGTACTCTGGCTTAGGAATAGAAGACTTGGACCTAAGGCTCCCAAATTCGGCATGTTCGGAATCCAAGAGGCACTTCTTTACAAGTTTGGAACCCAGGCTTGGTTGGAGACTAAAATAGCTCGATTTCTACGCCGATTTCTCGATTACGACAGTGTTTCTCTCGATTTTTGTGATGCTCAGAGCTTGGCCTGGCAAAACCTCACTATCTCTCTAATTCTTTCTACCTTTGAGCCTCAAAATTCTAGCTCTATTTATAGGGAAGCTTACGCAGCATGTAGCTACGCGAGCTTCTTTGGTTGCTTGCTCCGTGCGTTTTGCCCGATTTTCCTTCCTTTTTGACCCCTTCGAGAACCCTTTTTAGACTGAAAGTTGAAGGTCTTCCGGCACTCGGATCTAGTCGAAATTGGCGTCTATGAAAAGCCTGCGCTGTCTTCTTCCCAATGAGACTGACCATGCACGATTTTTACTTCTGTGCAGGAAACTACTGTTTCTAAAAGTAGGGCAGTTAGGTTGTTTTGTTCATTCAGGATGGTTTTCCCAATTTTTCGGTGCGGATTCCGATCAGCTCAGAGATGCTTTTGACGAACTGGGAAAACCACGTTGTAAACGAAGTTTCCCTCTTCAAAAATGTACTTGCTTTTTGGAAACTCATGGTAAGGATTGGGAAGATTTTGTGCACAAAGGTGGTACACTGGACAGCTGTTGTTGGCAATTTTCCAACACTTTGACTTGTTTTTGTCGTTTTTCCAGTTTTTGGTTGACCTAGCACCCGATGTCGGATTTAGGCAAACTTGATATTTTCGGAAATCTTACGACATCTACTTTCCAATGGCATAAATCTTGTAACATTCTGATTTCTGGTTGCAAAACTGCGGGCTTCGAAATAAGGGCTGCCGGAGTAATTTCCTTGTTGGCAGTCCATTTTTCGGTGTAGATTCTAGGCAACTCAGGAATGCTCTTGACGAACCAAGACAACCAGCTTTTATCTAAACTTATTATCTTCGAAAAGCTACCTGCTTACTGGAAACTCATGGAGTGGATTGAGAGGATTTTGCGCGCAAAGGCGGCTTTAAAATGGGTCTTGTGGAGTGGAAATTTTACTACGTGTTGGGCCGTTTTCCGCCGTTTCGGCCATAACTTCTTCGTTTTAAGTCTGTTTTAGGCCCGTGAACTATCAAACTGAAGGTATTCATGTGTTCCTTCAAATGATGGCAAAATAGTCAACCAATTATCAACGGAGCTCAGCCATGTGAAAGGACTCCCTTTCTCTCTCTCTCTAAAGCACTCAGATTCTCTCCTAAATCACACAATCAAAGAACAATATGAATAATTCAATCCGATAGGATTGATCCCCTTGCATTCATGAACAAAACCTACTAATTATTATTGAATTCTATCAACTAATGAATCTAATCTCCTAGAGAGAATTTCTAAGAGAAACAATGAAGGTATTTTGATAATGAGCAACAATGGAGGAATGACAAAGATAACACACACAGTTTGCATGTGTTTTCTCATGCATGCCTCTCATTGGTTGATCTAGATCAAGCCTCCCATTGGCTGGTCCAGATCAAGGCTCCTGTTGGCTATTGCTAGTAACAATCAAGGTACAACCCTTAGAAGCTCTAACAAACAAGTACAAGGGGTTAAAGCCTAGAAATGTACTAGACCCCCAATGCACTCGATTAACCATCTAGGTACAAGCTTTTATAGCTTGGACCTTACTAATCATGAATATAAGCTTATACATGTTTTAATCAAATGTTAAGCTAAGCCAATCCGTGCCTTAGTGGCTAGGGTAAGCATACCCACGGATGTGGGATGGTTGGGGTCTTAACACCATGGTGCTGGTCAAACTTGCCAAAACCCTCATATCTTCGAAATTAGGTCTCAGATTGACGGATTTTAGCATGTTTAAGTATTTTCAGCCAATTCTTGCATTGATCGGGCCACCTCAATTTACATGTCGAGAACTCGGGAAAATCCTTAGGGTTAAAATGGGGTTATGACAACAACACAAGTCACAACACAGCCACAAAATTCATTATGTGAGAGAGAGAGAGAGAGAGAGAGAGAGAGAGAGAGAGAGAATCAGGGAATCAGAGACTTTGAGAGAGAGAAAACACCAGTTAGATTAAGATCAAGTAGTGGGAGCCGAAGCTGCAGATCATGTTCGAAGTCCTGTCCAGGCGGCGTAGTCAAATTCCAATCTCGGCGCCAGGTGGAGTCATGGTCTCACAGAGTCCTTGAGTTCTTGACCGGAAGGTCCAACCATTTGTGTTCTGAGAGTTGAGAACCTTTGTTATTTAATTGCCGAGATTAGTATATTTTTTGCATTGGTTTTGATATTTATAATTTTTTTACTTGAAATTTTTGGGTGATTTCCAGATCTTTTGGTCCATATATGTTAGTCTATGAATTTTTGCACTTTGTTTTTTTTTTTTTTAATTGAAATTTTAGGTGATCTCCAGATCTGTTGGTTCATGTCTGTTGGTCCAAGGATTGTTGCAAACTAATTTTTTAAGTATACTAATAAAAAAACTTTTTTGGTGAGATTGCCCCATGGAAGGGGTTGCCCAAGCTCAAGGGCTTGCTAGGCTTACCCCAGGGCATGCTTTGCACATGACCAAGATAAGGCGGGTTCCAATACTCCACTGGAAGCCGTAAGATTTTGACCCAAATTAGAATTTTTTGTAAAGAAAGATCCAAGAGTTGCATACTAGGCTACTACTTTTGTAGAACCAGTTGTGTGTTAGCAACATGCCAAATGCAATTCAAGAAGCTTATCCCGCGCATCAAGATCTTCAAATCTGAACAAGAAAAGCCCATTATTAGTTGAAAAGACCTCCATAGATCAAAACTGACTCCACAATCTATCCCAAATCATTTGATTACAGGGAAAGGCGACGCTTTAGTAAGGAATTTGCCTACTAAGAGCAACTCCAAAGCTCACTCTATTTTATCTCTATTCTATCTCTATTTTAGCAACTTTTTATTTATTTGAAGAGCAATACTCTCCAACACTACTCTCTATTTTATCTCTATTCTATTTAAATATTATATTTTTTTATTCATTCTTTATCATTTCTTTATTCTTTCTTTTTCAATATTTAAAAATCCTGGTGGATCTCGGCAAACTCTCGGCAAACCCAGGTGGATCTCGGCCTAGATGAGTGACACCTAGGCCAAGATCGGCAAGTCCACACCGAGATCGGCAAAACCCAGGTGGATCTCGGCAAACCCAAACTTAGAAAATCTATGGCTTTCGGGAGAGCATAACAGAGGGGAGAGCAGAGATATATGTTATCCTTGTTTCGGGAGAGCAGAACAGAGGAGAAAATGGAGTTTCGGGAGAGCAGAACAGAGGGGAAAATGGAGTTTCGGGAGAGCAGAGGAGAAAATGAAATGAAGAGAGAGAAAGAATTCGGCTGAAATGAAAGAAAGGGCAAAAAAAAAGCTTAAATAGTGGGGGCTCAGAAATATTTTTTTAATGGGTAGAGGAGAACTGAAGAGTGTACAGTAGCTTTTCAGAAATGAAAAGCTACTGTAGCACTGTGGGTTTTTTTTTTTTGCATTTGAAGAGTGAAATACAGTGGTGTTGGAGCACAATTTTTCTATTTTTCCTCTTCACATGTGGAGATAGAGAGGAAAATAGACTGGCTTTGGAGTTGCTCTAAACTCTTTTCCCACTTTGTTATCCTCTCTTTAATAGCCTCTTGGGGTGGGCTAACCACTACCTTGCCATCAATTCTTTGAGGCTCCACATAGCTTAGACGAGAACATTCTAGTTGGGATTCTTTGAACAGAGAACTCCATTGACGAATTGGGGATTTTGTTGGATTTGTCGGCAACTTGCTAAGCACTGGATCAGACCCATGTTCGATAGAACAAAAGGGTAAATGCCCAAGATCCACAGCAGCCCCAATGCCCAAATTGGTTTGGGCCTCAGCTAATTCGCCATTAATGGCCGCATCTCCCAATATCCCCACATGAGGATCCACCAAAACTTGTTCACAATCTGCAATTCCATTATTACCCCCAACCCTAGGCAAGCCTCGTTCTTGATCGCCATCAAAACATTTAGCATCATGTCTTGAGCGACTAAGGAGGAGAGAGACTTATTGAGCTTTGAAAGTAGCGAAGACTTGGGAGGACGTCCTCGCCCTTTTCCATGACCTCCTTTCTTCACCATCGATACATACGTTGCACTTATCCTAACGCTAGAAGTTTCTTGAGAAAGCAAAAAACTACTCTGTATTCCAGAGTAAGTTAGACCTGGCTAAGAGCATTCCCATCAACATCAACAAAGACATTTTATTGCCAAATTTTAGCTACAATTGCTCAAAACCAACATGCATCAACCTCGGTACTTGTCGGGAAAAAAGTCACAAATGAACAATACATCGCCCAATGCTGTGAGGTACTGTAGCTCAGCAATCCATTTGTTTTTCCTTTTTTATTCCCAACTTCTCTCAACGTCCCCTCTCTCCGTCCCTTGCGCCATTTTCAGGAAACCCAAGATCGGTCTACCCAACCATCCATACCCAAGAATCATCCATACCCAAGAATAATCAATCAAGTCAGATCTACTGATTTACGTTTTAATCTAAAAAAAGAAGAGAAAAAAAGTTAGAACTACCAACAAGCCCCACCCCTCTGAAGCTCTTGGAAGAGATAAAGCTGGTGTTATCCATGATGGTGAGGTGGTAGTAAGAGCCCAACGGGGACAAGGATGGAGTTGATGATAGAGGCGAGGACGAAGCTTGCCGAGGCTTGTAGCTTCGCTCCAGAGGTCTCGATCTACAACGTGGGTGGTGTGGGTGGCACTGGGTTGCCATGGGTGAGGGGTGGGGGTTTTGTGGTTTTGTTTTGGTGAAACTAGGGGTGTTGGGCTACTGGCAAAGAAGAAGAAACAAAGAGTGGGTGGGGAAGAAGAAAAAGAAGAAACGAAACTGACTTCTAAAAAAAGAATGTTAAAATATTAAAATGTGTAAGAGAAAAGAATAAAGAGACTGATGTAATTGTAGGTAAGTAGTATGATAGCTAAATGAGAAAAAGTAGGGATTTTAGTTATAATTTGGCTCAAATTACCTTGAGGCCGATGCATATGCTCTAATCAACCCACCTCACCTTAAAAAGCAAACTTATTGAAAAACGTTATGTTTGATTTTTTTTTTTCTTTCCTTTTGAAAGAAGCCTTTAAAAGCCGTTTTATATATAGAGACATACGGATAGCCCTGAGGGTGCCTGAGGACCTGTGTCCACAAAGCTCGTACGTTGTAATTTTTCGGATTGCTAATTCTTGTGGTTTTGTGAATGATCAAATAAAGTTATAGTAATTAGTAGTACTTGATCGCTAGACTACTCTTATCAGTCATTTGATCAGCATCTCCAATTATAATTTAAGCATTTTTTTTTTTTTTTTTCAAACGGTTCTATTCCCGTTAAACATGACTATGCAATGCAAGACCTACAAATTTAACAACTATGTGAAAATTGAGACCATCTAATTTTAATAAACAGAGTTTGGCTACAACTCACTGCATGGTAACTCATAAAATTATTCAGATGTATTATTTAAACAAGTTACATGACTTATTAAATAATGTCATATAAATAAATGTATACGTTGATGATTTGTTGTCAAATTGTGTCTATCATTGATGGCCTCACATAGGGCCAGCCCCGAGGGTTGGGTTGCCGAAGCCTGTCCTAAGTTTGGTTGCTCACTTACTATTAAATATTTAAAAAACAATATAAAAAAGTCCAAATTTTTTTATTTTTTATTTTTATACAAAATCAAAGTTACTTTATGATTTTAGCTTGAGTTACATAAAAATAAAAAAGTAACCCAGTTATGGTGCTTTATAATTAACACAATTTGACTTAAAGAAAACAACTTCTCATTGCATTTTTTGAAGCGTATTCATTAAAAAAAATCCAAACTAATATCTATTTAAGATTGCTATATTATTATTAGTGTTAATAATATATATATATATATATATATATATATATATTATATATATATATATATATATATATATATTCACGGTTCTACAAACCACAACAAACGTAATACAAATAATAAATTAAAAGTCATAGAAACCAATTAAATAAACACGTGAACACATTACACGACAACACAAAATAATGGCTTCCCTCGCTATCCTTATAAACAAAAGCACATAGTCAGTAGCCACATCCACATGCATACAAAATTTTCAAACAAATTAGTAAATCACACTGTGGAGACCGAACTTATTCACACAAATACTGAAACATATCACATATATCTCATTAAAAGGCACAACACTCCAATAAAAAAACAAAATTATGTATACTAATATACTAATAAAAAAAATTCTCTTATTTATACTATTAAATTTTTTTTCTTCCTATTTGTTGCCCTTGGGGAGTTGCCCAAGCCCAAGGGCTTGTGGGGCTTATGCCAGGGCCGGCACCGCCCTCACAGACCATATAAATGATACTTGGTTCACCAAAGATAGGTGGTCTCAATAAATGATACTTGGTTCACCAAAGATGGGTGGACTCAAGTTTAACAACTATGCATGGTTTTAAAAATCGAACCAAACTGACTGGTTCAATCAGGAACTGGTACTTTACCTAGTCCGGTTCTCTGAAAAACCAGAAATTTAAAAAAAGTAATAAAAAACCGGAAACCGACGGTTCGACTGTAAAAACTGCGAACCGGAGCGGTTGAGTTGGTTTTGGCCCAGTTCCACTAATACCAAAACTACACCGTTTTGGTCTTCTTTTTCCTGATCCAAAGTTAAACCATAGTTGTTGAATCCATTTCGTTCCAGTCAGAATGGCCGGAATTTCTTGTACCGGTTGGAAAACCGGAACGGATAACCCCTTGTTCCACCTCAGCAAAAATTTCAGGCCATACCGGTTTGTTTCGGCCATTCCGGCCTGTTTCGGCCATTCCGGCCTGTTTCGGTAAGTACCGACGGTATGCATGTTTCGGTCGGTATGAATATACACTCTACAAAAAGTTAAAAAAATGCATGAATTGAGTTGGCAATGTGAGGAAATTGAGGGCAAGATAGAGATAACAAAGAGTTTGAGAAAGAAAAAATGAAGACTGAGGAAGATTGAAGAAAGAAGAAAACAAAGAGTTGCATATTCTGGATGATGAAGAAGAAATAGAGTTGCAGATCCATTAGAGTTGAAGCGTTTGAAAGAGATGAAGAAATAAAAATCAAAAGAGAAGCAAAAGACAGAGAAGTATAAAATGTGTGGAGGAGGGAGATTAAGGAAAAGTGAAAAAGAAAGGTTAAAGTTTAGTATTAGAAGGAAACGTGTGGAGATGAATTACTGAAGGGAAAATTTAAAACGAAGAAAGGACGGGTAGGTAGGTGGGCTGGTGGAGGAGAAAAAGAGATGAAGAAAATAATAATAAAGAAATGCAAAAGATAGTAATAAGTTTTGCTCCTGTACAAAAATTGAAACAAAAGTTTATTTATTTAGATTGGACATGTCTTTTTTTGTTTTTTTGTTTTAAGTCTAACAAATTATGTAATTATTTATATAATTTTAAAATTATTAATTAAATTATTTATGACGTCACCGGTTCGACTATTGGGTCGGACCACTAGTACGAGAAACACTCTCATTTCCACTTCTCTCTCCGGTCCGGTTTTTAAAACCATGCTACTATGTCAAACTCAAAACCATCTCTTTACATTAAACAAAATGGGCTAAACTTGCTAATAAATACATTTTTTTTTTAAGTTTTTGGGCCAAACATGACTCTTGTGATGTTTATTTGAAATATGGACTCATTCAAAATCGTCTTTGTGAAAGACACTTTGAAACGTGAAAATCATCTTTTCTAAAGACACTTTCTGACCAAATTTTGGTCAAAAGTTGTCTTTAGAAAAGACGATTTTGAGAAATATAAAAATTTTGGTCAGAAAGTATCTTTAGAAAAGACGATTTTATGAGAAAGTGTCTTTAGAAAAGACGATTTTGAGAAATATAAAAATTTTGGTCAGAAAGTGTCTTTTGAAAAGATGATTTTGCGAAATATAAAAATTTTGGTCAGAAAGTGTCTTTCAGAAAGACGATTTTCACGTTTAAAAGTGTCTTTCACAAAGACGATTTTGAAATGAGTCCATATTTTAAATAAACATCACAAGAGTCATGTTTGGTAAAAAAACTTACAAAAATGTATTTTTTATAGATCTGGCAAACAGGTCGGGTCAACCGGGTTCGGGTTCAACCCATCTTGGTTCGGGTCAGACGGGTTAGGGTAAAAAATGGGTCGTCCTAAATGGGTATCAAAACCTATGACCCGTACCCTATCTTTTAAGGGTCAGGTCAAAACCGGGTTGACCCATATTTTTACACATGAACAAAAATATATATGTAAATGAAAAGAAACTTGATCCTATCGTCCTAAATTTATCATTGAGTTTTTTTATCAAAAAATAAAATTTATCATTGAGTTATCTTTGTCTTCCTTAGTTCCTTTCAAGACTCACATCACATGAGAAATTGAGAACAAATAAACAAAAACTATTGCCTTCATGCTCCACAGAGATAAATGAATAATTATGCTTTATAATAGCCTTAGCTACCTTCTCACGATACTCATCTGGCTTTATTTTTCTTGTAAACATTTTTTGTTCTTGTCTTTCATGCATCTTTTCTATATCCTTATGATAACGTCTAGGGCATTTAGGAATATGGTGAAGCATGTTTTTTGTCCCATAACTACTTTCTGATCCATACATTTTCCCACACCATTTACACTTTGTTCTAGATCTCCCATCAAGACCAATAGGCAATTTTTTAAAATCATCCCATGCAACAGAAGTGGTTTTTTTTTCATTTTCTTCAAAGGAGCTGGAGATGGTGCAACAGTATTAGGAGGAGGACTCTCCATAATTACAGCATCTTCATCATCACTATCCAAAATTTCCAAATCTATAGGTAGAGACTCTGCCCTTGTACTCTACTTAAGAAAATACAAACAAAATTACAAACAAATCATCACATTCAAAGCCTTTGAATAACATACACAATAAGAGAGCATCTAAATAATAAAGACATCAGTCACATCACATTCAAATAACAATTTAGTAAATATGAGAATATAATACCGGCAGAGAATATTGTAGGTAATATAATATATTAATATGGAATATTGTAGTTTTCACATTTCAGATTTATGACTGCAAGTCTGCAAGAGCCAACAGACCTATAGGCAACAGTGCAATTGGAAGTGTTGAAAAAAAAAAAAAAAAAAACCCTTACAAAACGTCAAAATCTTAGATTTGTGACCGCAATTCTGCAACAGTGCAAGTGTAGTTGTTGGAGCCTGGAGTCAAGCGGAGGAGCTGAAAAATAAAAGAAAAAACAGAAATAAAAAACCTACAAAAAAAAATGAAAACGTCAAAACCTCAGATCTGTGACCGCAAGTCTACAACAGTGCAAGACTGCAAGTGCAGTTGCTGGAGTCAAGTGGAGGCGCTGAAAAATAAAAGAAAAAACAAAATAAAAAACCTACAAAACGGGTCAACCCACATGACCCGCAGGTCAACCCGACCCAGACCAGTTTTAAATGGGTCGGGTTCGGGTTGACCTGTTTTTTGACGAGTTCGAAAATCTCTTATCCATACCCATATTTTACCCGTTAAACATGACCATGCAATGCAAGGCCTACAAATTTACCAACTATGTGAAACTCGAAACCACTATCGTTGATGGCCCCACAGTCCACAGACCACCTAATTTTAGTTTTTACTACGTTTACCAAAGATGGGGTGGTCGCAACTCTCAAGTTTAACAACTGTCATTCTCAAGGCCATCTATCTTTAACAACTATGTCATTCTAATTATCAAAAAAAACAACTATGTCATTCTCAAGACCATCTATCTTGTGAAGTGAATTGCATGCTTACTTTATTTGATTTAATAAGTGGGATGAGTCCGCAAACTTTCATTTGCGCGTAAAATATAAAAGTGATGAAGCAAGAGATAGCGATGTTCCAAGAAAAACAGAAAAACAAAAACAAAAACAAAAACGTCAACGTCATCATCCGACTCAACCAGTACCAGTTTCCTTTTTAGCTTGAATGGCCTCTATGTGTGTGTAGGAAAGCAGTGAGGTAGTTAAGGCTGGATTACGGTGGAGAGTGACAAAAGGAGCGGTGGGTGATTCCTGTGTGTGTGTGCAGCTGTTTTTGTGTGGCAGTGGAACTGTGTCTGTGTCTCTCTGTGGTTGAGTTGATAGAAGTGGCCGAAGGTGTGGTACTCACCGGCTATAGCGGCGGAAGGCCTGATTCTAGCCTCTGGACTCTGGAGTAACAGGTCTTCCGGTCTTGGATGCGAGAGAGCGGAGGTTCTCAGCTCTTTTTTCTCCTTCATACAATTTTTTGTCAAGAAAGTCAAGAAACTAGACCCATTTCTGGTGTTAGTACCAATAGCCACTCATACAGTACATACAAATTTTTGAGTTTTGAAAATAATATTCATTTTCTGCAGCCGATACTTCTCCTCTTAAGACAAGTAATTAATCCCCTTCACCAATTCGCTTCCTCGGAGGAGTTACGTGGACGTGTTGAGTTGGCACCAAGCCCGTCGGTGCGTTACAAAGACTCGGGCGGTGAGGGACTTAGCACCAACAGTTCCAACTATCTTTGGTAGGTAGGTTCAAACTACAGGCAAATTCAAAACATCCGCAAATGGCACAATCTAACATCGAGAGATTATGCGAAGATAATACGTTTGAAGAATCACCCTGGAAAGAAATATTTGAAGAATTACCTCGTCCCACAACGGACTCGGACACGGAATCGTTGTCTCTCACCTTCAATATATCAAATTCTCCCCCACAGGAAGTAGTTGAGGAAAATCTTCCAAGAGAGAATGCCAAAAAGGTAATAATATCTAGACCCAGTAATAATATCTGTACACATGAATTCATTTGTGTGCTGGCATCATAATTGCGTATAAGTTATAACTGTATATATATTTTTGTTTGTTTATTTGGAGCAGACCACAGATAATAATTTGATTCCAGAACATCCAAGTTCCAACAATTCACCAGATTTAACCAGCACACTCAATCTAGAAAATCCCTTACCAACTGCCACAATGGAATCGCAATCGGTGCCTTCGAAGATATTAGCATCAAATGTTGCAGATACTTCCAATTCCCCACGAGGTGTTGCAGAGGAAAATCTTCCAAGAGAGTATGCCAAAAAAGTAATAATATCTGGACATGTGAATTTATTTGTGTTCTGGCATAATAATTGTATTAGGATTATTAAGCTGTAGGTTATGGAAGATAAAACAGTGAGAATAAGAAGAAAGATAGAGAGAGAAAGCTCAAAGTAATGAATTGTTTGCTTGGATTAATAAAAAAAAAAATTACAATCGGGTCTTATATACAAAACATAGAAGAAGCTTCAATGAGAAGGTTAACAAATTAACCACCTCCCCTAACAACTAATCTAACTAACTACACTAACTATCTGTACATGCCCATTTTTTAAACAATAGCTGAACCGGGCCCCCAATAAAATATTCGGGTTTAATTAAGTATTTAAAATATTAGCCCAATAAGCCCAATTCATTAAAATGCCCTATACAGCACCTAACTAACTATTTGGGCCCATTTTAAAATGTCTTGGCACTATTTGAAGGCCCAAGCCAGACCTGCAAGAAGCCCACAGCCCGAAATACTCTAATATTATGGTTGTTGGGCTCAAATACTATTGAGATAATTAAAAGGGATAGCTGGAGCCCAAATAGTAAAGAGCCCAGCACCCAAAAAGCTATAGACAACCTGTCCGTAGGCCCTAAGAAGTCAGAAAGTCAGCTGTCAAGGAATGGGCTCAATGTCTGTTGATGGAGCCCACATGATATCACTTGTTTTCACCAATAAAGAGAGGAATAGTAGCTCCCCATCCCCTCATGCGTACTGAAGAGCAGCCGGTCTTCTTCCTCGAGCCATTCACCACCATTCCAGCCAAGCCAGCTCACCATAGCTCTCCATTTCACCGGAAATTATGGAATTCAACACTGTTCCTGCAGCAGGCCTCTGGATAAAAGTTCAAGGACCGCTGTACACATTCAAGACACATGGAAAACAGGAAAATATGATTAAGAACCCATGACCTATGTCCATCTTAGTCCCGAAAAGGACTTAGGGAGTAGCTCTACAGCCCTGACCCGTGAGGGTACTACTTTCCTTATGTGGTTCAAACTTGAGGAGTGTGGTTTGGTAGAGGGGAGTGAGTCCCAAGATCTGGGCAACCATTAAGTTGCTGTCACTGGGTCTGCTGGGGGGCACAGTGACAAGCTTGTGGAAACTAAGATCAATAGAGATATGCATGGCCTAACCTTTCACAGAAACCAACCATTAAGCATTAAATGCTTCGGAGAAGATCATTCCAGAAGTTAAGGGGGCTCTATCCCGAAATTAAGGGATAACCTTATTTATTTCCACTTATGGAATACTTTCAAACCTTTTCCTTGAGAAAAATACTATTTATGGTTAAGTTTAGAAGTCCATGAGCTTGAGGGAAATCATAAAAACTTGATCTTCCCATTAGTTTAGACCACCCTAATCACTCCTATAAATAGGATTGATTGGATTCTTAATGAGACAATCATCCCACCACCAAGACTATCACCATCAGAACAATAACATCCCAACAACAACTCAAGAAATTACCACAATTAATTCAACCAAAGAGAAGATTTTCTCTAAGAATCAATTGCGTTTCTTCTATAGCATCCTCTAAAGAAAATACCAGAAATTAGGAGTCTTTAGGTTATCTTCAACCTAGAAACCACTAAATCCAACCCAAAAATAGAATCCCAACCAAGAAGATTGAGATTAACTGCTCAACCTTCTTCATTCCCCAGAAAGCTTTCGTAGCAGATGTCTGGGCGGAAATCTTAGAAAGTCTTAATAACATCATAACAACTTTTAACCCATGACCTAGCTCCACAAAAGGCCTAAACACATCCCTCTCTTACCCTCATGCATGTCTCATTGGGGTTGACTCTCTCCCACCAAGTCAACTCTTTTTCAGTCTAAACAAATTCATTATTTTTAAATATTTGCCTCCTGGCAGATGTTAGCAGAAACATGGAAAGCACGTGTTCTGGTCATCTTTGATTAAAGTTATTATGTTGCAAGCCCGATCCAGCTGAGGAATAGTGAAAAGCCCGGCCCGATAGCTGTTCTTCGGGTTCCCTTGTTGGCAATATCACCTTGACAAGTCTTCTTGGTCTTTGTCCTATTCTACTTGGGCTTCATAATCTTGGCTCTCAAATATTTTTGGAAGATGCCCCATTAGCCCTTGGGCCAAACTTTGGACCCTCGGTTGAATTTTGGGTTCAATTCCCTTTTCTCAAAACCCGAGCCCACGTTGTGACCGTCCTCAACGCGACACGTGGCATAATCACAAAAACACCCCTCACATTTCTGGCGACTCCACTGGGGAGTCGAGATCAGCACTTCCGAGAAGAAAGCTAGAGTTCAAGAATCATGCCTCCTAAACTCCGACAAAGAGAAAGTCGAAGGGAAGTCTCAGTCCATACGGAGCATTCCTGAGCTAAATCCACAGTCAACGCACAAGGACAAGATCCACCACAACCACCTCCAAGTGATCCAAACCGGGAGGTGCTACCAACGAATCTGATGCTGGAGCTTATACAAGGCTTGCAGCAGACTTAAGGCGAGCTGGCAGAGGCTATCAAGCAACTCAAAGAAAAAGATGCTGGTGTAAAGACGCTTCCTCAAAATGAAGGGGAAAATCAAGAAAAGCCCCATCAAGACTCAGGTTCCCACAATAAGGGGACTATCTTTGTAACAATGTCTGATGTGGCAGATCTGCTGAAGCAAGAAAGAGAAAAGAATGCAAAGGAGCCAAGACACTTCGTAAGGAAACCTCCTTACCCCGTAGAGTTGCTGAATCAGCCGTATCCCGAGAAGTACGTTGTTCCAACTTTCTCACACTTTGATGGCCGTAAAGGGAGCGCTCTTGTACACATTAGCAAGTTCATAGACTCAATGGGGGCTTATGCCGGCAATGGTGACCTATGCCTACGTGAGTTTTCCAAGTCTCTTGATGATAGAGCTTATATATGGTACACCACTTTGCCTCCTGGGTCTGTGAAGACGTGGGAAGACATGGTCGAGTTGTTTTGTGGGAAATACTTTCAAGTGGAGGAGAAGATTACCCTCGTCAACCTCCATACTACAAAACAAGCGAGTGGGGAATCTTTGCTGCATTACATACATCGCTTTCACGATATATCCTTGGATTGCTATGCCAATTACGAAGAAGGCGAGCTAGTAGGAGTTTATATAGACAATATGCTGCCAAAGTTCCGAGCTCACCTCGAGAACCTCAACATCTCAAGATTTGTGCAGCTTCTCCAAAAGGCTCGGAAGACAGCATTATTAGTCAAGCCTTATACCGAGAAACCTAAAGAAAAGAAAAGCCAACCGCAAGTTCTTACGGTGTCCACCGTAAACAACAAGCGAAAGAAATCATCCGAAAGATCTTTTGAGGAACCACCACCTCCGGTTCCTTTTACCTTGGAGGAGATGATAGCTATTCTTAACAGATGGGTAGAAGACGGCATTATCAAGCTCCTGAAAGCTCCAAAGAAAGCAACCGAGGAAGACAAGAAGAACTAGAAATTTTGCCACTTTCATCAATACATCCATCATTCCACAGTAGATTGCTAGACTCTTCGAAGGAAATTTCATGAGAAGATTCAAGACGGAACCTTGGAACTCCCTCAAGCGCAGTAAAAGGTACATACCGATCATTTTCTGAAGCATTGAGATAAAGGTGTAGTTTCGGTTGTTATTCATGGAAGTGCTAGTGATGTGGATATGGACGAACTTGCTGCTGCAAGTACTGCCATGACGCCTGCAGCTATTAAGACATTGCAGAGAAAACCCAAGTTTCGGTCTCTCTTTAACCAGCTAGGGTTAAGTCCAGAAGATTGTACAGCAGCTACTGAGGCCATTATGGCCATAGCAGCAGAATCTGGTGCTCACTGCTTTATAGTAGAAACCCATGTCAGCCGAGCTTTTTTGGAAACAACCAATGCAATAACATTTACAGATGAAGATATGGAGCTTTAGTATCCAGATCACCGACGTCCTTTTTACCTCTCAGCCACAATCAATGTGGTGCAAGTGAGGCGTGCTTTGGTAGATACCGGCTCTTGTATCAATCTCATTCCCTTAAACACCATCCAAGCAGCAGAAATATCTCAAAAGAAAATCCAAGGAGCACCTATGGAGATAAAAGGCTTTGGTGGTATGGGAGAGTACACTAAAGGGCACATCCAACTTGTTCTAAAGGTTGGTCCTATTGTAGCTTTGACACAGTTCCATGTTGTTGATTCCGTAGTCCCTTACCACATATTATTGGGAAGGCCTTGGCTGCACAAACATTAGCTGGTATCCTCCACGTACCACCAATGTGTAAAAGGAAGGCTTAACGAAAAGCTCATCCGAATAGCTGCCAACCCCATGCCTTTCGACCATTCTGAATCCCATTTTGTTGAGGCAGCCCTCTATGACGAAGTTGCTCCAGCGGGGGAAGCATCACTTGCCAAGCCTGTTGGAATCCCTTTGCCCAAATGGGAAGAAATAAAGGATGCTTCTGAGGCAGATTTGAAAGATTTGCTGGAACTGAAAAGGAAGCGCAGGGAAGAAGCTAGCACCAGCAAGAGTCGACCATAATGTGTGCGCGTCCGTTTACTGGATTGGCGCATTGTTTACCACTTATGAAGGTGCACGGGGGCCAATTATCCCCAACAAGAGGCCCCCGAACCAGAAGAGGGGATCTTGCAGCCCTCTTGTCTCATAGTGAATGAAGCAAGTGGTCCAGAATCTGCAGATGCAGCTACAATACAAAAGAAGAACTCGAGGTAATCGATCTAAGTTCTGATGCAAATGTACATAGGTCTGTTTCTATTGGTGCATCATTATCAGTTGAAGAAAGAATGCATTTAGTAGAATCGTTAAAAGAATATTAAGATGTTTTTGCTTGGCAATATAATGAAATGCCCGGAATAGACCCGGAACTTGTTGCCCATTCTTTGAATGTTGAACCGGGTACTAGACCAGTGGTACAACCTATAAGAACCTTTCATCCGGAGGTCGAAACTCAATCACTCAAGAGGTAAAGAAGCTACTTGCAGCCGGCTTTATCAAGCCAATACAACACCCACGGTGGCTTTCCAATATAGTCCCCGTGAAGAAGAAAAATGGCCAAATTCAGTGTTGTGTAGACTTCTGTAATCTCAACAAGGCGTGTCCTAAGGATGAATTCCCACTGCCCAACATAGATCTTTTGATTGATTCAGTTGTGGGTCATGCAATGTTCTCCTTTATGGATGGCTTTAGCGGTTATAATCAAATTTTTATGTCCCCAAAGGACGCCGAGAAAACCGCATTCCGCACGCCCATTGGAAACTTCTACTACACCGTCATGCCGTTTGGTCTCAAGAATGCCGGAGCCACGTATCAAAGAACCATGACAACTATGTTTCATGACATGATGCATTGTGCGATTGAAGATTATGTTGATGATATTGTGGTAAAGTCCAAGACAAGGGAAGATCATTTTGACATCTTGAAGAAAGTTTTTGAGAGATGTCGACTGTACAAGCTTAAGATGAATCCTCTCAAGTGTGCATTTGGAGTTTCAGCCGGCAAGTTTCTGGGTTTCTTCGTGCACCAACACGGTATTGATGTTGATCCAGCAAGGGCATCTGCCATAGCCACTATGAAGCCGCCAACTACACATAAAGAGCTGAAGAGTTTCTTAGGAAAGCTGTCATACATAAGAAGGTTCATTCTTGGCCTTGCTGCTGTAACTTCTGCTTTTTCCCCACTTTTGAAGAAGGGAGCTCCATTTCATTGGTCTACCGAATGCCAACAAGCCTTCAAAAAGGTACAAGACATCATGACTAAACTCCCTACTGTTTGTGCACCTATTTTGGGAAACCTCTTCGACTTTATTTAGCTTTGAATAGCCAAGCAATTGGGGCTTTGATAGCCCAAGAGGATGATAGTGGGGTTAAGCAACCCATTTACTATGTAAGCCGTGCTCTTAAGGATGCCGAAAGTCAATACTTGGGGGTTGAACGATCTTGTCTAGCTCTAATCTATGCTTCCCAACGACTCTGACACTATTTCTTAGCTCACTAGGTCTAGTTAATGACGAAATTTCATCCTATTAGAAGTCTGCTACAACGGCTTGTGTTGTCTGGCAGACTGGCACAGTAGCTTCTACAGTTGTTACAATATGAAATTGTCACCAAGACACCAACTGCCATCAAGAGCCAAGCCATTGTAGATCTTTTAGCTCAATTTCTTGGGGAAGACAGTTCATTCATTTCAGATGAAGTACTAGAGGAAATCAATGAAGTATTTCTGACAAGCTTGGCAGATTCTACTTGGACCTTGAGGTTTGATGGTTCATCAACTGTTACATCAGTAGGAGCTGACATTGTTCTTTACAATGACAATGGGGAAGCTATAACGAAGTCCTTCAAATTTGATTTCCCATGTTCTAACAATGCAACTGAATATGAGGCTTACCTAGCTGGATTAGCAATAGCATATAAGATGGGAATCAAGCATTTGTGAGTTGTTGGTGACTCCAACCTTGTGGTCTGTCAAGCCCGAGGAGAATTTTCACTCAAAGAACCATCTTTGGCACCTTATAGAACTTAGGCGCAGAAATTGGAAGCAAAATTCAGCACTTTCGAGATAGAGCATGCCCAAAGGAATGAAAATCGATATGCGGATGCTTTAGCTATTTTGGGATCTCAAATAGCCTTTGAGGGTGAAGAAATGGATGTTACCATTTGTAAAAAGATAGAGCCTATCACTGAATTATTAAAGAAAGAATTTGAAGAGCTATTTCCAGATCGAGAAGATTGGCGAGCGCCGATCAAAGCCAAGCTCATGTCTCCTACTGTCATAGCAGACTTAAAGGAAATCAAGGACTACACCTTGATATCTGGAGATCTTTATCGAAGACTGCCTGGAGGAGTTTTGACATGATGTATCAGCATAGAAGAGGCAAAGGAAAAATTGCTTGATGTCCATGAGAAAACTTGTGGAGACGGAGGAGCTATCAGCCTCTATCGCAGACTTCAGCGACTCGGATATTTCTGGCCAAGCATGAGTGCAGAGGCAGCAAACCTGCAAAGCCAGTGCTTGACTTGCCAATTCTATCACGACAATGAAGAGGTATGTGCCACTTTTATTTCAACTGATTGGCGCACACCATTCCTAGAATACTTGATTGAAGGAATTTTGCCACCAATCCCCAAGGATGCTTATCATCTAAAAAGGCTAACCTTAAGATATTTTGTAGAAGGGGGAACCCTCTTTCGGAAAGGCTTTCATGGAGAGCCACTATGATGTCTTAGCCTATCGGAATCCCAAATGGTTATGAAAGAAACTCATGCGGGAGAATGTAGAGAGCATCAAGGGAAGAAAAGGCTTTACCAATGTTTGCTCACATTTGGTTATTATTGGCCCACAATGAAGAAGGATGCGGAAAATTTTGTGAAAACATGTCATACTTACCAAGTCCAAGCCAATTTGATCCATACTCACCCAACTAGTCTCCAAAATATGGCTACACCTTGGCTATTCCACACTTGGGGGCTAGATCTTATTGGCCCCATCAACCTCGCCTCCGGTGGCTACATTTGGATTTTTGTGGTTATCGAATATTTTACAAAATGGGTAGAAGCCATCCCGCTTCGAAAAGCAACGGGTGCTGCGGTAGCCAATTTTATTCGAGAACACATAATCACTCGCTTTGGCATACCATACAAGCTCATTAGTGACAATGGCACTCCGTTCATAAACAAGGATGTGCGAAAGGTGCTAGAACACTACCAAGTCAAGCACCGACGTTCGACACCTTACTACCCTCAAGGAAATGGGCAAGCTGAAGCTACTAACAGAATGCTGTTGCGAATTTTGAGCAAAATGGTGTTTGATTATGGGAACGACTAGAAAGCCTACCTGACAGATGTCCTATGGGCATACCGAAATTCATCTAAGACAGCAACAAGTTTTACACCCTTTTCACTCGTTTACGGCACTGATACTATTTCTCCTACTGAACTGGTTGTGCCTAGCCCACGAGTAATGCAAGGGAGTGAGTTAGAAGTAGATGCTAATATGTGTGCTGAAGCATGGATGGCAAATCTGGAAGGACTGGACGAGGCAAGGGAATTAGCCAAAGCAAGAAGCCAAAGAAATTATCAAAAAATGGCTGGAGTCTACAGCAAAGCCCTTCGAGTCCGAGTCTTTGTGGAGGGACAAATGGTTTTAAAAGCCGCAGAATTTGTAAGACGAAACCTCCCATCTCCGTCAAAGTTTTCTCCTAATTGGGATGGACCATACATTATTCGAGAAGCACACGGAAGTGGCTACTATAGGCTGTCCAAATCTGATGGAACCATCCTTGTAGATCCTATTAATGGAAAATAGCTGAAACACTATTACTCGTAAGATACATTTTAGCAAATATGCATTATGTATCTTTCTCTTTTGAAATAGCTTGTGAGCATTTTATGCCACGCTAAGAGTAATAGGAGTTAAAAATACTCTTCTTTTGTATTTCAAGTACTATGTTAATCTTTTTGTATAATGCAATTTAAGCAAGCAAAGTTGACAAAAGCTAAATCTCATTGTCATGAGTTAATGTACTTAGCAAATATGTACACAAGAAAATGAGACTAAGTTTCTAGTTAAAGCCTAAACACGGCCAATACATCCCAAAAGAGTAGCAAAAAAGAAAAGAGAGTGCAGTGGATAAAATGTTCAAGCTAGCAAGTCATGGAAAGCTGATCCAATATCAGGATTTGCAGAAATTCTCTTAGCAAAAGCCAAGTTCCAGGGTTTGGTGCTACCATGTTCAAAGCATCCCTCAAAGCAGCTGCTCAAGCTTCCACCACTCTCAACTTAGCCAAGATCCTCCTACTGAACATATCATGGGCTAGTCTCCACAAGTAATCAAGAATAAAACTGAACTTGAAGCCTTCTCTGGTTATCTCCTGAACAACAGCCTTCCATTCAAGGATATGGAACTCAGTAACGTCCTCAAGCCTAGTGTGTTCCATATGGGCAAGTACACAGCAGAGGCGAGTCAACATGGAGCTACCCACATGCACACCAAGCCTAAAGTATGATGAACAGCTGCCATACTTCTCCCATAAGGCTTTTAAAAATCGAACCCCCCTCACGGCACTCGGAAGCCTTCGAAGTCAGCCTTTGCATCATCAAAAACCCAAAAATGTTTAGCATGGCGAGAACTGACCAACATCCGGTCAGACTCTCGGAAGAAGGCATCCATATCAGCAAGGATAGATGATCCGAGTGTGGCAAACCTAGCAGCAGACAATAGACCTGGTTGACCCCTGATGGCAGACTCCACTGCTGCAGCCTGATGCCTTCTCTCTTCCTCTGCAACAGCTTCATTGCCGCTTCCAGCTGCAGAAAATGAAAGAAAAAGAGGAAAGAGTCAGCTAAACAAGCACAACAACAAAAGTGAAGGCAAAGAAAGTGAATAAGTGAGTAAAATGCCTATTGGCACTCCTTTACTAAAAAGCCGCACTAGTTACAATTTATTCTTAGGTTGGTTAGGTATGGGCATCAACCCATGTCCACCGGGCTTACCTAACGAACCGAACGGGGAACAACAACTGGGCATTAACCCAAGTTCACCCAACGGGGGACGACAAATGGGCATTAACCCATGTCCACCGGTTTACCTAATGGACCTGAAGGCGAACAACAACTGGGCATTAACCCAGGTTCACCGGATGAAGGACAACAAATGGACATCAACCCATGTGCACCAAGCTCAGCCAATTAGGCCTGGATGGTGAACAACAACTGGGCATTAACCCAGGTTCATCGGAAGGGGGACAACAAATGGGAATCAACCCATGTCCATACACAATGGGGGATGACAAATGGGAATCAACCCATGTCCACCAAACTTACTTATTAGAAGCATGTAGCCATAAAAATGGTAGGCAAAGGATGGGACAAGGCTTACAAAACCTATTGGTGCTGGGCTCACATGATCATAAAAAAGGGTGTTGCCATAATATGGTAGACAACAAGTGGGAATCTACCCACGTCTACTAGGCTCACTTGATCAAAAGGAATGTGAAAACAGTAAACAACTAGTGGGAAGTCACCCTATCTCTACTAGGCTCATGTTTCCACAACAACAAAATTAGAGCTACAAAATGGCAAACAACAAATAGGCATTAACCCATGTCTGCCAGGCTCACACAACAAGCAATAACAGCAGCAGACAGTAAATGGGAATCAACCCATGTCTATTACATCTATCAAAACTTGGTTTTGCAGTCATGGACAACAAATGGGCATCAACCCATGTCTAAGCAGTTCATAATCAAGAGACAAGAAATATATACACAGGTCCTATGCTTGGCAAACAAATAAGCAATCAAGATTGGTCCATACATTTTAAGAAATCTCTGTCATCAAGCAAAAGAACTACAAAATGCTAATAAGAAGTCAATTACCTGATCTGGTTGGACTCACATGGGCTGCTGCAGAAGTGGTAACTTCTAAATAAATTGCTTGGGCATCAGCTACATGCTCTCCTGTCCTAGCCAGGACATCATCATAACTATCGTGGGTATCCGCCATATTTTCCATAAACACATCATCTGCAGGGTCTTGGGCGAATGTCCCTTCCATAGCTGGAATGTCACTGCTAAGAGTAGCACCTGCCAAGGCAGGGTCTGCACTGGTAGCAGCTTCTCCATGTCCAATTTGGGTTACGCCTGTGCCAAGATCAGTGTTAACAACAATATCTTTATTAGTAGGTGCATCCCTAACAATATTGCCTTCTGGAACATCAGAGATATGCACGAAAACTTCCTCACTACCAGGAACCACTTTAGCAGTTACTGGTACAGCCTCATCTCTTTGAACAGATGCTGCAACAGATACCACTGCAGCTACAACTACGGGTGTGGAAGCAATACCACCAGATTCTTGAAGAGGACTTGGGGGTGTTGGTGCTCTAGTAGTGGCTGAAATGGTCCTCTCAGAGTTAGTAGACACCATGCTTCTCCTCCGAGCCCTTCTAACATAGTAAAGAGTTAAAGGACTTGAATCAAACAATGTGGGGTCCGTATGGCTCCCACTCCTAGAGGGGTTACCTTGTGCAGTCTCGCCACTTCTAGTTATGGTCACTGGTGTGGTCTTAGCATCCCTTACGGCACTAGTAACACCTCCGACAACTACATGCTCCTCAACAGCCCTCTCAATGGATTTTGGGTTACTAGTAGACGCAGTAGACACATCATCAAAAGAAGCTTCTATAGCTTCAAGCTCATCCATGGATACTGCATCTTCATCAGTATTGTCTTTTGCCACTGCAATCTCTTCTTCGGAAGAAGCATCTGAAGCAATAGCCTCGTCAGCAGAAACATCTTCTGCAGCAGCAGTCTCTTCCTCAGAAACAGCTCCTGCTGCATCTATTCCAGCTTCTTCACCTCTAACCCTTTCTATAACAGCCTCAGAAAGATCAGTTTCATCACCTGAGGATGATGAACTATTCAAATCATCCTGTACAAGAAGAAGAGAAAATATGAGAACACTATCTTTGTTAAAAATAAAGAACCATGGTTAAATGCATACCGGTATCACAATGGGTACACGGTTAAGTGTATCGACTCTTTGCTTGGACTGTCATGAAGCACAAAAATCAAGTTAACACCATGGGGAAAGCATGTTGATGAATAAATAAAGGGACAAGTGCAGGGACATTTACTCTCTTCTCAGAATAGACTATGTTCCTGGTTGATTTACGCAATGCAATGGATGTTGACACAATTGAGAAGGCAGGAGGAACGAAGGTTCTTTTCCCAGCCCTGGTTTTTCTGATTGGCTTTTTGATTATAGGGGCAGAAACCCTTTGAACAACACTTTCCTTCATCGGCAATGGGCTCTTAACGGCAGTCTCCAAAATCAATACTCTCCTACCAGCTCTGGCAGCTGATGTTCTTTTCTTTTTTGAAGCCTGGACAGGAGAATCCTTGCTAGGGCTGCTCTTTTCTTAGACTTGCTAGATTCCTCTCCTTGGCAGTTGGAGTGCCAGTAGAAGCAGTTCTCCTTCCCCTATTTGATGCTACTTTCCCCGTGGCAGACACATGAGGATGATCTTTCAACCACCAAGAAGGGTGGTGATTACCAAATAACAGTCATCTCGATTCTTCCTGCTGCCACACGGCGTAACCCAAACTCTAGCGGTTCGCATAGGTGGTCATGGTGTTTGTGGCCTCAAATAAACAGGGATGATGTAATCGAGAAACACGTGCTTGCAATAGATGGGAGATGTCTCCTCTCCCGCTGTTCTTGAATTCAACCATTTCAGCCATCAAATCTCCCCAATAATTGCTCATGGCAGAGGTATAAATACCAACTCTATTACCACTCGAAATCACAACTCTAGGAGCCACACTGCTCCAATAGGCAAAAGCCCTAGTCTTCAAAAAAGGATTGATAGTAGGGATTTCACTTGCTACAATCCCCATCACAGCTGGAACTTCTTGATCAAAGCCAAACTGTCTTTTTACCCTATGGGCACAGTACGCAGTGAACTAAAGACTGCCAGAAGACAGCACTGGCAACCAGCCAGCATTTGTAGCAGATAAGAAAGTCAAAGATCTCACATCTTCAGCAATAAGAGTATAATCTTGCACTTCTATGTCCCGGAATCCAGACATCCCTGAATTATAAGTAAACCCATGGTGAGTCACACTATAAGGCCTTCAACAAACTTTTCTCTTATCGTCCAAAGATGGAATCAAGCTATGGTCATAAAACTTACAACCTACCCAACGGAATATGGCGAGTATATCTCCTTGAAAATTGCCAACATGGGCAGCAACCTCTTTTGGCATATTTGCAAATTTGTTTCTGCCCTCATAGGGTTTCCTACCCTTGGTAATGTACTCCAAAGCATGTTCCCAAAGGAAACTATGCACGACGGATGTATTAAAAGCTGTAGCAACAGTATGGCAAGATTTGTTCTCTGGTGATCCTAAAACAGAGTCAGAGCCGTCACTATTGTCCTCTGAACCTCTTGCCGCCATCCCACCAGCAACAGAAGGACCTCCCTTACCAGAAGAAGTCCCCCCACGTCCTCTCGTTGGTCTCCTTGAAGAAGAAGCCATTGATGGTGAACAAGGAAGAGAAGAAGAGGAAAAAGAGAAGGAGAAGGAAGAAGAAGAAGAGCTGAAACTTGTTTGTACCAGATTTGTTCTCTGTCTTCTCGGGAAAATGGCTAACAGCTGAGTAAGTGTGGAAGTCAAACAAGTGGTTGAGCCATTAAAACTGGGGATAATGGCCATTAATTCAGGCTGCCCCTTGAAAATAGGAGCCATTACCATCAAGTATGTCCTTCCCACTCCTTCACTATTTCCACAGAAAACTGAGCCACCATCTTTTTTGAAAAATACCCTACACTACCAAGAAGAAAATTAAACAGTTATTTTGGCTCGCACGTGACTCACCATGGGTAAGTCACAGGCTCGAGGGGCTAAATGTACATGCCCATTTTTTAACCAAACATTTGAATGGGCCCCCAATAAAATATTTGGGCTTAATTGATTATTTGATAAATTAGCCCAATCAGCCCAGCCCATTAAAATATCCTAAACAACTTCCAATAAATTACTTGGGCCTATTTTTAAAGTGCTTTGACACTATTCTAAAAGCCCACAACCCGAAATATACAGCCCAATCTACTAAAATACCCTATACAGCACTTAATAAACCATCTAGGCCTATTGCAAGTGTCTCGGCACTGTTCACAAGCTCAAAGGAAACTCACATAGAACCTACGGCCCAAAGTATGCTTACAATATAATTATTGGGTTTAAACACTATTGGGTTCATTGAGGAAAATAGCTGGAGCCTAAATACCAATCAGCCCATCACTTGAAATAGCTGAAGATAGCCAATCCGTGGGCCCCATAAAGTCTGAACTGAAGCTGACAAAGAATGGACTGCATATCTGCCACTGGTGGAGCCCACGTTATGTCTGATTTTACCAAAAAAGAGAAGGACAGCAGCATGCCATCTTCTCCAACGTGATAAGAGCAACTGAGACTCCATTTTCAAATTACTTCAAGCATCCCCAGCTCATCTCAGCTCTCTATCCCACCGGAAACCATGAGTTCTGGTACTGTTCACGCAGCAGACTTCTGCATAACAGCTCAAAGATTACCGGCAGCAACCAAAATGCATAGGAAATGGGGAAATGTGATAGAAAACCGATAACCATGCCCATTCCGGTCTCAAAAGGACTCAGGGAGTAGCTCCCACGGCTCAGACCTGTGAGGAAGCTACTCTCCTTATGTTGATCTGATTTAAGGAGTGTGGTTTGGTGGAGGGGAGTAAGTTCCGAGATTTTG
Organism: Fagus sylvatica; assembly: GCA_907173295.1. Lineage (NCBI taxonomy): Eukaryota > Viridiplantae > Streptophyta > Magnoliopsida > Fagales > Fagaceae > Fagus > Fagus sylvatica. Next base: position 52,929,461 of record OU015761.1, on the reverse strand, counting down.
GTAGCCATTGAACTGCTGTCATTAGGTCTGCTGGGAGGCACAATGATGAGTTTATGGAAACCAAAGTCACATGAGACATGCATAGACCTGACCTTACACAAAAAACCCACCAACTAAGCAATGAGTGCCTTTGACAAAAGCATTTCAGAGGAGAAGAGAGCCTTACCCTGACATTAGGGAAGGACCATAATCATTTTTACTGATGTAATACTCTCCTTGACAAAACATGTCATGGATGGGTTAATTTTGAAAGTCAATAGGCTTAAGGGAAACCATAATCTCGGTTTTCCCATAAGATTAAGCCACCCTAATCATTTCTATAAATATGACTGATTGCATTCTTAATGCAAGAGATCCAATAGATCCAGATCATGAACCAATAATCAGAAAATACTCCCAGCAACTCAAGAAATTATCACAATTAACCCAACTCAAGAGAAAAGTCTTTCTCTGGGATTCCCCAAGAAAGGACCCCGGGAAAATAGGTGTTTTGAGGTCGTTTTCCAACTTAGAAATACCAATCAAAATCTAGAAACACAATCCCATCTGAAAAGATGAGGATTTACCATCAAAACTCCTTTATTCCCCAGAAAATGTTCCTGGCAGATGTCCGGGTCAAAATCCTGAAATGTCTTGTAAAGATCACAATGGCTTTCCATTACTGACCTAGCTCCACAAAAAAGCCTAAACACATATTTCTCTCACCCTCATGCATGTCTCATCGGGGCTGACTCTCTCCCACCAAGTCAACCCTCTTTTCAGCCTCAATAAGCATATTATTTATCAGAGGTCTTGCAGCAGATGTCGACAGAAGCATGGAAAGAACATATTTTAGTGATTTCTTATTAAAATCATTCCGTTTCAAGTCTGATCCAGCTGAGGAATATCGAGAGGCTCGGCCCAATAACTGTTCCTTGGATTTCTCATTTGGTAATATCATTTTGTTAAATTTTCTTGTCCTTGTTCACATTTTATTTGGGGTTTTATTATCTTGGCTCTCAAATATTATTTGGAAAGTGTCCCAGTAGCCCTTGGGCCGAATTTTGGGCTCTTGGTTGAATTTTGGGTTCGACTACCCCTTATCTCAAGATTCAAGCCCACGTTGTAATCGCCCTTGGCACGCCACGTGGCACCATCACAAAAACACCCCTCACAATAAGAGTGGAGCACGACGAGCTAAAACACTACACTGATAAATTTCTCTTCTCTTCTTTCAATTATTTTCCTAAACATACCCTTTATGTTTTCTTTACTCTAAATTTACAACTGAAGCCCTACCCTCTTCTTGAGAAAAATCATTTCTACCCTATGTCAAACGTTCCAAGAACCATTCGTTCCCTGATCTTATGGGGAAGATCCTTCCCTGAGAGACAACCCTCTTTCAACGTCGCATTCATCGCTATAAGAAACCACTTCCAACAAGAACAACTTATGGCTAATTCATTCCATGTCATTTTTGCCTTTATCACTCCACTGGTCCTCAACTTACTTGGACTGAGGTATCATGGGAATCCCATTACTCCATTTGATACACAGCCCATAACCATGATGGTCGGCATTTCTTGCTTGTTAGCATATTGCTTGGCATATGGCTTTGAGATGAAGTGTCATGTGAGTCGGCTGTCTCCAACTCATCAACCTACACTACTACGAAGGAGCATGGTATTGTTTGGTTCACTGTCATTGGCATCCTTTGTATCAATTTTATTCCCAGACTCAGTCCAACTGACTCTATTAGGACTCTATGCATTGCTGGTCATGGGCTTGCCATTACATGCCAAGTCAGAATATTCTGGAACTGGATCGTGCAGATAATCATCCCTAAACTCTTTCGTGTACGAGCAACAAGCATGAGACAAAGATCAAATACCGCACACTGGCTTGTGGCAGCAACCACCAATAGGAATCAGGGAAACCTACTTCCACTGTAAATTAAAGAAATTCAGGCTACTTCCGAAAGACATATACTTGCAGATTGACCTTTATGATGTAAGCTAGATAATTCTAAAGTTGACAGAGAGAATGAAAAAGAAAAATAAAGATCAGAAGAAGTTTAGTAAATTTTCAATGTAAGTGTGAAAACCACGATTGATTCTAAATCTGATGAAATTTCTGAGTACGTACTGTTCTTTCTTCTTTATTCAAATTGAAGAATTGCATTTTTAGATTCCATGATTGCTAGATGAGGTCAGCTATGCATGTTTATAGTGCATATACCATCAAATCTTTGAACCATTTGGTAAGTACTTTGTAATACCCGTAACCCACATTAGGAAAGGAAATAATTTTTTTGTTTAAGTGGGTAATTTAGTAAATTTTAAGTGTAGGGTAAAAATACAAATAAATCAATTATTTTAGGAGTTTTTAGAAATAAAAATAAGTGGGTTGTATTGGGGTATAAATAGAGTTCTAAACCTTATTATAATACCTACAGACACTTTTTGATAACAAGAATTCAACGGGTTTCAAGAAGAGACAGATCAAAGATTCTTGAGGTAAGAAACTTAAAAGACTCTTTTTTTTCTAATTGGAGAATTTCTGTATAACTAAGTTCATATCTACGTTTGGTTTTTCTAAACTTAGGCGTGGGTACCACATCTATTAGACTATTAGATTATTAGCTTATTGATGTGATGAAGTTTCTTTTAAAGATTCGGCTACTGGTGTGGTAATTGTTGAAAGAAGATGAGGAGTTTTTTTAAATATACAATATATAGGCTTTAGGTGTGATCATTCAAGGAAAAGAAGAAAAATAGGTTGGCCTAGGCTATGAATTGACTTAGTCTTGAATAGTTGAAATTCACGTGAGGGAGATAAGGCTTTGCATAAACAGGATATTATAAAGTAACTTAGGCTTTGCACATATGGTTAGATTTGGTAGTGAAAGAAGAAATAAAAGAATGCCTATTTGATGTTTTACGTGATCAACAAAGGAGATACGAAAACATAGGCTACTAGATAGTATATTGATGTGATGAGGAGTTGTGATGAGGAGTTATGCAATGTACAAGTCCTAGAAATATTAGGCCTCTGTACGTGCAGTAAAAGGAAAAGCAGTACAAGCCATTAGGCCTCTGTACATGCAGTAAAAGGAAAAGCTGAAAAAAAAAGAAAAGAAAAAGAAAAAGCTGTACATGTAGTAAAAAGAAAAGAGATAAAATAAAAATAAAATAGTAATAGTGAGAAAGAATAATATTAGGCTTTAATTTTGTACATTGAGAGTAAATAGCATTATTTATGTAAATTAATGGATTTTGAACATTGTACAATTGATTTAGGACCGGATTTATAAATTGTGAAAAGAAGAGATAGAGAGACTACGAGATCTCTTGCTTGCTAGAGGTAAGTAACTCTTTTCTTAACTGATTATATTTTGCTAAAACATCCCAATTTTATTTATGAAATATTTATTTGTCTTTCATTACAGATTATTATCGTTTCTTCTTTTTGATAAATTATTTAATTATTGTTATTTGAAAAGTTTCTCAATTAGGATCAAGCACTTTTTGAATTTTGTGAAAGAATCAAACATTGTTTGAACTGTGATTTTACTGAATATGATCTTTGACATTGACTGATCTTTTGACATTGACTAATATGAAATTGAATCTGAACCATTTGACTATGCTTTGGACCCCGCCAATGGGGGTAAACGTTGGCACAGAAACTAGTTTCTTCTGGGGCTTACCACCGGCCTATGTGTGGTTCTGGGCCTAGTCACGGGGATATAGCGTGACCATAGTCATATTGTTTTACTTCAACATTTGAAATCTAATTGATTGCGTTATTTTAAGTAAATTGAGACTTTTGATGTTTTGAACTTATTGTAATTTATATATAATTTTACGCTGCATTGTGTTATATTTTTTAAGTCTATGAGATTTATCCTATGAACATTTATATATTTTATTTGGATAAATGCTTGATCCACCCTTTTCAACTATAGTTATTTACTGAGCCTCCCAGCTCACCCCTTTTTCTTTCCCATTTCAGATTCTGAGGATTAGCTAGCTCGGACATTACGGGGAAGTTGTGTGAGAAGGACTTCTAGGCATAATATTAGTATTTCTTATTTGTTCATTAGAGACCTTATGTAATAGACTTTTGTTTATTAAGATTTGAGACAGCAATGTATGGATTTTAATTCGTTTGAACTTATTGGTTATTATATTAATTTGGAGATTTTAGACCAAGGATATTATTCTTTCTAGAATTTGTTAGTAAGGCCTGGCACACTTGTAAGGCACGCCTTATGGGTGTGCGGCCGTTGTCACGTGTCGAACTCATGCTTTGGGTTCGGGGCGTTACAATTAAGTGGTATCAGAGCATAGGTTATGATTCTGTAGATTTTATAAAACTCAGGTTATGATTCTGAAGAATTTATGAAGTTTAAGCTATGATTTTATAGAGGTCTTTCCTAGGATATAATCCTGTAGACGATATGATTAAGCTTGATTCTTAAGAAGTACTATTGATGAATTGTGAGTGGGGTAGGAAATAGTTTTGGGACGCTTTCTGTAATGCATATGATACATTTAATGTTATTTGAAGAACCTTAACTCTGAAATCGAATTAAATTTTAGTGTTTTGACTATTGATTATAGGTTTAGATGGCACCTCGTAGGAGGAGAGTTGCAGACATCCCTGGAAATACCGATGGTACGGGCATTGACAACCAAGGACAACAACCCAATGGAACGGGCATTGACAACCAAGGACAACAACCCGATGGTACGAGCATTGACAACCAAGGACAACAACCCGATATGTTTCAATTGATGCAGACCTTGATAGGGGTAGTGCAACAGCAAACCACTACTGGAAATAATGTGGCAAGGATGATGGAGCAACGCCAAGGACATCAGAGCAACATGACTGAATTTAAAAGGTTGACTCCACCATCATTTGAGGGGTCCACTGAACCCCTGGTAGCTGAAAAGTGGCTGACTGAGATGGAGAAGGCATTCAGGGTGCTAAGGTGTACTGAGGAAGAAAAGGTGAATTATGCCACTTACATGCTGCAAGGTGACGCATATGATTGGTGGCGGATGGAAGAGGAGAAACATAATCATGACCCAGAACCTTACACTTGGGAAATGTTTAAGGCAGCATTTTATGAGAAGTACTTCCCTACTAGTGTTCGTCGCCAGAAGGAGAGAGAATTTATTAAGCTGGAGCAAGGGAACATGACTGTTAGTCAATATGAGGCTGAATTTGCTAGGTTAGCAAGATTTGCTCCTACATTGGTGGCAGATGAAGATAGCAAAGCTCGGAGATTTGAGGAGGGGTTGCGACCTCGAATCAAGACATCTGTGATAGCATTTGAGTTGACCACTTATAGAGCAGTAGTAAACAAGGCTTTGTTGATTGAGAGAGGGCTCAATGAGACCCAAGCTGACAGGGATGATAGGCAGAGGAAGAAGCCCAGACCTACGCTACCACATAGTGGTCAGAGTTCGGGTGGCCAGGCCAAGAAACAAGTGACACAACCTATTAATGACAAAGCTCAACCAAAGTGCTCTAGATGTGGTAGATTTCATGCAGAGAAGGATTGCTACTGGAATACAGGTGCATGTTTTGCTTGTGGGCAGAAGGGTCATAGGATTGCAGAGTGCCCCCAAAGGAAGGAGCCTCATACCATACCAACAGGACAAAACAAAGGAGCAAATCAAAGACCAAAGAATCAAGGGAGAGTTTATGCACTCACTCAACAGGATGCCAATGCCTCTAATGCTGTGATTACAGGTATTATACAAGTATCCTCAGCCTATGCACATGTGTTGTTTGATCCTGGTGCCACTCATTCTTTTGTGTCTGTTGATTTTGCAAAGAAGCATAACTTAGAGTCTGTACCTTTAGAGATTGAGTTGTGTGTAGACACTCCAGTTGGGGGTGTAGTTATTGCAAGCGATATTTGTAAGTCATGTGTTACCAAAATAGCAGATAGGGAGTTAGTGGCAGATCTAACCTTGTTGGAAATGAAGGATTTTGACGTTATACTTGGGATGGATTGGCTGGCTGCCAACTATGCCTCTGTTGATTGTCGTAGCAAGAAGGTGAAGTTTCAAATACCAGGTGAGATGGAGTTTAGCTTTGTGGGAAGTGGGGCAAATGTTACTCCCTGTGTGATTTCGGCTCTACAAGCTAGACGAATGCTAAGGAAAGGATGTAGAGGATATCTAGCCACAGTAAGGGATACCCAACAGGATGAATTGAAGTTAGAAAATATTCCTATAGTGAGCGAATTTCCTGAAGTCTTTCCAGAAGATTTGCCAGGATTGCCGCTAGATAGGGAGATTGAATTTTCAATTGATTTACTACCAGGTTCAGGCCCTATTTCGAAGGCTCCGTATCGTATGGCGCCAGCTGAGTTGAAGGAGCTGAAAGAGCAGTTGCAAGAGTTACTGGATAAAGGCTTTATTAGGCCTAGTGTCTCACCTTGGGGCGCACCAGTGTTGTTCGTGAAGAAGAAGGATGGAAGCATGCGACTTTGTATTGATTACAGGGAGATAAATAGAGTGACAGTGCGGAACAAGTACCCATTACCTAGAATTGATGATTTGTTTGATCAGTTGCAAGGAGCACAAACTTTCTCTAAGATTGACCTTCGATCAGGTTATCACCAATTGAAAATTAAACCAGATGATGTGCCTAAGACCGCTTTTCGAACAAGGTACGGACATTATGAATTTTTAGTGATGCCCTTTGGGCTAACCAATGCACCTGCAGCCTTCATGGATTTGATGAATAGGGTGTTCAAGCCTTTCCTAGATCAATTTGTAGTGGTGTTTATAGATGATATCTTGATTTATTCAAAAAGCAAGGAAGACCATGAAAGGCACTTGAGACTTGTACTACAAGTACTTAAGGAAAAGAAGTTGTATGCCAAGTTGAAGAAGTGTGAGTTCTGGCTGGATAGTGTGGCATTCCTTGGGCATGTAATATCTAAAGATGGAATTTCTGTTGATCCAAAGAAAGTGGAAGCGGTAGTGGAATGGAACAGGCCGAACAATGTAACTGAGATTCGTAGTTTCTTGGGTTTGGCGGGCTACTATAGGAGATTTGTTGAAGGCTTCTCTCGCTTAGCCGTGCCCCTAACTCGGTTGACCCAGAAAGGGGTTAAGTTTGAGTGGTCTGAAGAGTGTGAGCAAAGCTTCCAGGAACTAAAACGAAGATTGGTGTCAGCACCTATACTTACTATACCTGATGGAAGTGGTGGTCTCGTTATTTATAGTGATGCTTCCAAGAAAGGCTTGGGATGTGTTTTAATGCAACATGGTAGGGTGGTGGCTTATGCTTCTAGGCAACTAAAACCCTATGAACAAAATTACCCTACGCATGACATGGAATTGGCAGCTGTGGTTTTTGCTTTGAAGATTTGGAGGCATTACTTATATGGTGTACAGTGTGAGATATTTACGGACCATAAGAGCCTTAAATACATCTTCACCCAGAAAGAGTTGAACATGAGACAGAGGAGGTGGTTGGAGTTGATAAAAGACTATGATCTAACCATTAAATATCACCCTGGAAAGGCTAATGTGGTAGCTGATGCCTTAAGTAGGAAGTCTACAGGGAATTTGGCAGCATTGTTGACTACTCAAAGGTGTATACTGGAGGATTTGAGGAAGTTAAGAATAGAAGTACGAGTACATGAACCAGGAGCACAATTAGCAAACCTTAGGGTTCAACCTACCTTGGTTGAGAGGATTAAGGTTGCACAAGCTGGTGATCCGCAGTTGCAGAAAATGAAGCTCATGGTAGAGTCAGGCGCACCATCTGAGTTTTGCATTCACGAGGATGGATCCTTGAGGTTTGGCAATAGGCTTTGTGTGCCTAATGACCCAGATCTTAAGGAGGAGATTCTAAGTGAAGCACATAACACTGGGTACACAGTTCATCCAGGAGGCACCAAGATGTATAGGGATTTGAAGGGAACCTTCTGGTGGAACAATATGAAAAGAGAAATTGCAGGCTATGTCGCATAGTGCTTGGTGTGTCAACAGGTGAAGATTGAACACTAAAGGCCAGGAGGGTTGCTACAGCCTCTTCCTATTCCTGAATGGAAGTGGGAACACATTAGCATGGACTTTGTAACAGGCTTTCCAAAAACTCCTAGTGGTAATGATTCTATTTGGGTGATTGTAGATCGCTTAACAAAATCTGCACACTTTCTAGCCATTAAGGTTGGCTTGTCATTAGAGAGGCTAGCAAAACTTTATGTTAATGAGATAGTGAAATTGCACGGAGTTCCAGTAACTATTGTGTCAGACAGGGATCGAAGATTTGTATCTCAGTTTTGGAAGAAATTGCATATGGCTATGGGAACGAAGTTGAATTTTAGCACAGCTTTTCATCCTCAGACAGATGGGCAATCTGAAAGGACTATTCAGATACTGGAAGATATGTTAAGGGCGTGTGCCATTGATTTTAGGGGTTCATGGGAGGAGCACTTACCATTGGTGGAGTTTGCCTACAATAATAGCTACCAGGCAAGTATCCAAATGGCACCTTATGAGGCTTTGTACGGAAGGAAGTGTAGATCTCCAATATGTTGGGATGATGTTGGTGAAAGGAAAATATTGGGGCCAGAGATTGTTCAGCACACTGTGGATAAAATTCAGTTGATCAGAGAGCGACTTCGTTCAGCTCAGAGTAGGCAGAAAAGCTATGCAGATACTAGGAGGAGAAAATTGGAGTATCAAGTGGGTGATCATGTGTTCTTAAGAGTGTCCCCTACCAAAGGTGTTAAGAGATTTGGTATCAAGGGCAAGCTGAGTCCTCGATTTATAGGCCCCTTTGAAGTTCTAGACCGAGTAGGCGAAGTGGCTTATAGACTTGCCTTACCCCCTATGTTGGCAGGGGTACATAATGTTTTTCATGTCTCAATGTTGAGGAAATATGTTCCAGACCGTAACCATGTGGTGGCATATGAACCTTTGCAGCTAAGGGAGGACTTAACGTATGAAGAACAACCAGTAAGAATTGTAGATAAAAAGGAGCAAGAATTGAGGCGTCGCACCATACAATACGTTAAGGTACAGTGGAACAACCATTCTGAGAGGGAGGCAACATGGGAGCTAGAGGAGGAAATGAGGGAGAAATACCCTTATCTCTTTGAGGAGTCAGGTACGTCAAGTTTAGAGGACTAAACTTTTTTTTAGGGGGGAAGGATGTAATACCCGTAACCCACATTAGGAAAGGAAATAATTTTTTTGTTTAAGTGGGTAATTTAGTAAATTTTAAGTGTAGGGTAAAAATACAAATAAATCAATTATTTTAGGAGTTTTTAGAAATAAAAATAAATGGGTTGTATTGGGGTATAAATAGAGTTCTAAACCTTATTGTAATACCTACAGACACTTTTTGATAACAAGAATTCAACGGGTTTCAAGAAGAGACAGATCAAAGATTCTTGAGGTAAGAAACTTAAAAGACTCTTTTTTTCTGATTGGAGAATTTCTGTATAACTACGTTCATATCTACGTTTGGTTTTTCTAAACTTAGGCGTGAGTACCACATCTATTAGACTATTAGATTATTAGCTTATTGATGTGATGAAGTTTCTTTTAAAGATTCGGCTACAGGTGTGGTAATTGTTGAAAGAAGATGAGGAGTTTTTTTTTTTAAATATACAATATATAGGCTTTAGGTGTGATCATTCAAGGAAAAGAAGAAAAATAGGTTGGCCTAGGCTATGAATTGACTTAGTCTTGAATAGTTGAAATTCACGTGAAGGGAGATAAGGCTTTGCATAAATAGGATATTATAAAGTAACTTAGGCTTTGCACATATGGTTAGATTTGGTAGTGAAAGAAGAAATAAAAGAATGCCTATTTGATGTTTTACGTGATCAACAAAGGAGATACGAAAACATAGGCTACTAGATAGTATATTGATGTGATGAGGAGTTGTGATGAGGAGTTGTGCAATGCACAACTAGAAATAAGTCCTAAAAGAAATACAAGCCATTAGGCCTCTGTACGTGCAGTAAAAGGAAAAGCAGTACAAGCCATTAGGCCTCTGTACATGCAGTAAAAGGAAAAGCTGAAAAAAAAAGAAAAAAAAAGAAAAAGAAAAAGCTGTACATGTAGTAAAAAGAAAAGAGATAAAATAAAAATAAAATAGTAATAGTGAGAAAGAATAATATTAGGCTTTAATTTTGTACATTGAGAGTAAATAGCATTATTTATGTAAATTAATGGATTTTGAACATTGTACAATTGATTTAGGACCGGATTTATAAATTGTGAAAAGAAGAGATAGAGAGTACTACGAGATCTCTTGCTTGCTAGAGGTAAGTAACTCTTTTCTTAACTGATTATATTTTGCTAAAACATCCCAATTTTATTTATGAAATATTTATTTGTCTTTCATTACAGATTATTATCTTAATTATTTTAGATATATTGAAATAAAGAAAAGAATTAGAGTTTCTTCTTTTTGAAATATTATAAATGTATTTGAATTAGTTAGTTATTTGGAAAATTCTGTTTCTCAATTAGGATCAAGCACTTTTTGAATTTTGTGAAAAGAACCAAACATTGTTTGAACTGTGATTTTACTGAATATGATCTTTGACATTGACTGATCTTTTGACATTGACTGATATGAAATTGAATCTGAACCATTTGACTATGCTTTGGACCCCGCCAATGGGGGTAAACGTTGGCACAGAAACTAGTTTCTTCTGGGGCTTACCACCGGCCTATGTGTGGTTCTGGGCCTAGTCACGGGGATATAGCGTGACCATAGTCATATTGTCTTACTTCAACATTTGAAATCTAATTGATTGCATTATTTTAAGTAAATTGAGACTTTTGATGTTTTGAATTTTATTGTAATTTATATATAATTTTACGCTGCATTGTGTTATATTTTTTTAAGTCTATGAGATTTATCCTATGAACATATATATATTTTATTTGGATAAATGCTTGATCCACCCTTTTCAACTATAGTTATTTACTGAGCCTCCCAGCTCACCCCTTTTTCTTTCCCATTTCAGATTCTGAGGATTAGCTAGCTCGGACATTACGGGGAAGTTGTGTGAGAAGGACTTCTAGGCATAATATTAGTATTTCTTATTTGTTCATTAGAGACCTTATGTAATAGACTTTTGTTTATTAAGATTTGAGACAGCAATGTATGGATTTTAATTCGTTTGAACTTATTGGTTATTATATTAATTTGGAGATTTTAGACCAAGGATAGTATTCTTTCTAGAATTTGTTAGTAAGGCCTGGCACACTTGTAAGGCACGCCTTATGGGTGTGCGGCCGTTGTCACATGTCGAACTCATGCTTTGGGTTCGGGGTGTTACATACTTGAAAGAACGATAGATAAAAAAACAATCGTGTTTGTCATAAGAAAGTAGTAAGAGCGTTGGTTGTAGAAATGGAGTCCAGTCCAGCCATTCTTGTCGGAGACCTTCAGTGGACTATATGAGCAAAATTCAATGATATCAATGCAAAGTCTTACTAGTCTATAGGAAAATTTATTCAGTCCGATAGAAACAAATCAAAATACCCAAAATGATGTGGAAAAGGAGGAAAAAATCACCCAATTGCAACTTACAGAAATTAACAGAGCACAGTTTGAAAAGAAGACAAATCAAAATACCCAAAATGATGAGCACACTCACACATGCTTCTTGTCCAAATTCACAAACCCAGAAAATCAGAAATGTTTCTCAACTAACCCACTCTTCTTGTACAAAGTCATGGACACAGAAAATCATAACACCCAGAAAAGTATTGCTCAAATTCACAAACCGAACTTCCCTTTTCATCTTCTTCCTCAACTCTAGTCCGGCCTCTTCTTTTTCTACTTTTCTTCCCCATTCTCAACTAACTCACGCTCCTTCTTCTTGATTTAAAGTCGTCTCAAGCTCAAAGGGTTCGTGACGATGAGTGGGTTTGGCACAAGATGGCGTAGGAAGAGCGACTCTGGGAGTTGATCTGCACAAGACACTAGGCTAACATTAATTGCCCCAATTAGCAACTTCGAACTATGTTCCTCACGTACGGTGGATTCAGTTGGCTCGACTCGCTCGCCAAGTCCTCAAAGAATGAACTCCATTGCCATTGCCACCGCCTCGTCCACCTCGAACAACTCGTCGTCCCCGAAACAGCGCTGCTTCCCCCTTGTCATCCATTAATGCTATTGCTTTGTGATTCAGAGAGAGAGAGAGAGAGAGATGAGCAGATCTGTGTTGTGAAGAACTAAAATCAGAAAGAAACAAATAAAAAAGAAAAAGTAATTTTATTCTTTTTTTTTTTTTTTTAAATGCTGACGTAAAATAACATTATTCAAATTTCAAACATAAAGTTTAGTTTAGTTTTATTTTTTTGCTAAATAACATGAGGTATAGTTGAGTTGATAAATGAAATGATTCAAAATGAAATTAAATATTAAACCCAGATTTTAAAACTTAAGGGAACAAAATTAAAATTGTTGGGATAAATGGGCCAAAGTTGCTAAAAAATACATTTTTTTTTTTTTTTTTTTTTTAAGTTTGGCCAAACATGACTCTTGTGATGTTTATTTGAAAAATGGACTCATTCAAAATCGTCTTTGTGAAAGACGATTTTAAACGTGAAAATCATCTTTATGAAATACGTTTTTTGACCAAATTTTTCATTTATAATTTATTAACGTAGCCATTTTTTGCCACTGGACATTACTAAAAGTCGTCTTTTCTAAAGACGACTTTTGACAAAATTTTTATATTTCTAAAATTTGTCTTTTCTAAAGACAACATCTGATCAACATATGAGAAAAACGTTTCAGATTGTGCACCTTTAAAAACGTGAAAGTCGTCTTTTGTAAAGACGACTTTTAGAAATTTTTTTGTGAAATCTTATCTAAAAGTTATCTTTATAAAAGACAACTTTTGACTAAATCTTTCTTAAATTTAAAAAAAAAACGTGAAAATCGTCTTTTGTAAAGAGAACTTTTAGAATTTATTATTATTTTTTTAAAATCATATCTAAAAGTTGTCTTTACAAAAGACAACTTTTGACCAAATCTTTTTAAATTTAAAAAAAAAAAAAAAAAAAAAAAAAAACGTGAAAGTCGTCTTTTGTAAAGACAACTTTTAGAATTTTTTTTTTTGAAATCATATCTAAAAGTTGTCTTTACAAAAGACGACTTTTGACCAAATGTTTCTTAATTTAAAAAAAAAAAAAAAAAAAAAAAAAAAAAAAAAAAAAAAAGAAAAAAACGAGAAAGTTGTCTTTTATAAAGACGATTTTGAATTAGTTCATTTTTCAAATAAACATCACAAAGTCGATAAATGTGTACTTTAAGCTTATGAATATATTTTTAAAATAGTCTTATTTTAGATTAAAATGCATTCTACTAGAAGGATTATTAAATACAATTTTTTATGCTTCTTTGTACAGTATTATTTTCCATTAGCCTTTTAAAAATGGCGAAAATTCATTTGAAAGTTGTTTAATTTCTTTAGATACTTTTTTAGTCAATTTTGCTAATATTTACAATTTGAATATTTTTATTTGTATTTTAAATAATTATTAAATTATTTATGACATCATCCCAATTTGACCCTTGACAAACCTCAATCCGATCTCGCAAACCTTAAGCCTCTTCTTTTTCTGATTCTTTAAAGATTTGATTTTTAGGCTCACAAACCTCCAAGAGACTCTTCATTAGGAATGTGGAGAGTCAAACTATAAAAATGGTGCTCCAGCAGCCTCTGTAAAGGCTCTCCACATTTCCTAAATGCTACGGTAACTCTCCATAAAGTAAGAGCTACTGTAGCTCTCCAGTCGGTTAAAAAAATAATATCATAGTCTTTCTTTATTCTTTCTTTGTTCTCCAGTTGATTCTCTCTCCCCTCCCTCCTCTTGGCTTTCTGGTGACAATGGAAGAGCAGTTGCTACTCTTGGCTCCCTCTTCCAAACCAGTGCTCAGAAATCTCAATCCCATCTTCATCTCCATCTCAAAAAAACCCGTCTCCAAAAACCCACAAACTTACAGATCTCAAATCACAAACCCACAAATTAATCACAAACCCACAAAACCAATGGATCTAAAACAACAAATCCATAAAATTTGATTTGAAATGAGAGAGAAACACAAGCCCATGGCAGTGGAGGACGATCACTGCAATGGAGGGGGTGAGCATGGCGGTGGAGGGGACGAGCATAGGGGTTTCTCTCTCTCTTTTTGTGTCTTTTGGGTTTCACAGGGGGTTTGGGTTTCTCTTTGACAACATGAGATTTTAATTAACTGTGAACATATGAGATGAGAGAGAAATAAATAATTAAAAATGAATAAAAAAATTTATTTTAACAAAATAGAGAAAGGAATAGAGAGACTGTTGGAGGGTGTGAAAAAAAAAAAGTGAATAGATAAATGTGCAAAACTCTCCATATGTGGAGAAAAAAAAAATAAAGAGACTCCTAGAGTTGCTCTTAAAACATTAAGATGGATTTCATATTCTAAGGCAGTTTCGTCTTTTTCGGGCTTGACAAAATTCCTATTCAAAGTGGGCTTGTTTCTGGGCATCTCTCTCATCTCTTCTTTGTATCCCAAGCTATACTTACACATGGCATTTTGATGGAAAACTTAAGAGCTTCTTGATTCCTTGGTTGAACTTTCCCAACCCCACAATTGATTGATAACCCATCTTCTTCATTATGGAGGCAATGACTACGCTCGAAGTTTTCATTATTTCAAAGTCTCGCAGGTGTATATCATTGTTACTCTTGATATCACACACTGGTGCGCTAATTTCTCCATCACCTAGAATGGTGAGGACTCCTCCCTTCCATGGCAACTTGAGCTTTTGATGGACTGTAGAAGGCACAATCCCTAGAAGATGCATCTAGGCTCTTCCCAACAGCAAGTTGTAAGATGTGGTGATCTCAAGAACATGGAATAGTACTGATGAGCTTACCGGTCCTAACTGACATTTAGCTTCAAAGGTTTCAATGACTCCTCAGTTGCTTTCGTCATAGGCTCAGACTGTGAGACTTGAAGGTCCTAGTTTCCCTTTAGTCAACCCTATCTTGGTGGCAGTGTGAATCGAGCATACATTGATTGAAGATCCATTGTCAACCAACACCTTCAGCACTTTGGAACCTATGCACTCTATAGTCACATATAGAGCTCTATTGTGATCTCCCCCTTCAGGTGGCAAGTCTTTGGTAGTGAAGATGATGGCAGATTCATCGGTGGTCACGCCCATGATGGATAGCACTTGCTCCGGTGTGGTATCCATAGGAACTTCCTTCCCAGCCATAGCTTCTAGTATAACATCTCTATGCTTTTGCAAGGCCATTATCAAGTCTTAAATAGAAATGCTAGCCTGAGTCTTCTTCAGTTGAGCTAGAACTTTGTCTTCCTCCGTTTCTTTAGGAGCTTTGGCCTTGTCAACTTCCCTTGCAAGTGGTGCGTCTCGCCCAGATAAGCACTAGTCTTCTTCCAGATAAGCAGGTTTGAAGTGCCTTCCTCCTCTTCTCAAATGGCGCACCTCTTCAATTTCAGTGATGTCTTCCACATACCAGCTAGTGCTTTGAGCTTGCCCTTCTCTTTCGAGATCATCCCAAGATTCATCATCAATGGCTAGCACCCAATCTTCTCATAGTACTTCAATGAAATTGATTTGATTCGGAGGAGGTATACTTTGATATTTCGGCAACGGATTCTGGTGCACATTAGGTTGATTGGTAAGCCTTGTGAGAAACTCAAATGGTATTGGATCAAGGGGAGACCTTTTTCCGCAAACCTTTTCCCCATGGATGTGAGTAAAGGATTGCATACTTCGAGGTTCCAGGTCTTGAACTAAAAGGGTTTGGTGGTATCGTTTCAGATAGGTAGTCACCAGATCTGGGTTTGATCCAAAATTCATGAGGGACATGTAATGATTTTTGAAAATGAAGGGAAAAGACTTCCACAACAAGATACAACAAGATATACACATATAATGATGCTGCAGAAATTAAATCTCTATCCTATGTTTTCAAAGATAAACATATAAAATCATCCAAACATTATATCAAAAGAAAAGAAGGGAGAGATATCCCTGCACAAAATTCCAACATATGATATGTACATGTGATCAAACAATCAAGAAAACACATAGAAGACAATAGGCTTAAATCCTCTAAGTCCCTTGCAGAATCGCCAAGCTATCAACGCCAGAAAATCGTTTGATGATTGTTCCCAACTCCGACCTCCATTGGGCTCGACGGAATCTCGCTTTTGTGTTTGTGTGCTTGTGTGTGTGTGTGTGTGTGCTCCTGCATATTTGTGGATATGGCAATGGGGAGGAGAAACATGAGATTTGGAGTCGCCACCAATTATTGAGAAATTGAAGGTGTGATTGGTCACTTATGTCTACTTGGTTTTATTATCTTGATTAAGATATACATAAAAACTAGGTCTTGAACCAGAGATGGATTCGGTGATTTGATTATGCGTAGGGAAGGTGTTTGGCACCTCATGACATTTGTCCGAAGAAGGTTACTTCCCTCCATGTGTTCTTGTGTGTGTTTGATCAAGCAAAATGTTGGATTAATTTTTAGGTATAAATGTCCCGACGTTGTCGGACGTATATCAATTGATGATGCACACATTCGACATAGTCGGTTTTGTTCTCCTTTTGAATATCTTGTATCTTTTAGGGTTCTTGGTGAAGCAATGGCAGGGTATACTTGGAACTCTAACACTGTTCACTAGAACAAAGTTAAGTTGGTTTGACCGTGATCAAGACCTCATTTGCCCTTGAGTTGCAAGGGCAAAGTGGTCGGTCGTATGGCGGCTTGGATTAACTTTCTTATTTTTGGGCTATTCCCCTCGCTTGTTTAGCCCTCGAATGTGAATGAGTTTCTTATCCATGTTCACACATACTAGGAATTCCCACGATTCGTTGTAGGTACAAGTAAAGGTAATAGTTTTGTTGAGTTTTATTTATTATATGATTCCATAAGGAATGCAACACTCGAGTATTCTTTACATGCGTCAACGTCGGGACACTTCAACATATATCGAATACACGCATCATGGCACCCTAAAGTGAGGCTCAGGCTCAGTATTTGGGTGGGCCAATCTAGGTGCGTTGTATTGCTTATAGAATGATGTTTTCGATGTTTTTAAAGCTTGCATGATAAATTTTTTAAATATTTTTTATGAATTAAACAATTGCACAATTTATTGGACAAATGGGCAAACCAAATGACATGCGATGATGAGTACCTACTATGAAACTAGGGCTTAAATGAATATACCTAGACATGTGATTCTAGGACTTAAATGAATGTACCTAAGCATGTTGCTAGGCCTTGATGAATGTACTTAAGCGTGTTGCTAGGGCTTTGATGAATTGACATGTTTAAAGGTACCAAAATGGATTTTGGGTTTTATGCATAACGTTATATAAAAAGGGTCATTTATATACATTAAACACAAAAGGGACCTAGGCATGCATGCTAGGGTTTATGGGCACATATTCATAAAGAGGCATAAAAATGCATTTAAGACATGTTTGAAGTGGATTAAAAGGAGGAAGTTAGAAATGGATTCTAGGCTTTAAATGAGAATGAATATGACAATTATTAAATGTATGAAATAGGGGAAAGAAACTTAGAAATGCATTCGAAGGCTTATGCATAAAATCAAAATGATGATATGAGAATTGATGTAAACATGATAGAATAGGTAAGTTTAAATATCTAATTCTAAGAATTGCATAATCATGGCATGCTCACGATCACAAACACTTCATTAGAATAAGATTTAGAACTTACCTAATGCAGAGTCAGAATTTCGGCTGCGCTTCCACGTAGTGGTGGAAAAACGAGCTTGGATACTTGGAAATTGAGTAGTACTCTGGCTTAGGAACAGAAGACTTGGACCCAAGGCTCCCAGATTCGGCATGTTCGGAATCCAAGAGGCACTTCTTTACAAGTTTGGAACCCGGGCTTGGTTGGAGACTAAAATAGCTCGATTTCTACGCCGATTTCTCGATTACGATAGTGTTTCTCTCGATTTTTGTGATGCTCAGAGCTTGGCCTAGCAAAACCTCACTATCTCTCTAATTCTTTCTACCTTTGAGCCTCAAAATTCTAGCTCTATTTATAGGGAAGCTTACGCAGCATGTAGCTACGCGAGCTTCTTTGGTTGCTTGCTCCGTGTGTTTTGCCCGATTTTCCTTCCTTTTTGACCCCTTCGAGAACCCTTTTTAGACTGAAAGTTGAAGGTCTTCCGGCACTCGGATCTAGTCGAAATTGGCGTCTACGAAAAGCCTGCGCTGTCTTCTTCCCAACGAGACTGACCATGCACGATTCTTACTACTGTGGAGGAAACTACTGTTTCTAAAAGTAGGGCAGTTAGGTTGTTTTGTTCATTCAGGATGGTTTTCCCAATTTTTCGGTGCGGATTCCGATCAGCTCAGAGATGCTTTTGACGAACTGGGAAAACCACGTTGTAAACGAAGTTTCCCTCTTCGAAAAGGTACTTGCTTTTTGGAAACTCATGGTAAGGATTGGGAAGATTTTATGCACAAAGGTGGTACACTGGACAGTTGTTGTTGGCAATTTTCCAACACTTTGACTTGTTTTCGTCGTTTTTCCAGTTTTTGGTTGACCTAGCTCCCGATGTCGGATTTAGGCAAACTTGATATTTTCGGAAATCTTACGACATCTACTTTCCAATGGCACAAATCTTGTAACATTCTGATTTCTGGTTGCAAAACTGCGAGCTTCGAAATAAGGGCTGCCGGAGTAATTTCCTTATTGGCGGTCCATTTTTCGGTGTAGATTCTAGGCAACTCAGGAATGCTCTTGACGAACCAAGACAACCAGCTTTTATCTAAACTTATTATCTTCGAAAAGCTACCTGCTTACTGGAAACTCATGGAGTGGATTGAGAGGATTTTGCGCGCAAAGGCGGCTTTAAAATGGGTCTTGTGGAGTGGAAATTTTACTATGTGTTGGGCCGTTTTCCGCCGTTTCGGCCATAACTTCTTCGTTTTAAGTCTGTTTTAGGCCTGTGAACTATCAAACTGAAGGTATTCATGTGTTCCTTCAAATGATGGCAAAACAATCAACCAATTATCAACGGAGCTCAACCATGTGAAAGGACTCCCTTTCTCTCTCTCTCTCTAAAGCACTCAGATTCTCTCCTAAATCACACAATCAAAGAACAATATGAATAATTCAATCCGATAGGATTGATCCCCTTGCATTCATGAACAAAACCTACTAATTATTATTGAATTCTATCAACTAATGAATCTAATCTCCTAGAGAGAATTTCTAAGAGAAACAATGAAGGTATTTTGATAATGAGCAACAATGGAGGAATGACAAAGATAACACACACAGTTTGCATGTGTTTTCTCATGCATGCCTCTCATTGGTTGATCTAGATCAAGCCTCCCATTGGCTGGTCCAGATCAAGGCTCCTATTGGCTATTGCTAGTAACAATCAATGTACAACCCTTAGAAGCTCTAACAAACAACTACAAGGGGTTAAAGCCTAGAAATGTACTAGACCCCCAATGCACTCGATTAACCATCTAGGTACAAGCTTTTATAGCTTGGACCTTACTAATCATGAATATAAACTTATACATGTTTTAATCAAATGTTAAGCTAAGCCAATCCGTGCCTTGGTGGCTAGGGTAAGCATACCCACGGATGTGGGATGGTTAGGGTCTTAACACCATGGCGCTGGTCAAACTTGCCAAAACCCTCATCTTCGAAATTAGGTCTCAAATTGACGGATTTTAGCATGTTTAAGCATTTTCAGCCAATTCTTGCATTGATCGGGCCACCTCAATTTACGTGTCGAGAACTCGAGAAAATCCTTAGGGTTAAAATGGGGTTATGACAACAACACAAGTCACAAC
This sequence comes from Fagus sylvatica, assembly GCA_907173295.1. Lineage (NCBI taxonomy): Eukaryota > Viridiplantae > Streptophyta > Magnoliopsida > Fagales > Fagaceae > Fagus > Fagus sylvatica. The sequence continues at coordinate 52,909,579 of OU015761.1, read as the reverse complement.
ACAGCCACAAAATTCATTATGTGAGAGAGAGAGAGAGAGAGAGAGAGAGAGAGAGAGAGAGAGAGAGAGAGAGAGAGAGAGAGAGAGAGAGAGAGAGAGAGAGAGAGAGTGAATAAGAAAAATATAAAAAGAGAGAGAATCAGGGAATTAGAGACTTTGAGAGAGAGAAAACACCAATTAGATTAAGATCAAGTAGTGGGAGCAGAAGCTGCAGATCATGTTCGAAGTCCTGTCCAGGCGGCGTAGTCAAAGTCCAATCTCGACGCCAGGTGGAGTCATGGTCTCATAGAGTCCTTGAGTTCTTGACCGGAAGGTCCAACCATTTGTGTTCTGAGAGTTGAGAACCTTTGTTATTTAATGCCGAGATTAGTATATTTTTTGCATTGGTTTTGATATTTATAATTTTTTTACTTGAAATTTTTGGGTGATTTCCAGATCTTTTGGTCCATATATGTTAGTCTATGAATTTTTGCACTTTGTTTTTTTTTTTTTTTAATTGAAATTTTAGGTGATCTCCAGATCTGTTGGTTCATGTCTGTTGGTCCAAGGATTGTTGCAAACTAATTTTTTAAGTATACTAATAAAAAAACTTTTTTGGTGAGATTGCCCCATGGAGGGGGTTGCCCAAGCTCAAGGGCTTGCTGGGCTTACCCCAGGACATGCTTTGCACATGACCAAGATAAGGCGGGTTCCAATACTCCACTGGAAGCCGTAAGATTTTGACCCAAATCAGAATTTTTTGTAAAGAAAGATCCAAGAGTTGCATACTAGGCTACTACTTTTGTAGAACTAGTTGTCTGTTAGCAACATGCCAAATGCAATTCAAGAAGCTTATCCCGAGCATCAAGATCTTCAAATTTGAAGAAAAGCCCATTATTAGTTGAAAAGACCTCCATAGATCAAAACTGACTCCACAATCTATCCCAAATCGTTTGATTACAGGGAAAGGCGACGCTTTAGTAAGGAATTTGCCTACTAAGAGCAACTCCAAAGCTCACTCTATTTTATCTCTATTTTAGCAACTTTTTATTTATTTGAAGAGCAATACTCTCCAACACTACTCTTTATTTTATCTCTATTCTATTTAAATATTATATTTTTTTATTCATTCTTTATCATTTCTTTATTCTTTCTTTTTCAATATTTAAAAATCCTGGTGGATCTCGGCAAACTCTCGGCAAACCCAGGTGGATCTCGGCCTAGAAGAGTGACACCCAGTCCACACCGAGATCGGCAAAACCCAGGTGGATCTCGGCAAACCCAAACTTAGAAAATCTATGGCTTTCGGGAGAGCATAACAGAGGGGAGAGCAGAGATATATGTTATCCTTGTTTCGGGAGAGCAGAACAGAGGAGAAAATGGAGTTTCGGGGGAGCAGAACAGAGGGGAAAATGGAGTTTCGGGAGAGCAGAGGAGAAAATGAAATGAAGAGAGAGAAAGAATTCGGCTGAAATGAAAGAAAGGGCAAAAAAAAAAGCTTAAATAGTGGGGGCTCAGAAATATTTTTTTAATGGGTAGAGGAGAACTGAAGAGTGTACAGTAGCTTTTCAGAAATGAAAAGCTACTGTAGCACTGTGGGTTTTTTTTTTTTGCATTTGAAGAGTGAAATACAGTGGTGTTGGAGCACAATTTTTCTATTTTTCCTCTTCACATGTGGAGATAGAGAGGAAAATAGACTGGCTTTGGAGTTGCTCTAAACTCTTTTCCCACTTTGTTATCCTCTCTTTAATAGCCTCTTGAGGTGGGCTAACCACTACCTTGCCATCAATTCTTTGAGGCTCCACATAGCTTAGACGAGAACATTCTAGTTGGGATTCTTTGAACAGAGAACACCATTGACGAATTGGGGATTTTGTTGAATTTGTCGGCAACTTGCTAAGCACTGGATCAGACCCATGTTCGATAGAACAAAAGGGTAAATGCCCAAGATCCATAGCAGCCCCAATGCCCAAATTGGTTTGGGCCTCAGCTAATTCGCCATTAATGGCCGCATCTCCCAATATCCCCACATGAGGATCCACCAAAACTTGTTCACAATCTGCAATTCCATTATTACCCCCAACCCTAGGCAAGCCTCGTTCTTGATCGCCATCAAAACATTTAGCATCATGTCTTGAGCGACTAAGGAGGAGAGAGACTTATTGAGCTTTGGAAGTAGCGAAGACCTGGGAGGACGTCCTCGCCCTTTTCCATGACCTCCTTTCTTCACCATCGATACATACGTTGCACTTATCCTAACGCTAGAAGTTTCTTGAGAAAGCAAAAAACTACTCTGTATCCCAGAGTAAGTTAGACCTGGCTAAGAGCATTCCCATCAACATCAACAAAGACATTTTATTGCCAAATTTTAGCTACAATTGCTTAAAACCAACATGCATCAACCTCGGTACTTGTCGGGAAAAAAGTCACAAATGAACAATACATCGCCCAATGCTGTGAGGTACTGTAGCTCAACAATCCATTTGTTTTTCCTTTTTTATTCCCAACTTCTCTCAACGTCCCCTCTCTCCGTCCCTTGCGCCATTTTCAGGAAACCCAAGATCGATCTACCCAACCATCCATACCCAAGAATCATCCATACCCAAGAATAATCAATCAAGTCAGATCTACTGATTTACGTTTTAATCTAAAAAAAGAAGAGAAAAAAAGTTAGAACTACCAACAAGCCCCACCCCTCTGAAGCTCTTGGAAGAGATAAAGCTGGTGTTATCCATGATGGTGAGGTGGTAGTAAGAGCCCAACAGGGACAAGGATGGAGTTGATGATAGAGGCGAGGACGAAGCTTGCCGAGGCTTGTAGCTTCGCTCCAGAGGTCTCGATCTACAACGTGGGTGGTGTGGGTGGCACTGGGTTGCCATGGGTGAGGGGTGGGGGTTTTGTGGTTTTGTTTTGGTGAAACTAGGGGTGTTGGGCTACTAGCAAAGAAGAAGAAACAAAGAGTGGGTGGGGAAGAAGAAAAAGAAGAAACGAAACTGACTTCTAAAAAAAGAATGTTAAAATATTAAAATGTGTAAGAGAAAAGAATAAAGAGACTGATGTAATTGTAGGTAAGTAGTATGATAGCTAAATGAGAAAAAGTAGGGATTTTAGTTATAATTTGGCTCAAATTACCTTGAGGCCGATGCATATGCTCTAATTAACCCACCTCACCTTAAAAAGCAAACTTATTGAAAAACGTTATGTTTGATTTTTTTTTTTCTTTCCTTTTGAAAGAAGCCTTTAAAAGCCGTTTTATATATAGAGACATACGGATAGCCCTGAGGGTGCCTGAGGACCTGTGTCCACAAAGCTCGTACGTTGTAATTTTTCAGATTGCTAATTCTTGTGGTTTTGTGAATGATCAAATAAAGTTATAGTAATTAGTAGTACTTGATCGCTAGACTACTATTATCAGTCATTTGATCAGCATCTCCAATTATAATTTAAGCATTTTTTTTTTTTTTTTTCAAACGGTTCTATTCCCGTTAAACATGACTATGCAATGCAAGACCTACAAATTTAACAACTATGTGAAAATTGAGACCATCTAATTTTAATAAACAGAGTTTGGCTACAACTCACTGCATGGTAACTCATAAAATTATTCAGATGTATTATTTAAACAAGTTACATGACTTATTAAATAATGTCATATAAATAAAAGTATACGTTGATGATTTGTTGTCAAATTGTGTCTATCATTGATGGCCTCACATAGGGCCAGCCCCGAGGGTTGGGTTGCCGAAGCCTGTCCCAAGTTTGGTTGCTCACTTACTATTAAATATTTAAAAAACAATATAAAAAAGTCCAAATTTTTTTATTTTTTATTTTTATACAAAATCAAAGTTACTTTATGATTTTAGCTTGAGTTACATAAAAATAAAAAAGTAACCCAGTTATGGTGCTTTATAATTAACACAATCTGACTTAAAGAAAACAACTTCTCTTTGCATTTTTTGAAGCATATTCATTCAAAAAAATCCAAACTAATATCTATTTAAGATTGTTATATTATTATTAGTGTTGATAATATATATATATATATTTCACGGTTCTACAAACCACAACAAACGTAATACTAATAATAAAGTCGTAGAAACCAATTAAATAAACACGTGAACACATTACACGACAACACAAAATAATGGCTTCCCTCGCTATCCTTATAAACAAAAGCACATAGTCAGTAGCCACATCCACATGCATACAAAATTTTCAAACAAATTAGTAAATCAAACTATGGAGACCAAACTTATTTGCACAAATACTGAAACATATCACATATATCTCATTAAAAGGCACAACACTCCAATAAAAAAACAAAATTATGTATACTAATATACTAATAAAAAAAATTCTCTTATTTATACTATTAAATTTTTTTTCTTCCTATTTGTTGCCCTTGGGGAGTTGCCCAAGCCCAAGGGCTTGTGGGGCTTATGCCAAGGCCGGCACCGCCCTCATAGACCACATAAATGATACTTGGTTCACCAAAGATAGGTGGTCTCAATAAATGATACTTGGTTCACCAAAGATAGGTGGACTCAAGTTTAACAACTATGCATGGTTTTAAAAATCGAACCAAACTGACTGGTTCAATCAGGAACTGGTACTTTACCCGGTTTGGTTCTTTGAAAAACCAGAAATTTAAAAAAAGTAATAAAAAACCAGAAACCGGCGGTTCAACTGTAAAAACCGCGAACCGGAGCGGTTGAATTGGTTTTGGCCCAGTTCCACTAATACCAAAACTACACCATTTTGGTCTTCTTTTTCCTGATCCAAAGTTAAACCATAGTTGTTGAATCCATTTCGTTCCAGTCGGAATGGCCGGAATTTCTTGTACCGGTTGGAAAACCGGAACGGATAACCCCTTGTTCCACCTCAGCAAAAATTTCAGGCCATACTGGTTTGTTTCGGCCATTCTGGCCTGTTTCGGTAAGTACCGACAGTATGCATGTTTCGGTCGGTATGAATATACACTCTACAAAAAGTTAAAAAAATGCATGAATTGATTTGGCAATGTGAGGAAATTGAGGGCAAGATAGAGATAACAAAGAGTTTGAGAAAGAAAAAATGAAGACTGAGGAAGATTGAAGAAAGAAGAGAACAAAGAGTCGCATATTCTGGATGATGAAGAAGAAATAGAGTTGCAGATCCGTTAGAGTTGAAGTGTTTGAAAGAGATGAAGAAATAAAAATCAAAAGAGAAGCAAAAGACAGAGAAGTATAAAATGTGTGGAGGAGGGAGATTAAGGAAAAGTGAAAAAGAAAGGTTAAAGTTTAGTATTAGAAGGAAACGTGTGGAGATGAATTACTGAAGGGAAAATTTAAAACGAAGAAAGGACGGGTAGGTAGGTGGGCTGGTGGAGGAGAAAAAGAGATGAAGAAAATAATAATAAAGAAATGCAAAAGATAGTAATAAGTTTTGCTCCTGTACAAAAATTGAAACAAAAGTTTATTTATTTAGATTGGACATGTCTTTTTTTGTTTTTTTGTTTTAAGTCTAACAAATTATGTAATTATTTATATAATTTTAAAATTATTAATTAAATTATTTATGACGTCACCGATTCGACTATCGGGTCGGACCACTAGTACGAGAAACACTCTCATTTCCACTTCTCTCTCCGGTCCGGTTTTTAAAACCATGCAACTATGTCAAACTCAAAACCATCTATCTTTACATTAAACAAAATGGGCTAAACTTGCTAAAAAATACATTTTTTTTTTAAGTTTTTGGGCCAAACATGACTCTTGTGATGTTTATTTGAAATATGGACTCATTCAAAATCGTCTTTGTGAAAGACACTTTGAAACGTGAAAATCATCTTTTCTAAAGACACTTTCTGACCAAATTTTGGTCAAAAGTTGTCTTTAAAAAATACGATTTTGAGAAATATAAAAATTTTGGTCAGAAAGTATCTTTAGAAAAAACGATTTTATGAGAAAGTGTCTTTAGAAAAGACGATTTTGAGAAATATAAAAATTTTGGTTAGAAAGTGTCTTTAGAAAAGATGATTTTGCGAAATATAAAAATTTTGGTCAGAAAGTGTCTTTCAGAAAGACGATTTTCACGTTTAAAAGTGTCTTTCACAAAGACGATTTTGAAACGAGTCCATATTTTAAATAAACATCACAAGAGTCATGTTTGGTAAAAAAACTTACAAAAATGTATTTTTTATAGATCTGGCAAACAGGTCGGGTCAACCGGGTTCGGGTTCAACCCATCTTGGTTCGGGTCAGACTGGTTAGGGTAAAAAATGGGTCGTCCTAAATGGGTATCAAAACCTATGACCCGTACCCTATCTTTTAAGGGTCAGGTCAAAACCGGGTTGACCCATATTTTTACACATGAACAAAAATATATATGTAAATGAAAAGAAACTTGATCCTATCGTCCTAAATTTATCATTGAGTTTTTTATCAAAAAATAAAATTTATCATTGAGTTATCTTTGTCTTCCTTAGTTCCTTTCAAGACTCACATCACATGAGAAATTGAGAACAAATAAACAAAAACTATTGCCTTCATGCTCCATAGAGATAAATGAATAATTATGCTTTATAATAGCCTTAGCTACCTTCTCACGATACTCATCTTGCTTTATTTTTCTTGTAAACATTTTTTGTTCTTGTCTTTCATGCATCTTTTCTATATCCTTATGATAACGTCTAGGGCATTTAGGAATATGGCGAAGCATGTTTTTTGTCCCATAACTACTTTCTGATCCATACATTTTCCCACACCATTTACACTTTGTTCTAGATCTCCCATCAAGACCAATAGGCAATTTTTTAAAATCATCCCATGCAACAGAAGTGGTTTTTTTTCATTTTCTTCAAAGGAGCTGGAGATGGTGCAACAGTATTAGGAGGAGGACTCTCCATAATTACAGCATCTTCATCATCACTATCCAAAATTTCCAAATCTATAGGTAGAGACTCTGCCATTGTACTCTACTTAAGAAAATACAAACAAAATTACAAACAAATCATCACATTCAAAGCCTCTGAATAACATACACAATAAGAGAGCATCTAAATAATAAAGACATCAGTCACATCACATTCAAAGAACATTTTAGTAAATATGAGAATATAATACCGGTAGAGAATATTGTAGGCAATATAATATATTAATATGGAATATTGTAGTTTTCACATTTCAGATTTATGACTGCAAGTCTGCAAGAGCCAACAGACCTATAGGCAACAGTGCAATTGGAAGTGTTGAAAAAAAAAAAAAAAAACCCTTACAAAACGTCAAAATCTTAGATTTGTGACCGCAATTCTACAACAATGCAAGTGCAGTTGCTGGAGCCTGGAGTCAAGTGGAGGAGCTGAAAAATAAAAGAAAAAACAGAAATAAAAAACCTACAAAAAAAAATGAAAACGTCAAAACCTCAGATCTGTGACCGCAAGTCTACAACAGTGCAAGACTGCAAGTGCAGTTGCTGGAGTCAAGTGGAGGCGTTGAAAAATAAAAGAAAAAACAAAATAAAAAACCTACAAAACGGGTCAACCCACATGACCCGCAGGTCAACCCGACCCAGACCAGTTTTAAATGGGTCGGGTTTGGGTTGACCCGTTTTTTGACGAGTTCGAAAATCTCTTACCCATACCCATATTTTACCCGTTAAACATGACCATGCGATGCAAGGCCTACAAATTTACCAACTATGTGAAACTCGAAACCACTATCGTTGATGGCCCCACAGTCCACAGACCACCTAATTTTAGTTTTTACTACGTTTACCAAAGATGGGTGGTCGCAACTCTCAAGTTTAACAACTATGTCATTCTCAAGGCCATCTATCTTTAACAACTATGTCATTCTAATTATCAAAAAAAACAACTATGTCATTCTCAAGACCATCTATCTTGTGAAGTGAATTGCATGCTTACTTTATTTGATTTAATAAGTGGGATGAGTCCGCAAACTTTCATTTGCGTGTAAAATATAAAAGTGATGAAGCAAGAGATAGCGATGTTCCAAGAAAAACAGAAAAACAAAAACGTCAACGTCAGCATCCGACTCAACCAGTACCAGTTTCCTTTTTAGCTTGAATGGCCTCTATGTGTGTGTAGGAAAGCAGTGAGGTAGTTAAGGCTGGATTACAGTGGAGAGTGACAAAAGGAGCGGTGGGTGATTCCTGTGTGTGTGTGCAGCTGTTTTTGTGTGGCAGTGGAACTGTGTCTGTGTCTCTCTGTGGTTGAGTTGATAGAAGTGGCCGAAGGTGTGGTACTCACCGGCTATAGCGGCGGAAGGCCTGATTCTAGCCTCTGGACTCTGGAGTAACAGGTCTTCCGGTCTTGGATGCGAGAGAGCGGAGGTTCTCAGCTCTTTTTTCTCCTTCATACAATTTTTTGTCAATACAGTACATACAAATTTTTGAGTTTTGAAACTAATATTCATTTTCTGCAGCCGATACTTCTCCTCTTAAGACAAGTAATTAATCCCCTTCACCAATTCGCTTCCTCGGAGGAGTTACGTGGACGTGTTGAGTTGGCACCAAGCCCGTCGGTGCGTTACAAAGACTGGGGCGGTGAGGGACTTAGCACCAACAGTTCCAACTATCTTTGGTAGGTAGGTTCAAACTACAGGCAAAAGTCGCTTTCAAAACATCCGCAAATGGCACAATCTAACATTGAGAGATTATGCGAAGATAATACGTTTGAAGAATCACCCTGGAAAGAAATACTTGAAGAATTACCTCGTCCCACAACGGACTCGGACACGGAATCGTTGTCTCTCACCTTCAATATATCAAATTCTCCACCACAGGAAGTAGTTGAGGAAAATCTTCCAAGAGAGTATGCCAAAAAGGTAATAATATCTGGACATGTGAATTTATTTGTGTTCTGGCATAATAATTGTATTAGGATTAGCAAGCTGTAGGTTATGGAAGATAAAACAGTGAGAATAAGAAGAAAGAGAGAGAGAGAAAGCTCAAAGTAATGAATTGCTTGCTTGGATTAATAAAAAAAAAATTACAATCGGGTCTTATATGCAAAACATAGAAGAAGCTTCAATGAGAAGGTTAACAAATTAACCACCTCCCCTAACAACTAATCTAACTAACTACACTAACTATCTGTACATGCCCATTTTTTAAACAATAGCTGGACCGGGCCCCCAATAAAATATTCGGGCTTAATTAAGTATTTAAAATATTAGCCCAATAAGCCCAATTCATTAAAATGCCCTATACAGCACCTCACTAACTATTTGGGCCCATTTTAAAATGTCTCGGTACTATTTGAAGGCCCAAGCCAGACCTGCAAGAAGCCCACAACCCGAAATACTCTAATATTATGGCTGTTGGGCTCAAATACTATTGAGATAACTAAAAGGGATAGCTGGAGCCCAAACAGTAAAGAGCCCAGCACCCAAAAAGCTATAGACAACCTGTCCGTAGGCCCTAAGAAGTCAGAAAGTCAGCTGTCAAGGAATGGGCTCAATGTCTGTTGATGGAGCCCACATGATGTCACTTGTTTTCACCAATAAAGAGAGGAATAGTAGCTCCCCATCCCCTCATGCGTACTGAAGAGCAGCCGGTCTTCTTCCTCGAGCCATTCACCACCATTCCAACCAAGCGAGCTCACCATAGCTCTCCATTTCACCAGAAATTATGGAATTCAACACTGTTCCTGTGGCAGGCCTCTAGATAAAAGTTCAAGGACCGCTATACACGTTCAAGACACATGGAAAATAGGAAAATATGATTAAGAACCCATGACCTATGTCCATCTCAGTCCCGAAAAGGACTTAGGGAGTAGCTCTACAGCCCAGACCCGTGAGGGTACTACTTTCCTTATGTGGTTCAAACTTGAGGAGTGTGGTTTGGTGGAGGGGAGTGAGTCCCAAGATCTGGGCAACCATTAAGTTGCTGTCACTGGGTCTGCTGGGGGCACAGTGACAAGCTTGTGGAAACCAAGGTCAATAGAGACATGCATGGCCTAACCTTTCACAGAAACCAACCATTAAGCATTAAATGCTTCGGAGAAGATCATTCCAGAAGTTAAGGGGGCTCTATCCCGAAATTAAGGGATAACCTTATTTATTTCCACTTATGGAATACTTTCAAACCTTTTCCTTGAGAAAAATACCATTTATGGTTAAGTTTAGAAGTCCATGGGCTTGAGGGAAATCATAAAAACTTGATCTTCCCATTAGTTTAGACCACCCTAATCACTCCTATAAATAGGATTGATTGGATTCTTAATGAGACAATCATCCCACCACCAAGACTATCACCATCAGAACAATAACATCCCAACAACAACTCAAGAAATTACCACAATTAATTCAACCAAAGAGAAGATTTTCTCTAAGAATCAATTGCGTTTCTTCTATAGCATCCTCTAAAGAAAATACCAGAAATTAGGAGTCTTTAGGTTATCTTCAACCTAGAAACCCCTAAATCCAACCCAAAAACAGAATCCCAACCAAGAAGATTGAGATTAACTGCTCAACCTTCTTCATTCCCCAGAAAGCTCTCGTAGCAGATGTCTGGGCGGAAATCTTAGAAAGTCTTAATAACGTCATAACAACTTTTAACCCATGACCTAGCTCCACAAAAGGCCTAAACACATCCCTCTCTCACCCTCATGCATGTCTCATTGGGGTTGACTCTCTCCCACCAAGTCAACTCTTTTTTAGTCTAAACAAATTCATTATTTTTAAATATTTGCCTCCTGGCAGATGTTAGCAGAAACATGGAAAGCACGTGTTCTGGTCATCTTTGATTAAAGTTATTATGTTGCAAGCCCGATCCAGCTAAGGAATAGTGAAAAGCCCGGCCCGATAGCTGTTCTTCGGGTTCCCTTGTTGGCAATATCACCTTGACAAGCCTTCTTGGTCTTTGTCCTATTCTACTTAGGCTTCATAATCTTGGCTCTCAAATATTTTTGGAAGATGCCCCATTAGCCCTTGGGCCAAACTTTGGACCCTCGGTTGAATTTTGGGTTTGACTCCCTTTTCTCAAAACCCGAGCCCACGTTGTGACCGTCCTCGGCGCGACACGTGGCATAATCACAAAAACACCCTTCACATTTCTGGCGACTCCACTGGGGAGTCGAGATCAGCACTTCCGAGAAGAAAGCTAGAGTTCAAGAATCATGCCTCCTAAACTCCGACAAAGAGAAAGTCGAAGGGAAGTCTCAGTCCATACGGAGCATTCCTGAGCTAAATCCACAGTCAACGCACAAGGACAAGATCCACCACAACCACCTCCAAGTGATCCAAACTGGGAGGTACTACCAACGAATTTGATGCTGGAGCTTATACAAGGCTTGCAGCAGACTCAAGGCGAGCTGGCAGAGGCTATCAAGCAGCTTAAAGAAAAAGATGCTGGTGTAAAGACGCTTCCTCAAAATGAAGGGGAAAATCAAGAAAAGCCCCATCAAGACTCAGGTTCCCACAATAAGGGGACTATCTTTGTAACAATGTCTGATGTGGCAGATCTGCTGAAGCAAGAAAGAGAAAAGAATGCAAAGGAGCCAAGACACTTCGTAAGGAAAGCTCTTTACCCCGTAGAGTTGCTGAATCAGCCGTATCCCGAGAAGTACGTTGTTCCAACTTTCTCACACTTTGATGGCCGTAAAGGGAGCGCTCTTGTACACATTAGCAAGTTCATAGACTCAATGGGGGCTTATGCCGGCAATGGTGACCTATGCCTACGTGAGTTTTCCAAGTCTCTTGATGATAGAGCTTATATATGGTACACCACTTTGCCTCCTGGGTCTGTGAAGACGTGGGAAGACATGGTCGAGTTGTTTTGTGGGAAATACTTTCAAGTGGAGGAGAAGATTACCCTCGTCAACCTCCATACTACAAAACAAGCGAGTGGGGAATATTTGCTGCATTACATACATCGCTTTCACGATATATCCTTGGATTGCTATGCCAATTACGAAGAAGGCGAGCTAGTAGGAGTTTATATAGACAATATGCTGCCAGAGTTCCGAGCTCACCTCGAGAACCTCGACATCTCAAGATTTGTGCAGCTTCTCCAAAAGGCTCAGAAGACAGCATTATCAGTCAAGCCTTATACCGAGAAACCTAAAGAAAAGAAAAGCCAACCGCAAGTTCTTACGGCGTCCACCGTAAACAACAAGTGAAAGAAATCATCCGAAAGATCTTTTGAGGAACCACCACCTCCGGTTCCTTTTACCTTGGAGGAGATGATAGCTATTCTTAACAGATGGGTAGAAGACGGCATTATCAAGCTCCTGAAAGCTCCAAAGAAAGCAACCGAGGAAGACAAGAAGAACTAGAAATTTTGCCACTTTCATCAATACATCCATCATTCCACAGTAGATTGCTAGACTCTTCGAAGGAAATTTCATGAGAAGATTCAAGACGGAACCTTGGAACTCCCTCAAGCGCAGTAAAAGGTACATACCGATCATTTTCTGAAGCATAGAGATAAAGGTGTAGTTTCGGTTGTTATTCATGGAAGTGCTAGTGATGTGGATATGGACGAACTTGCTGCTGCAAGTACTGCCATGACGCCTGCAGCTATTAAGACATTGCAGAGAAACCCCAAGTTTCGGTCTCTCTTTAACCAGCTAGGGTTAAGTCCAGAAGATTGCACAGCAGCTACTGAGGCCATTATGGCCATAACAGCAGAATCCGGTGCTCACTGCTTTATAGTAGAAACCCATGTCAGCCGAGCTTTTTTGGAAACAACCAATGCAATAGCATTTACAGATGAAGATATGGAGGTTTAGTATCCAGATCACCGACGTCCTTTTTACCTCTCAGCCACAACCAATGTGGTGCAAGTGAGGCGTGCTTTGGTAGATACCGGCTCTTGTATCAATCTCATTCCCTTAAACACCATCCAAGCAATAGAAATATCTCAAAAGAAAAATCCAAGGAGCACCTATGGAGATAAAAGGCTTTGGTGGTATGGGAGAGTACACTAAAGGGCACATCCAACTTGTTCTAAAGGTTGGTCCTATTGTAGCTTTGACACGGTTCCATGTTGTTGATTCCGTAGTCCCTTACCACATATTATTGGGAAGGCCTTGGCTGCACAAACATCAGCTGGTATCCTCCACGTACCACCAATGTGTAAAAGGAAGGCTCAACAAAAAGCTCATCCGAACAGCTACCAACCCCATGCCTTTCGACCATTCTGAATCCCATTTTGTTGAGGCAGTCCTCTATGACGAAGTTGCTCCAGCGGGGGAAGCATCACTTGCCAAGCCTGTTGGAATCCCATTGCCCAAATGGGAAGAAATAAAGGATGCTTTTGAGGCAGATTTGAAAGATCTGCTGGAACTGAAAAGGAAGCGCAGGGAAGAAGCTAGCACCAGCAAGAGTCGACCATAGTGTGTGCGCGTCCGTTTACCGGATTGGCGCATTATTTACCACTTATGAAGGTGCACGGGGGCCAATTGTCCCTAACAAGAGGCCCCCGAACCAGAAGAGGGGATCTTGCAGCCCTCTTGTCTCATAGTGAATGAAGCAAGTGGTCCAGAATCTGCAGATGCAGCTACAGGGGAATCTGCTGCAGCAGATCCCAAGATTTCTACAAAAGAAGAACTCGAGGTAATCGATCTAAGTTCTGATGCAAATGTACATAGGTCTGTTTCTATTGGTGCATCATTATCAGTTGAAGAAAGAATGCATTTAGTAGAATTGTTAAAAGAATATTAAGATGTTTTTGCTTGGCAATATAATGAAATGCCCGGAATAGACCCGGAACTTGTTGCCCATTCTTTGAATGTTGAACCGGGTACTAGACCGGTGGTACAACCTATAAGAACCTTTCATCCGGAGGTCGAAACTCAATCACTCAAGAGGTAAAGAAGCTACTTGCAGCCGGCTTTATCAAGCCAATACAACACCCACGGTGGCTTTCCAATATAGTCCCCGTGAAGAAGAAAAATGGCCAAATTCAGTGTTGTGTAGACTTCTGTAATCTCAACAAGGCGTGTCCTAAGGATGAATTCCCACTGCCCAACATAGATCTTTTGATTGATTCAGTTGTGGGTCATGCAATGTTCTCCTTTATGGATGGCTTTAGCGGTTATAATCAAATTTTTATGTCCCCAAAGGACACCGAGAAAACCGCATTCCGCATGCCCATTAGAAACTTCTACTACACCGTCATGCCGTTTGGTCTCAAGAATGCCAGAGCCACGTATCAAAGAACCATGACAACTATGTTTCATGACATGATGCGTTGTGAGATTGAAGATTATGTTGATGATATTGTGGTAAAGTCCAAGACAAGGGAAGATCATTTTGACTTCTTGAAGAAAGTTTTTGAGAGATGTCGACTGTACAAGCTTAAGATGAATCCTCTCAAGTGTGCATTTAGAATTTCAGCCGGCAAGTTTCTGGGTTTCTTCGTGCACTAACACGGTATTGATGTTGATCTAGCAAGGGCATCTGCCATAGCCACTATGAAGCCGCCAACTACACATAAAGAGCTAAAGAGTTTCTTAGGAAAGCTGACATACATAAGAAGGTTCATTCTTGGCCTTGCTGCTGTAACTTCTGCTTTTTCCCCACTTTTGAAGAAGGGAGCTCCATTTCATTGGTCTACCGAATGCCAACAAGCCTTCGAAAAGGTACAAGACATCATGACTAAACTCCCTACTGTTTGTGCACCTATTTTGGGAAACCTCTTCGACTTTATTTAGCTTTGAATAGCCAAGAAATTGGGGCTTTGATAGCCCAAGAGGATGATAGTGGGGTTGAGCAACCCATTTACTATGTAAGTCGTGCTCTTAAGGATGCCGAAAGTCAATACTTGGGGGCTGAACGATCTTGTCTAGCTCTAATCTATGCTTCCCAATGACTCTGACACTATTTCTTAGCTCACTAGGTCTAGTTAATGACGAAATCTCATCCTATTAGAAGTCTGCTACAACGGCTTGTGTTGTCTGGCAGACTGGCACAGTAGCTTCTACAGTTGTTACAATATGAAATTGTCACCAAGACACCAACTGCCATCAAAAGCCAAGCCATTGTAGATCTTTTAGCTCAATTTCTTGGGGAAGACAGTTCATTCATTTCAAATGAAGTACTCGAGGAAATCAATGAAGTATTTCTGACAGGCTTGGCAGATTCTACTTGGACCTTGAGGTTTGATGGTTCATCAACTGTTACATCAGCATGAGCTGACATTGTTCTTTACAATGACAATGGGGAAGCTATAACGAAGTCCTTCAAATTTGATTTCCCATGTTCTAACAATGCAACTGAATATGAGGCTTACCTAGCTGGATTAGCAATAGCATATAAGATGGGAATCAAGCATTTGTGAGTTGTTGGTGACTCCAACCTTGTGGTCTGTCAAGCCCGAGGAGAATTTTCACTCAAAGAACCATCTTTGGCACCTTATAGAACTTTGGCGCAGAAATTGGAAGCAAAATTCAGCACTTTCGAGATAGAGCATGCCCAAAGGAATGAAAATCGATATGCGGATGCTTTAGCTATTTTGGGATCTCAAATAGCCTTTGAGGGTGAAGAAATGGATGTTACCATTTGTAAAAAGATAGAGTCTATCACTGAATCATTAAAGAAAGAATTTGAAGAGCTATTTCCAGATCGAGAAGATTGGCGAGCGCCGATCAAAGCCAAGCTCATGTCTCTTACTGTCATAGTAGACTTAAAGGAAATCAAGGACTACACCTTGATATCTGGAGATCTTTATCGAAGACTGCCTGGAGGAGTTTTGACAAGATGTATCAGCATAGAAGAGGCAAAGGAAAAATTGCTTGATGTCCATGAGAAAACTTGTGGAGACGGAGGAGCTATCAGCCTCTATCGCAGACTTCAGCGGCTCGGATATTTCTGGCCAAGCATGAGTGCAGAGGCAGCAAACCTGCAAAGCCAGTGCTTGACTTGCCAATTCTATCACGACAATGAAGAGGTATGTGCCACTTTTATTTCAACTGATTGAAGCATACCATTCCTAGAATACTTGATTGAAGGAATTTTGCCACCAATCCCCAAGGATGCTTATCATCTAAAAAGGCTAACCTTAAGATATTTTGTAGAAGGGGGAACCCTCTTTCGGAAAGGCTTTCATGGAGAGCCACTATGATGTCTTAGCCTATCGGAATCCCGAATGGTTATTGAAGAAACTCATGCGGGAGAATGTAGAGAGCATCAAGGGAAGAAAAGGCTTTACCAATGTTTGCTCACACTTGGTTATTATTGGCCTACAATGAAGAAGGATGCGGAAAATTTTGTGAAAACATGTCATACTTACCAAGTCCAAGCCAATTTGATCCATACTCACCCAACTAGTCTCCAAAATATGGCTACACCTTGGCTATTCCACACATGGGGGCTAGATCTTATTGGCCCCATCAACCTCGCCTCCGGTGGCTACATTTGGATTTTTGTGGTTATCGAATATTTTACAAAATGGGTAGAAGCCATCCCGCTTCGAAAAGCAACGGGTGCTGCGGTAGCCAATTTTATTCGAGAACACATAATCACTCGCTTTGGCATACTATACAAGCTTATTAGTGACAATGGCACTCCATTCATAAACAAGGATGTGCGAGAGGTGCTAGAACACTACCAAGTCAAGCATCGACGTTCGACACCTTCCTACCCTCAAGGAAATGGGCAAGCTGAAGCTACTAACAGAATGCTGTTGCGAATTTTGAGCAAAATGGTGTTTGATTATGGGAACGACTAGAAAGCCTACCTGGCAGATGTCCTATAGGCATACCGAAGTTCATCTAAGACAGCAACAGGTTTTACACCCTTTTCACTCGTTTACGGCATTGATACTATTTCTCCTACTGAACTGGTTATGCCTAGCCCACGTGTAATGCAAAGGAGTGAGTTAGAAGTAAATGCTAATATGTGTGCTGAAGCACGGATGGCAAATCTGGAAGGACTGGACGAGGCAAGGGAATTAGCCAATGCAAGAAGACAAAGAAATTATCAAAAAATGGCTGGAGTCTACAGCAAAGCCCTTCGAGTCCGAGTCTTTGTGGAGGGACAAATGGTTTTAAAAGCCGCAGAATTTGTAAGACGAAACCTCCCATCTCCGTCAAAGTTTTCTCCTAATTGGGATGGACCATACATTATTTGAGAAGCACATGGAAGTGGCTACTATAGGCTGTCCAAATCTGATGGAACCATCCTTGTAGATCCTATTAATGGAAAATAGCTGAAACACTATTACTCGTAAGATACATTTTAGCAAATATGCATTATGTATCTTTCTCTTTTGAAATAGCTTGTGAGCATTTTATGCCACGCTAAGAGTAATAGGAGTTAAAAATACTCTTCTTTTGTATTTCAAGTACTATGTCAATTTTTTTGTATAATGCAATTCAAGCAAGAAAAGTTGACAAAAGCTAAATCTCATTGTCATGAGTTAATGTACTTAGCAAATATGTACACAAGAAAATGAGACTAAGTTTCTAGTTAAAGCCTAAACACAGCCAATACATCCCAAAAGAGTAGCAAAAAAGAAAAGAGAGTGCAGTGGATAAAATGTTCAAGCTAGCAAGTCATGGAGAGTTGATCCAACATTAGGATTTGCAGAAATTCTCTTAGCAAAAGCCAAGTTCCACGGGTTTGGTGCTACCATGTTCAAAGCATCCCTCAAAGCAGCTGCACAAGCTTCCACCACTCTCAACTTAGCCAAGATCCTCCTACTGAACATATCATGGGCTAGTCTCCATAAGTAATCAAGAATAAAACTGAACTTGAAGCCTTCTCTGGTTATCTCCTGAACAACAGCCTTCCATTCAAGGATATGGACCTCAGTAATGTCCTCAAGCCTAGTGTGTTCCATATGGGCAAGTACATAGCAGAGGAGAGTCAACATGGAGCTACCCACATGCACACCAAGCCTAAAGTATGATGAACAGCTGCCATACTTCTCCCATAAGGCTTTTAAAAATCGAACCCCCCTCACGGCACTCGGAAGCCTTCGAAGTCAGCCTTTGCATCATCAAAAACCCAGAAATGTTTTGCATGGCGAGAACTGACCAACATCCTGTCAGACTCTCGGAAGAAGGCATCCATATCAGCAAGGACAGATGATCCCAATGTGGCAGACCTAGCAGCAGACAATAGACCTGGCTGACCCCTGATGGCAGACTCCACTGCTGCAGCCTGATGCCTTCTCTCTTCCTCTACAACAGCTTCATTGCCGCTCCTAGCTGCAGAAAATGAAAGAAAAAGAGGAAAGAGTCAGCTAAACAAGCACAACAACAAAAGTGAAGGCAAAGAAAGTGAATAAGTGAGTAAAATGCCTATTGGCACTCCTTTACTAAAAAGCCGCACTAGTTACAATTTATTCTTAGGTTGGTTAGGTATGGGCATCAACCCATGTCCACCGGGCTTACCTAACAAACCGAACGGGAATCAACAACTGGGCATTAACCCAAGTTCACCCAACGGGGGACGACAAATGGGCATTAACCCATGTCCACCGGTTTACCTAATGGACTTGAAGGCAAACAACAACTGGGCATTAACCCAGGTTCACCGGATGGAGGACAACAAATGGGCATCAACCCATGTCCACCAAGCTCAGCCAATTAGGCCTGGATGGTGAACAACAACTGGGCATTAACCCAGGTTCATCGGAAGGGGGACAACAAATGGGAATCAACCCATGTCCATACACAATGGGGGATGACAAATGGGAATCAACCCATGTCCACCAAACTTACTTATTAGAAGCATGTAGCCATAAAAATGGTAGGCAAAGGATGGGACAAGGCTTACAAAACCTATTGGTGCTGGGCTCACATGATCATAAAAAAGGGTGTTGCCATAATATGGTAGACAACAAGTGGGAATCTACCCACGTCTACTAGGCTCACTTGATCAAAAGGAATGTGAAAACAGTAAACAACTAGTGGGAAGTCACCCTATCTCTACTAGGCTCATGTTTCCACAACAACAAAATTAGAGCTACAAAATGGCAAACAACAAATAGGCATTAACCCATGTCTGCCAGGCTCACACAACAAGCAACAACAGCAGCAGACAGTAAATGAGAATCAACCCATGTCTATTACATCTATCAAAACTTGGTTTTGCAGTCATGGACAACAAATGAGCATCAACCCATGTCTAAGCAGTTCATAATCAAGAGACAAGAAATATATACACAGGTCCTATGCTTGGCAAACAAATAAGCAATCAAGATTGGTCCATACATTTTAAGAAATCTCTGTCATCAAGCAAAAGAACTACAAAATGCTAATAAGAAGTCAATTACCTGATCTGGTTGGACTCACATGGGTTGCTGTAGAAGTGGTAACTTCTAAATCAATTGCTTGGGCATCAGCTATGTAGGAGGTCAAAATTGCTACTCCTAATTTATTTCTAGGGTCGGAACCGCATGTTCGGGATTTGACGTGGTTGGGGGTAAAATGGGAAAATGACGCAAGATTTACCGTGGTTCGGCCAATGGGGCCTACGTCCACCTAGTCTTTTCTTACTCATCATTTGCCTCCTCTTACAATAGAAATGGGGAGGCCTTTATATAGGCTACATGGGAAATAGGGAGAGAGGCATACAAATAATTGGGCCTAACTTAAATGGGTTAGGCCTCAAAATACAATGGATTGGGCTTTTGGGCCCTAATGTAATATGACACCCCACAATAGCCCCCCAGTCTTCGCTTGTCAAATGTAGAGAGGGAAGTGGAGACTGGATCTGATTGGATGCGAGGTGAGACCTTGCAAGTTGACCTTAGGTTCTTGGGACCAAAAGTAGCCCTTGAGGCCGAGCTTGGGTCCTGGAGACCGAATGAGGCCATGGAGGCCGAGATTAGGTCCTGGAGACCAAGTGAGGCACTGGAGGCCGAGATCAAGTCTTGGAGACCAAGTGAGGCATTGGAGGCCGAGATCAGGTCCTGGAGACCAAGCGAGGCACTAGAGGCCGAGATCGGGTCTTAGAGACCGAGTGAGGCACTGGAGGCCGAGATCGGGTCTTGGAGACCGAGTGAGGCACTAGAGGCCGAGATCGGGTCCTGGAGACCGAATGAGGCCATGGAGGCCGAGATCGGGTCTTAGAGACCAAGTGAGGCACTAGAGGCCGAACAAGGCACAATTTTTTGTTCGAGGCCGTTGGAGCCATTCGATTCGAGGCCGTTGGAGCCATATTCAATACGCTTGGTTTCTCATTCAGCGTTTCGCTTATTTTGTATTCGTACTTATTTCACGCTCATTCTTTTGTTTCAATTTTGTTAGCTAAGTGGCTTTTCATAGTCTATGCTTGGATAGAACCACATCTATCACTTGTCAGTCATTCTGGTCCTCAGCGCTTGGTAACCTCAGAAGTTGACCGAAGCCTGAGTCAAGATAGATTTTGAGTTTTCGCTTGCCAGTCTTCCTGGACCTCAGCACTTGTTAACCTCAGAGGTTGAACCGAAGCCTGAGTCAAGCTGGATTTAGAGTTTTTGCTTGCTAGTCATCCTGGACCTCAGCACTTGGTAACCTCATAGGTTGAACCGAAAGCCTGAGTCAAGCTAGATTTTGAGCTTTCGCTTGCCAGTCATCCTGGACCTCAGCACTTGGTAACCTCATAGGTTGAACCGAAGCCTGAGTCAAGCTAGATTTCGAGCTTTCGCTTGCCAGTCATCCTGGACCTCAGCACTTGGTAACCTCATAGGTTGAACCGAAGCCTGAGTCAAGCTAGATTTCGAGCTTTCGCTTGCCAGTCATCCTGGACCTCAGCACTTGGTAACTTCAGAGGTTGAACCGAAGCCTGAGTCAAGCTAGATTTTGATTTTTAACTTGCCAGTCATCCTGGACCCCAGTGCTTGGGAACCTCTTGGGTTCACCGAAACCTAGGTCAAGTTGGATTTTTTAACTTGCCAGTCACCCTGGACCTCAGTACTTGGGAACCCTTAGGTTGACCGAAGTCTAAGTCAAGTTGGATTTTTAACTTGCCAGTCATCCTGGACCCCAATGCTTGGGAACCTCTTGGGTTCACCGAAACCTAGGTCAAGTTGGATTTTTTAACTTGCCAGTCATCCTGGACCCCAGTGCTTGGGAACCTCTTGGGTTCATCGAAACCTAGGTCAAGTTGGATTTTTTAACTTGCCAGTCACCCTGGACCTCAGTACTTGGGAACCCTTAGGTTGACCGAAGTCTAAGTCAAGTTGGATTTTTAACTTGCCAGTCACCCTGGACCTCAGTACTTGGGAACCCTTAGGTTGACCGAAGTCTAAGTCAAGTTGGATTTAGAGTTTTTGCTTGCCAGTCCCCCTGGACCTCAGTGCTTGGGAACCGTTTAGGTTGACCGAAGCCTAAGTCAAGCTGGATTTAGAGTTTTTGCTTGCCAGTCCCCCTGGACCTCAGTGCTTGGGAACCGTTTAGGTTGACCGAAGCCTAAGTCAAGCTGGATTTTGATTTTTAACTTGCCAGTCATCCTGGACCCCAGTGCTTGGGAACCTCTTGGGTTCACCGAAACCTAGGTCAAGTTGGATTTTTTAACTTGCCAGTCACCCTGGACCTCAGTACTTGGGAACCCTTAGGTTGACCGAAGTCTAAGTCAAGTTGGATTTAGAGTTTTTGCTTGCCAGTCCCCCTGGACCTCAGTGCTTGGGAACCGTTTAGGTTGACCGAAGCCTAAGTCAAGCTGGATTTAGAGTTTTTGCTTGCCAGTCCCCCTGGACCTCAGTGCTTGGGAACCGTTTAGGTTGACCGAAGCCTAAGTCAAGCTTTTATTTTTAACTTGCCAGTCCCCCTGGACCTCAGTACTTGGGAACCCTTAGGTTGACCGAAGTCTAAGTCAAGTTGGATTTTTAACTTGCCAGTCCCCCTGGACCTCAGTGCTTGGGAACCGTTTAGGTTGACCGAAGCCTAAGTCAAGCTGGATTTAGAGTTTTTGCTTGCCAGTCCCCCTGGACCTCAGTGCTTGGGAACCGTTTAGGTTGACCGAAGCCTAAGTCAAGCTTTTATTTTTAACTTGCCAGTCCCCCTGGACCTCAGTACTTGGGAACCCTTAGGTTGACCGAAGTCTAAGTCAAGTTGGATTTAGAGTTTTTGCTTGCCAGTCCCCCTGGACCTCAGTGCTTGGGAACCGTTTAGGTTGAACCGAAGCCTAAGTCAAGCTAGATTTGGAGTTTTTGCTTGCCAGTCCCCCTGGACCTCAGTGCTTGGGAACCGTTTAGGTTGTTGACCGAAGCCTAAGTCAAGCTTTTATTTTTAACTTGCCAGTCCCCCTGGACCTCAGTACTTGGGAACCCTTAGGTTGACCGAAGTCTAAGTCAAGTTTTCTTCTTTTTTAGCTTGCCAGTCCCCCTGGACCTCAGTGCTTGGGAACCGTTTAGGTTGACCGAAGCCTAAGTCAAGCTTTTATTTTTAACTTGCCAGTCCCCCTGGACCTCAGTACTTGGGAACCCTTAGGTTGACCGAAGTCTAAGTCAAGTTTTCTTCTTTTTTAGCTTGCCAGTCCCCCTGGACCTCAGTGCTTGGGAACCATTTAGGTTGTTGACCGAAGCCTAAGTCAAGCTTTCTTCTTTTTTAACTTGCCAGTCACCCTGGACCTCAGTGCTTGGGAACCGTTTAGGTTGTTGACCGAAGCCTAAGTCAAGTTTCTTCAAGCTTTAAATCATTTCAAACTTCAAATCTTTCAAATTCTGAGTGCATTCGCAACTGTGTTGGCCCTGCGAAGCATTTTCAAGAAAATAGGACCACCCCAATGAAAGATGTAGTTAGATAGACAAATGAATCACTGCATTCATCAATAAAGTGCTGCATTGACTAACACATAGTCATTGATTCCAAGCAAGTTTCCAGGCAAATACATGTGCATTCTAGGAGGCATGTTAAGTCATGTGATATGGTCCATGTTCCATATATAAACTATTATGCTATATGCACAAAAAAAATGCATCAAAGCCTGCAAAGTAAGACTCCAAAGAAGTAGCAAATATCATGACAGGACAAATCAAGACATTGATCTGAACAAATGTCTTAAAATTCAGGAGATCCAAATTTGTACTTTGCAAGTAGAGTCTGATAGTCGTAATATCAATTTAAAACCTTTAGGTTTTCGCAATTAATGACAAGAGCATATTGATGCTACAACACAACTTGTTAACAATTTCTAGCTCCATATTAAAATATGTTATAAGCATCGAGACTTCGGTGGAAAAGATTAGACTTAATCGTTCCACCATAAAGGGCACGCCTCTAAAGACAAAGTCAAGTCTAGAATGTGCATAAACAATTCGAGTAGAATTTATTATTTTTTGCATGTAATCTCATAGATTTGACGTGCTAAATAAGCATTTTGCATGGAATGCATGTCAATGCAAACACACATAATAATAGTTATTTGCAAAAAATATTTGCATGAGGAGTTTTGCATAAATGACACGTCCGTGTGTAATGAGCATGTAAGTGTTAACATATTTGAGCAAATATAACTACGCGTTATAAAAATCATATGTATTCTCATCATTTATTTTGTCATAATAATGATCATGTTTATATAAGAATAATTGGGTGGTTAATCATTGAGAATTAACCACCTCCCACCGCAAACAAAAAAAATGAAAATAATTTCATTTTAATTTTCAAAGCCCTAGCAAGATTGTGGTTTAAATTCCACGATATTTATATTTCATCCCAAAATATAAATATTAAGACTATGCTCTCATGCTTGTGAACGTAAAGCCATAATGTAAATCATGCATTTAGATGACATTTTATGAAACAATTATAGCAAATCACTAATTAAGGAAATTGCATAAAAAGCAAGTTAAGAAAACTTAGCTTCGAGGCGAGGCCATAAAGGCCTTGAGGATGAATTTGGACCGTAGAAAGCCCCGTTCCGTCTTCCCAATTTTTTCCTTGAATTTTTTTTTTTTTTTTTTTTCCAAATTTTTTTTTTTTTTTTTTTTTTTTGGTGGCATGCTGACGTCGTGCTGACATGGCATGCTGACGTGGCGATAAGAACTGACGCGGTGGCACAGCGAGGCGACACGTGGCACACGAGCGTGTGCCAGGAGCATGGCCGCGTGTGCCTCGCACATGCTTCTGCATGCTGGCGCGTGGAGAAGGTGGCCGGAGCCTCACCGGCGCGTGGGGGCGCGGGGCGCGTGCGGCCTCCGATGGAGGCGTTTCCACCGCCAAATGGTAGATCGTCATTCGTGGAGTCCGGACGTGGTGCCATTTTCTCGAATCGGAGTTGGGAAGCCCCCGTTCTGGGCTTCGAAAGGTGCGGCGGCGCTGGAGCGCGTGAACATCGTCTCCGACACTTTTTCCGGCGCGTGGAGGCGCGTTATTTCTTCGATGGAGGTTTTTCCACCGTACAACGATAGATCTGGAGGCGATCTATCCATTGGTGGTGGTCTCGGTCCGAGTAGATGCCTGGAACGACGATTTCGGAGATCGTAGTGGCTCGGCTGCGCGTGGTGGCGCGTGGGCAACTAAGCCGAGAACTCCAGTGGCGCGTGAGAGCGCGTGGAGCCTCCAATGACGACGATCTTTCAGGGTTTTGTAGATCGAGCGACGATCTATCCAATGGTTGAGGTGGTTGCTCGATTGGATGCTGGGAAGCTCGAGTTCTGAGGCTCACAGTGCTTGGCAGAGCTTGGAAGCTCGGAAATAGCCCCCGTTCATGCCATAACTCCGGGAAATGCGGTTCCCACAGACGGCGCCAATGTAGGAGGTCAAAATAGCTCCTCCCAATTTATTTCTAGGGTCGAAACCGCATGTTCGGGCTTTGGCGTGGTTCGGGGGTAAAATGGGAAAATGACACGCAAGATTTACCGTGGTTCGGCCAATGGGGCCTACGTCCACCTGGTCTTTTCTTACTCATCATTTGCCTCCTCTTACAATAGAAATGGGGAGGCCTTTATATAGGCTACATGGGAAATAGGGAGAGAGGCATACAAATAATTGGGCCTAACTTAAATGGGTTAGGCCTCAAAATACAATGAATTGGGCTTTTAGGCCCTATTACAATTTGACACCACACATACCATAATATATTTTTTATATTACTATATAATTTACCATGATGTGTTAATTTGGTAGCCACAATTATGTGTATTTTATTAAAAGAGTAACATGAAAAAAACATGTGTCATTATATGAAAGCACTAGATCCATTTATCACACTTCTATGTTACATGGATTAGTGGGATAGTTATTGGTTTGAAGTATGGAAGCACTAAAACCATTTACTACACTCCCATATTACATGGATTAGTGTGGTAGTTATTGGCTTAAAGTATGGAAGCACTAAAGCCATTTACCACACTTTCATGTTACATGGATTAGTGGGGTAGTTATTGGCTTGAAGTAACTCCCATTCTTGCCTATAAAGAGAGGCTCCTCTCTCCAAAAAATTCCTGCAACGAATGTAACATGACAGGAGGCTTAGCTTTCCCTTTAAACCCTGGGGGATACCCATGCAACTTGTAACACTTGTCTGTTGCGTGTCCCTTAAAGCCACCGTGTAAACAAATGGGTCTGTCTTTATTCCCAAACTGAAATTGTCTGCCATTATCAACTCCAGAAAACATGGCTACTAGTGGAGCAGTATAAGGTGTAGGTGAGATATTATAGATTGGAGAAGGATTATTATAGGGTATGAGAGGCAAATTGTAGGTTGGTGAAAAACTAGTGTAAGGTGTTTGAGAAACATTGTAGGTGGCTGAAAACAATGTTGTGGAATTAACAGTAGATAAGGGAAGAATTCCCACACCATTCTCTTTTTCATCTAGTTGAACCATAGCAAAGACTTTGTTAATAGGGGGTAATGGCTCCATTAACAAGATTTGGCTCCTTACTTGAGCATAAGAATCATTCAAGCCCATAAGAAAACTCAACACATAATCATACTGTTGGTAATCCGATAGTGTTTTGGTCAATTCACAAACACACTTAGAACTACATGAACAACTAGGAATGGGGCTGTAATTCAAGAATTCATCCCAATACAGCCTTGTAAACTACATGTCATGCAATGCTGCCTTTCCAGTAACAAATCAACTCCAGCTTCATCTGTGTTAGCTTCACAATTTCATATGCAACATTTAATAAATTGCATATAACTGTATATATATTTTTGTTTGTTTGTTTGAAGCAGAGCACAAATCATAATTTGATTCCAGAACATTCAAGTTCCAACAACATTCCGTCCTCGTCTTCACCAGATTTAGCAAGCACACCCAATCTAGAAAATCCCTTACCAGCTGCCACAATGGAATCAGAATTGGTGCCTTTGGAGATATTAACATCAAATGTTGCAGATACTTCCAATTCACCAGGAGGTGTTGCAGAGGAAAATCTTCCAAGAGAGCATGCCAAAAAGGTAATAATATCTGGACACATGAATTCATTTGTGTTCTGGTATCATAATTGCGTATAACTGTATCTATATATTTTTGTTTGTTTGTTTGGAGTAGAACACAAATAATAATGTGATTCCAGAATTAGAATCAAGAAACGTGAAGTCAATTAATAATATAAGTGAAGGAAACCGTGAAGTCAAATCTGATGAACCAGAAATCGGGATGACATTTTCAAGTGTGGATGAGGTTTACGAGTTTTACCGACGATATGCATCCAAAATGGGTTTCAATGTAAGAAAAGGCAAGGGACGAGAGTTGGAAAACAAAATCGTTAAAAGCAAAACCTATTTATGTTCACGAGAAGGACATCGAGCAAAGAAGCAATGCACCAAGAAGACAAAGTTTAGGAGAAAAGAAACCAGAACAGGTTGCAAAGCCCAGCTCCAAATTAAATTCCAAAAGGAGAAGTATGAGATTGTCAAATTTGAGGCTGTGCACAATCATGAACTTCAAGAGTCAACTCAAAGGGATTGCAAAGATTTGCACTCTGAAATCTTGGAAGCCGAAACACTGAATCAACCTACACATGAAAACGAGGCAGCAAAAACGGTTGAAGCTGGAGCACATGCAAGTCCTTGTGATATGAATTATTGTAAAGACTTGGGTGATAAGAAAATGAATAATCTTCAATCTGAAGATGCTCAGGAATTGATAAATTACCTCACCCAACTGCAAGTGGAGGATCCATCATTATTCCACATAATTCAAGTTGATGATGAAAGCCACGTGACAAATTTCTTTTGGTGGGACGACAGGTCGATGATTGACTACAATTATTTTGGTGATGTTCTTATTTTGGACACAACATTTAGGATGGAAAGATATAACAAGATTTGTGCACAATTTTTGGGAGTTAATCATCATCAACAACCTGTCTTATTTGGTTGTTCTTTCTTAGATGAAACAAAGGAGTCGTTTACTTGGTTGCTTCAGAATTTTTTGGAACAGATGGGCAGGCGTCAACCAAAAACAATTTTTACTAGTGAGTGTCAAGCAATAATGAAGGCCGTAGGGGAGATATTGCCAGAAACTCAACATCGCCTTTGTAAGCAATTTGTCTGCCAAAATGTCAAACAACATCTTTCGATGTATTATGGGCAGCCTGAATTTAAAAGCCTCTTCTCTAGGTGCCTTTTTGATTGTCAATCCGAAGGAGACTTTGAGTTAATGTGGAAGTCTTTCTTAGAGAAATACAATCTTCATGAAAACCCATGGCTTCAAAATATGTACACTTTACGCACAAAATCATCTGATTTATTTAATAAGAGGACGTTCTGTGCTGACCTATACTCAATCCACGGCAGTGAAAAATTCAGTAATGCTAATTTTTTCCAGAATAGCAAAACCAAGCCAATGACACTACCGGAGTATGTTCAGATATATAAAGAAGCAGTAGAGCAACATCGTAAAAAAGAACAAGATGAAGATATTTCCTGCGATGCTGGAGGGCCAGAGTTGATTCCAGACAGTCCGATGCTAAAACAAGCATCGGATAAATATACTCCCACAATGTTCAAAATATTTCAAAAGAATCTGCTTGGAATTATTTCAGTGCCATCAGAAGAAATCACAAGCAATGATGAAATTGTTAAATTCAAGGTAACAGAAGGAGAAAACACAGAGAACATAGTAGAATTTAAAATCTCAGATCACACAACTACATGCAGTTGCAAACTGTTTGAATCAGTAGGCATTTTATGTGTTCATGCTCTAAAGGTACTTAACGCAAAGAATATCTTTCAAATACCACAACAACATATTCTGAAGAGGTGGACAAAATCAGCAAGGGATGGGGTGGAGGAAGTTGATAATGGCAAAGAAATTGCAGACGAGAGTTACAAGCGTTTGCGCAAGAGAAAATTAAGGAACAAAATTTTACATCTCATTAATAGCATGGATGTCGAGTACAGCAGGATCTGGGAGATAGCTGACTATTATATGGCTAAATTGGAAAAAGAGTGTGAAGAAAAAAAGGCAAAGAACATCTAAACTCGAAAGATGTTAAAATGACTAGAGAGAAGTACTGAAAGCTTGTTGAGAGGTAAGTAACATTAAAGTTTTTACTACTAATATTTTTCTCTTAACAGAATGTTTTGATTTATTGAATACTAATTTCTCTTTCCTTACAAGTCTTTTTTTTTTTTTTTTTTTTAATAATTATTTTAACTACATTGATGGTTATCTATGCTATAACTTAAAAGCTGAAGTTGAGAGAAAATTTTTTAACTACTCCAAAACTTGCCACATCAGATTTCCTCTTTATAGAAAATTCTACTTTATAATTATCTCACTCTTCATGTATATCTTTGTCCTTCTCTCTCCTCTACAAGTATTTATTTTTTTCCTTCCCCTCTCTTTTCTCTCTCTCCCCGACTTTGTCCTACTCCAAACCTCCAAAACTCTTTGAATTCTTCGGTTATAATTCACCTATTAATTTTTTATTTTGTTTATAAATTTCCAAATCCTTTCTTACTATTTTCTCTCAAACATCCGAAACTCATCAAACTCCCATGGATTGGGTTTATCATCTCTTTCTCTATCTCTCTTACTAGATTTCATTTCCCAAAAAAAAAAAAAAAAAAAAAAAGAGAACAGCAGGCCCAAAAAAATTCCAACAGAGACCCATTTTCGGCTTTCTAGGCTTCTAAATCCCAACAGAGACCCATTTCTATTTTCTAGGCTTCTAGCATTTGTAAACACTAATGGGTTTGATGGGTTTTCATGGTTGAGTCTGACTCGATCGGTCTGGCAATACTCCATGAGTCAAAGGAAACTGGATTTGATTTGGAAGATGCCAATGTGAAGGTGTGTGGGTTTGTGGGGCCAGTTTGAGCTAGTTTCATCTTTTCTTTTCTTTTTTGATAAAGTAGTCAGTTTCTTCTTAATTGTGGGGTGTGGGGGCATTAGATATTGTATTTAACTTTTAACTGGTCGTATTCTAAAAAAGGATTGCCTCCAGAACCTTAATTTTTGTACTTATTTGTTTATTTATTTTTATTTCATTTCAGTATGCTCTGTTCTTCATTCCTTCAGGTTAGTTGCCTTTTGGTTGATCTGGGTTGGAATTCTGTCATGACCCGAGTATATGAGGATAATGCATGGAATGCAGAAGAGTTATCTGGGATTGCAGAAGCTTGGATTACAGTAGTATCTTAATCTTTGTATAGGATTATAGTAGTCTTTGGATAGGAATATTCAGTTTGTATATATTTTATTTACGTGTAGTTGCTGCTTAAGAGTTGTGCTGCATAGGAATTGTTAATTGGATAAGAGTTCTTTTCCATAGAGATCATAAAATAAAGCATGGGAAAATTAAAAACAATTCTATTCTTTATTATTTAATTTGCAAACCCAAGTTCATTACATATTCCTAAATCATATTCACGCATGTCTATAAATATGTATTGCCACTAAAAATTTGATATAGGAATTTGTCTGTAAATACATGTGAATTCTTAAAAACACATTCACCCCTGTCTAAACATAACATAGAATCTTGGACTTGCATAAATGAAGAATACGTGCCAGAGGATTTGGAAATTCGCTCTCTATAAAAATTAGGTTGGTTTCTTTATTTGATTTATATTTCGTAATTTCCTCTGATATATCTAAATGATATACTTTTAAGTGCTTGCTTCTTTGGTTGAATAGCAAGAAAGTGATGGTGTGCTTGAATATATAGAATCTTTGGTACTACTAAAATTTGCATGCAAGTGAATATGTTCATGTGATTTTGTTTTTAGTTTGTAGAGTTAATGGGTGATAGAGTGTAATGACATAAATATATAAGAGGTTTGGAACTACTATTTTACACAGTTAGGAGTCCTATATGACTTGACTCTATTTTAGTTGGGGGATATTTCAATTATATGATAGCTCATTTCATCGGAGTGATTTATATTTGGGAACCATATTTGCAAAAATTTGAAAGAGATAGAGATCAATAAAATAATTGGTTGAAAGTAAAAAATTTTGAATTTTTTTTGCCACTGAACATTATCGTTGTTTGATTACTCTATTACAAGATAGAATAATCTCTTGAGTTATTGCTCTTTGAGAGAGGCAGTTGGTAAGTCTTGCATTGAAATATAATCAAGAAGCCATTAGGAGATTGGTGCATCTGCATAATTTCATTGTGTTTTAACATAGTGAGATTGATTTGATTGGAATGTGTTTGTTTTGGGGTTGAAGACAACAGTAAAATAGAGGGTTGCACCTTAAAGTTGTTTGTTTTTGATAGTTTAATAGTTGGGAGAAGGGAGATTTGAAGTTTTTTAGTTATTGATGTTTGAGAGAGACAGGGTGCCTAGAAACATAACCATGCTCAAACCCACCAAGAGGTGGTTCGTCTACATAAAACATGGTTGAGTTATAGCTGTTTGAGGGAGGCAGTGTGCCTAAAATCTAAATATGCTTATTTTGAAAGAACTTCATTTTGCTATGATTGATTGAGTTTATATAATAAAAATTAAAAAACATATAAATAATACCATTATATATATATTAATTATTATGCACAATGGAGTTTTGTGCATAATTCCATCTTATATATGTATTAATTATTATACCTTAATAAAAAAAAATTTTGTGCATCGCACGGGTATGCGACTAGTTTTATTAAATAACAAGATCAATTTGATCTTTATTGAAAAATTATAAATTTATTTTATTAAGATGGTGATTTAGAAAGTTTATATTTCTTTCTAACTTGGATCAATAATTTATATATTTTGCAAAAGGAAGATTTGAATGTAATAATTGTTTGAACAGTGATTTTTTATGATAAATTATCTTAGGATATGGACTAAAATCAAATTGGATATATTTTGGAAATTAATTGTACAACTTGACTATGCTTTGAATACAACTAATGGTGGTATACATTGGCATAAAAACTAGTTTATTGTACGGTATATAATAGACCAATGCGTGATTCTGAGCCGGGGAATACAAGGTAACCATAGTCATACAAATTGTTAAGTGTATGAAAGCTGTTAAATGTGTGCATTGTTTCAAGTTCAATAATGTTTTTGATGTTTTTGGAATTCATTGCAAATTATATGTTAATTTTCCAATTATGTTGAGATACAATTTCTAAGCATATGAGTTTTGGCCTATGAATAGTTTATTTAATTTCTTTTACTTATAGTTATGTTTGACCTAGCTAGTTAGGAATTGGTTACTGACTGAGTTGTTGAGCTTACCTTTCTTTCTTCATTTTAGATTTTTAGGAGTAGCAAGTTTGGGGTTCTAGTTAAGGTGATGCGTGTGAGAGGAATATTAAGATTGGTTTTAATTAATGTTGGACTTGTTGAGCTACTGTTAGAAAATTTTAAATTTGAGAACCTTCATGTCATTTGTAATTTTTTAAGAAATTTCTTTAACATGTTGAATTATTGGAGATTGGTCGTTCATGAACTGTCAGTTATTGCAATTTTTTTTTTTTTTTAGAAATGTCAATAGAATTTTATTTTTCATTAAATTACTTTTATGAAAAGAATTATCGATTTCTAATGTCGCCTTGCACACTTTTAAAGTGAATCTTTATAGTTGTGCCTGTTGTCACGTGTCTAGCTGGGGTTCAAGGTGTGATAGTCGTATTTCTAGTCTTTCTTATTCCTTATTATTAGTCGCAAATCCGTGCGATGTATGGAAAAGCTATTTAAAATGAGATCTAAAGATTGAGTCCGGTTAACGGATGCCCTTAGGGTAAAAGTTAAAGAAGCATTTAATGCTTCTACTTTATAAGTAGTAGTGAAATTTTAATATTAAAATAATATAAAAAAAACTTTTAAGAGGGTATTTTAGTCTTTTTATTTATTATTTTAATATTAAATTTTTTTTTATTTTCTGTAAAGTGTAAGTATTTAATAATTCTTAATCATTACCCTAAGGGCACTCGTTAACAAAATCCCTAAAGATTTATTAGGTTATTTTGCATAATCCAAATGGTCGGGGAAAATTTGGGATTTGAAATTTGTTCAAATCTCAATTTGGGTAATCTGACGGTTTGGAGCTCCTGAATCCAAATGGCCGGGGGGAATTGGGATTTGAAATTTGTTCAAATCTCAATTTGGGTAATCTGACGGTTTGGAGCTCCTGAATCCAAACGGCCGGGGGGAATTGAGATTTGAAATTTGTTCAAATCTTAATTTGGGTAATCCAACGGTTCGGAACTCTTAAATCTGAATGGCCAGGGGGGAAATTGGGATTTGAAACTTGTTCGAAACTCAATTTGGGTAATCCAACGGTTTGGAACTCCTAAATCCAAACGGCCAGGGGGGATTGGGATTTGAAATTTATTCAAATCTCAATTTGGGTAATCCAACGGTTTGGAGCTCCTGAATACAAACGGGCGGGGGAAATTGGGATTTGAAAATTGTCCAAATCTCAATTTGGGTAATCCAACGGTTCAGAACTCCTGAATCCAAATGGCCGGGGGGAAAATTGGGATCTGAAACTTATTCAAATCTCAATTTCGGTAATCCAACGGTTTAGAGGTCCTGAATCCAAACGGCCGGGGGAAATTGGGATTTGAAACTTGTTTGAATCTCAATTTGGGTAATCCAACGATTTAGAGATCCTGAATCCAAATGGCTGAGGGGGGATTGGGATTTGAAATTTGTTCAAATCTCAATTTGGGTAATCAAATGGTTTGGAGCTCCTGAATCCAAACGGCCGGGGGAAATTGGGGTTTGAAACTTGTTCGAATCTCAATTTGGGTAATCCAACGGTTTGGAGCTCCTGAATCCAAACAGTCGGGGGGGAGTTGGGATTGAAATTTGTTCCAATCTCAATTTAGGTAATCCAACAGTTTGGAGCTCCTGAATCCAAACGGTCGGGGGGAATTGGGATTTGAAATTTGTTCAAATCTCAATTTGGGTAATCCAACGGTTTGAAGCTCCTGAATCCAAACGGTCGGGGGAATTTGGGATTTGAAATTTGTTTAAATCTCAATTTGGGTAATCCAACGGTTCGGAACTCTTGAATCCGAACGACCGGGGGAAATTGGGGTTTGAAATTTGTTCAAATCTCAATTTGGGTAATCCAATGGTATGGAGGTCCTGAATCCAAATGGTCGGGGGGAATTTGGGATTTGAAATTTGTTAAAATCTCAAATTGGGTAATCCAACGGTTTAGAACTCCTGAATCCTAATGGCTAGGGGAAATTGGGATCTGAAACTTGTTCAAATCTCAATTTGGGTAATCCAACGGTTTGGAGCTTCTGAATCTAAACGGTCGGGGCAAATTGGGATTTGAAACTTGTCCAAATCTCAATTTGGGTAATCCAATGGTTCGGAACTCCTGAATCCGAATGGCTGAGGGGGGAAATTGAGATTTGAAACTTGTTCGAATCCCAATTTAGGTAATCCAACGGTTTAGAACTCCAAAATCCGAACAGTCGGAGGAAATTGGGATTTTAAACTTGTTCGAATCTCAATTTGGTTAATCCAAAGGTTTGGAGCTCCTGAATTGAAACGGTCGAG
Organism: Fagus sylvatica; assembly: GCA_907173295.1. Lineage (NCBI taxonomy): Eukaryota > Viridiplantae > Streptophyta > Magnoliopsida > Fagales > Fagaceae > Fagus > Fagus sylvatica. The sequence continues at coordinate 52,875,785 of OU015761.1, read as the reverse complement.
GGGAATTGGGATTTGAAATTTGCTCAAATCTCAATTTGGGTAATCCAACGGTTTGGAGCTCTTGAATCCAAATGGTTGGGGAAAGTTGGGATTTGAAATTTGTTCAAATCTCAATTTGAGTAATCCAACAGTTTGGAGCTCTGGAATCCAAACGGTCGGGGGGGAATTTGGGATTTGAAATTTGTTCAAATCTCAATTTGGGTAATCCAACGGTTTGGAGCTCCTAAATCCAAATGGTCGGTGGGGAAGTTGGGATTTGAAACTTGTTCGAATCTCAATTTGGGTAATCCAACGATTTAGAGCTCCTGAATGCAAACGGTCAGAGGGGAAGTTTGGATTTGAAACTTGTTCGAATCTCAATTTGGGTAATCCAATGGTTTTGAGCTCCTGAATCCAAATAGTCGGGGGGAATTGGGATTTGAAATTTGTTCAAATCTCTATTTGGGTAATCCAACGGTTTGGAGCTCCTGAATCCAAACGGTAGGTGGGGGGGGCGGGGGAAGTTGGGATTTGAAATTTGTTCAAATCTCAATTTAGGTAATCCAACGGTTTGGAGCTCCTAAATCCAAACGGTTGGGGGGGAAGTTGGGATTTGAAATTTGGTCAAATCTCAATTTGGGTAATACAACGGTTTGGACCTCCTAAATCCAAACGGTCGGGGGGGAAGTTGGGATTTGAAATTTGTTCAAATCTCAATTTGGTTAATCCAAACCGGTTTGGAAATCCTGAGTCCAAATGGTCGAGGAAAATTGGGATTCGAAACTTACTCAAATTTCAATTTGAGTAATTCGAACCGGTTTGGAAATCCTGAGTCCAAACGGTCGGAGAAAAATTGGTTGTTTGATTGTCCTTTTCTATTTGTATAAATTTGATCATTGGCTTTTCTTCTCCTTCTTCTTTTTTTTTGATTTTTTTTCCTTTTTTTTCTTTGAGGTATGAAACTTACCTTGCTTTTCTGACTCTTGGAATGCTTGTTGTTGTTTTTCTTTTGCAGATGTCTAGTCGAGGTGGTGGCAGTGGGGAATGCCGGTTTTCCTGCCTTGGATTTTTGTGAATGCATGAACATTAAGGGTTGGATTTTAAGAAAGACCAGAGGTAGACTTAGGGTCATGTGAATTTAGTTCCCCCTTCTCGGGTTTGTCGCCGATGGTGGCGTTCCATGTGATCCATTCCTGAGGGACTTTGGCTTTGTGCGCTTTAGACGCTATGCAAGCTCCATTGAGGTAGTTGTTGTTTTGTTTTTTGGGTCGGAGTGCACACTCATCCCATACTTTAGCCTTAGTTACCTCGTAGATTAGCTACAGACTCAAAACATCAAAGGGTTGGGTCTTATACATCCATGAGGCCCATTTCTATCATCATCGGGTCTTACTCACTCACGAGGCCCATTTCAACAGGTTTTGGGTCTTACTCCTTCACGAGGCCCATTCCTATCATCATCGGGTCTTACTCACTCACAAGGCCCATTTCAACAAACCTTGGGTGTTACTCCTTCGCGAGGCCCAATTCGACAATTCTTGGGTCTTACTCCTCCACGAGGCCCAATTCGACGATTCTCAAGTCTTACTCCTTCGTGAGGCCCATTTCAGCAAATGTTAGGACTTACTCCTCCACAAGACCCACTTCAACAAATCTTGGGTCTTACTCCTCTACGAGACCCATTTCACTAACTTTTGGGTCTTACTCCTCCATGAGGCCCATTTCAGCAAATGTTGGGACTTACTCCTCCATGAGGCCCAAATTATCAAATGGTTGGGTCTTATACATCCCAGAGGCCCATTTCATCAAATCTTGGGTCTTACTCCTTCACGAGGCCCATTTCAATAAATTTTGGGTCTTACTCCTCCATGAGGCCCATTTCCGCAAATGTTGGGACTTACTTCTCCATAAGGCCCAATCTGAAATTTTTTTCCAATTCTCCTCCAAAATGGAAAAATTTTTTGGCCCAGTGTGTAATATTAAACTAATTTTTCTAACTTTTTGAAGATAGAAAAATTTGCCCCAGTATGGAACATGAAATTAATTTTTCTAACTTCTTGAAGATAGAAAAATTTGCCCTACTATGGAATCACACAAGCTGATGCAGAGTCCCAAATTTCCGCTCCTGTCCACTTTACCCTGGACCGAGACAGCCGCCCAAGTGTTAAACCGTTTTTCCTTCAAAATTTTTCAAAATTCCTTTGAAAAATTTGCCCTAGTATGTTGTCAAATTTAATCATAAGACACTCCTTGTCTGCTTCTTGACTTTTTCGGTTTTCTCGGTACTAATGACATGCTCTTGGTTATTAGCTCATCTGTTCGGTCTTTCTGATGACATGCTCTTAATCATTTAGTTGAACGACACTTTCTTAATCATCAATCTGTTCGGTCAAGCCTTCGGCTCTTTCAACTAATGGTGGTAGCATTTCCTTGATCTCTAGTTTGTCTTCTAATTTTTCTACTCACAGAAAAAATTGCCCCAATGTGGCGTAATGCCTTCTGATTTTTCCTTTCTTCGAATAGATAGGAAAAATTGCTTCAGTGTGATATGATAAGATCAATGGTGAGACTCATGGATAAATCGAAGGTCCTTCACACGTTTTCCCCAATTTGGGTCCCATTTCTCTCTCCGGGACTTTTCTCGCATTGCTTGTTTAGAATTCTTTATTCCCGGACTTCGATACTGTCACCAATCTGGGGGTTTCTGTAATAGGTGTCCATTCGCCTGGATGATGTAGATTTTTTAGTGGCCTAGAAATCTACCTCAGCATTGAACTCCATGTTTGTTGAGTGTGTCTATGATGAGAGATTCTTTTTCCACCTTCTGAAACTTTTGGATACCACCCACTGCTTGGTAGAACCAAGAAGGAAAAATTGCCCCAGTATCAAAGTTGAGACTGGGGCCTGGCCTTCGTTTTCTCTGGACAATATTCAACCCAAGCCAGTGTATGGGATTGTGTTTCGGCATTTTTTGGTCAAGACATGCTATTTGAAGAAAGTCTTGGGAAAAAGTGCTCAACATCTTTTAGGATTTTTGGGCTAGTGGTCTGATCGGTGGTTCAGAGGGTGAAATGAACTTCATAGGTTTTTGCAATTCTGAACAAATCCCTCTTTAAAAATTTTCCTCGTTCAAGATTTCGAGGACTGTTTTTTCTTTTCGAAAATCATTTTCGAATCTTTTTATTCTTGGAAAATCATTAAAGAGTACAATCTTTTAAAAATTCTTTTGAACGCATGCATCTTCTGAGAGAGGCTGGGCAAAGCCTTGTTTCCTTTACAGTTAATGGGTGCCTCTGCTCAACAGTCATCCCTTACCAAGAATGGAAAGAGGGATCTCTCGGGTTAATCTGTTTGGCATTATCTTATGAGCCTTCTAAGCGAGCTCTTTCTTCTTTTATTTCTTTTAAATTGGGGTGAGGCTTCAAACATTGAAGTCACTCTTGTTAGGCTCAAAGGCCATGGTGCAAAGTGGACTGTGCCCTTATGAGATACGATCTCTTGAAGGTGCGTGATTTAGATTCCATCATTACTAGTTTTTGACCAAAAGTTCATTGCTACATGACCAACTGATCATTAATGATCAGTGAGGTCTTTGTTGGCTTGTAACATGGCCTTAGGGTTTCAGGGGTGCTTGAAACGAAGGATATAAGACTTAAAATTACTTCATAATGTTTCTTTGGCACAAGCTCTTTAGACTAAGCGGTTGCTCCCAGTTAGGAAGGAGTTTCAAAGGACCATAATGTCAGGCTTTGGTTCTCCTATACTTATGGAAGAATAATTTTGGCTTTGAAATTACTTGAGGGGTTTTCCTAAAGTCAAGGATTACTCTTCGTTAAAATTTCACTTCATTAAGCACTTTGTGTCTAACCTTGTCCTCAATTCGAACATTTCACTAGATTCTCCTATTCATTCAGTTTAGCTTTCTTTGGGTTGACTCTCTCTTCAGCTTTTGGACTTGGCTTTCCCCTTTTCCTTTTGGGGAATTCACCTGATTGACTTGGTTTCCTTTGGAAGTCTCATTTACTCACTTTGTTCGCTTTCACTTAGCATGAGACTCTCACAACGATTTAACCTACCCCAGTGTGGGGGGTAATCCTTGATTGGTTTTTTCATAGAAAAGAATGAACAGGCTCAACTTGGTTAACAAGTGGTATTTTTCTACAAGCGGGGGGATAGTTGAACGTAGGCCTTTTCCGTCATCCTAGGTACTAATTTCTTAGTCTAGAGAGCTTAAGCACCATTTCATAAATCTGGGTGAATTTTCTTTAAAAATATATTCTTTGGATCAGCGAGGTTCACAAGCGGTATAACTATTTGGGCAGTAGAAACAATGCCTCTATCATTTCATATCCAATCAATTGATCAGTGAAGCTAGAACCTTTAGTCAGTTACCGGTTTAGGATCACCCCAACATTGGTCGTGAAAAGTGGGAATTATGTGCAAGGGTTAAGTGCTTCATATGTTTGAGAAAGTGTTTTGGGCGAGGGTGTTCAGAGAACACATGCCGCTTTTTCTCAGTAATGGATAGTAATTTTACTTGGACACTTCATTTTCCATGAGTGGAATTATGGTGTTGACTCGTCCCTCTCATGGATGCATTCATTTCAAACAAATCTTTTTGTGATTTTACATTTTATCATGCACATTTTTAAAAAGTACAGATTTTGAAAATTTTGTACAGGATTGCAATAAAGTACTCAACATGGATATAGGAAGGTTAGTAGGAACCTGATTGAATCTTAAAGGTTCTTTGTGCTTTGTCTTTCGTTGGTGGCATTCCCAATATCAGGCAAACCTCTTTAAAGTTTGGATACAGTTGTGTAAAGCTTTCGCTTGAAAGTGATCCATATCTTAGCTTGCTCTTGGTCGATCCAAGCTTGGCATCATGTTCTCAAGAACCATCATTTCATTGTATAGTAGGTATCTTGGTGTAACTGCCGCAGGTTCCTCTATTGACTTTTCTCAAATATGGCACCCTTGGGTAGTCCAAGTAGGTCATTCAAGTCTTGTGCACCTTGGGAGCTTGTGCTATCTGAACCGGCCTTAGTTGATTCCAAGTGGGTATAACATGGGAGACTCTTCCTCCATTTCCTGTCGTTCTTGGCTATCATCTGAACTTCTCCCTTGTTTTTCTCCACGAAGGTCCTTTTTGCAATCTGCTCAACTAATGCCATCAGGGCTGGCATGTCCGCTATCTTCTTTGTCTTCACCGCATCCTTGATTCTCTCTCCAACTAGAATTAAGTTGACGAAGAATTGCGATCGCAGACCCATCATCTGGTCAAAGTAGGGGTTCTTCAGAGTATCAACGAAGATCTTGATCATTTCTTTGTCGTCTAGAGGAGGGCATGCCCGAGCCGCCGTTTCTCTCCACCGCTAGGCGTATTCTCTAAAAGTCTTGCCGCTCTTCTTTTCCATTCTCTGAAGGTCAAACTGGTCTAGCGCTATTTGTGAGTTGAAACCATACTGGGCTAGGAAGGTGTCTGCCAGCTCCTTCCAATGGGAGATCTTTTTTAGCTGCGAGTACCATTCGGCCGCATGCCCCGTCAAGGTGTCTTGGAAAGTCTAGATCAACAATGGTTCATTGTCCGCATATTGCGCCATCTTCCGATAGTACATCTGCAAGTGAATCATCGGGGTCCCCTCTTCCACTGTATCTCTCGAATTCTAGGACCTTGAACTTGCGCAACGCCATCATGTTAGGGAACTAAGACATGCTTGGAGAAATCCGTGATCCCGAAGGAGTTTAGGCCCTGCATGAGTCGGATTTTCTCTTCCAGGTTGTCGATTTTTCTGCCCAGCTGGGAGTCCTTCTCCTTTGGTTTTGGTGGCATCGACCTCCTTGGTGGCGTTGGCGGCCTTAGTGGCAGAACGGTGTTGATGTGAGGATGTACTTCCAGCACTTCTTCGTTGGCGTCTTTGCCATCTTCTCTCCTCTGGTTTCCCATTTCCACGTCTCACTTCACCATCAAGTGTACGAAGGTGAGAAGATTGTCAAACTTGTGCTCCAGGGTAGCCATCCGAACCTCATGTTCATTTGGCCCACTTGTTTCTCCCACCATTTGTTCGTGTGTACGGATAAAATGCTACAAACAAACAGTGTCAAGTTAGACTTTGAATTCACAATTAGGATCATGACCTTGGCTTACCTCGTGGTAAACCTCGATTAGGAATGAGTGTGTTCATGATGTGCATGATTGCACTATGCATCAACAAGTAGATGGACTCTCACATCGGGTTACAAAGATTTGAGGAGCCTTTCGACTCACGGTTCCATTTTGAAAACTTTTTTGGGGAACCGTCATTGGTTTATGTGAGGGTCATACTTCTTGTTGAGGTTGACAAAATGGGTGAATATCTACATCCCCATATAGAGTTGGAAACTCTTAGGGTTTACACATGTATGTACATGATGGTCATGGACGCATCAACAAGGAGATGGCTTTTCACACTACCAAAATTTGACGAGCCTTTCGGCCCACAGTTCCATTTTGAAAAATTTTTAGGTAACCATCATTGGTTTATGTGAGGGTCATACTTCTCGTTGAGGCTAACAAAATGGGTGAATATCTACCTCCCTATATAGAGTTTGAAACTCTTAGGGTTTACACATGTATGTACACGATGGTCAGGGACACATCAAGAAGGAGATGGACTCTCACACTACCAAGATTTGACGAGCCTTTCGGCCTACGGTTCCAATTTGAAAAAAAAAAAAAAAAAATTGGGGGAACCAATGTTGGTCGATGTGAAAGTCATACTCTTGGTTGGAGACGACAAGACTATATACATCCCGTATAAAGTTGGGAACTCTTGGGGCTTTCATGTGAATATACATGATGATTACAGACGCATTAACAAGGAGATGGACTCTCACATCACCGAAAATTGATGAGCCTTTCGGCCCATGGTTCCATTTTGAAAAAAAATTTAGGAACCGACTTCGGTCGATGTGAAGGTCATACTCTTGGTTGAGGACGACAAGACTATATACATCCCCATGTAGAGTTGGAAACTCTTAGGGCTTTGGTGGTTTGCTCGGGTATGGACAACTTCGTTATCTTTTTCCCTTTATCAAACAATGACACGCAAACAAAGGTTCAGATAGATAGAACCTGGCTTGACTCCATTTTTTTTTATCACCACCTGGAAAATAGCATAACGCTTTTCCCTTGACTCATTTTGAAAAGACACATTCTATTTTCGAGTATCTTATCTTAGGTTGGATGTTCACTTAGTTGGCCTTTACCAGAGCCCTCATAGGTAAGTTTTCTACTCTATAGCTTTACTATATGAGACATGGTATGACCGGTTTTGGAATTCTGTTTCCTAGAGGAGCCGATGATCAAGCCAACATTGACCTCCCGAAGGAAGCCAAAGGGTATTGGATCAAAGGGAATCACTTTCCACCAAGCCCTTGATCCCCACGGATGTGGAGGAAGAGATGTGGGTTTTCATGACTCTAGGTCCTAGATATAAAAGGGTTTGTGGTGGGTCCGTACCAGCCAGATAACCACCTAAGTCCAGGTTCAACCCATAAGTCAAATGAGGGTAATGTCATGATTTTGAAAACAAAAAGGGATAAGACTTTTTTGTACAAAGCACGATATATAATATGTGTTGCATAATTAAGTCTCTATCCTATGTTCGCAGTACATACATACAAGAATATAGACATGCTAAAATCAAAACATTATACAAGATGAAACAAAGAGAGGAAACCCTTTAATAAATACCAACAAATGCATAAACACATGCTTAGCAAACAAAACACCAAAAGACTATAGGCTTAAACCCTCTAAGTCCCCAGTGGAGTCGCCAAGCTGTCAACACCGGGAAAAATTCCTTCTTCCTAATCCCGACCCCCATTTGGCGAGTCTTTTGTTTCGGAATGTGTATAACGTATGTGTGTATGTGTGGGAACACATGTGTGTATGCAAGTGAGCACAAATTTTGAGTCACCACCAATCATGGGAAATCTAAGGTGTGATTGGGCACCTATGTCTAATAGATTTTATCTTGTTTAGACATATTAAAGAAAATGGTCTTGAACCAGAGATGGGTTCGGGGGTTTGCTTATGCGTGGGGAAGGTGTTAGGCACCCCACGACATCCGTTAAGAAACGGTTACCTCCCTTCTAGTGCTCCCTTACGTTTGCTAAGCATAGATTGTTGGTTTTAATTATGTATAAATGTCCCAATTTTCGTCATGCAATATACCAAGAATAGCAAGTACAATTCGACTTCATTCGGTTTGGTTTAGACTCTTTGTTTCACCTTCCCTCATCTTTGTATTTTTTAAGGTTCCCGGCAATTCAATGGCAGGATGCTCTTGAAATCCTAACATCGAGTGTCGGGACAAACAATTATGTTTTGGGTGCCATATTCAGGATCCCTTCACCCTTGATTTCCAATAATAAAGTGGTCCATCAAATGGTGGAGTTTTGGATGATTAATTCACACTTTGGGGAATTTTAGGCCATGATCTTATGGGTGTTAGAACGTGTAGAATCCCTTACAACGTGTCAACGACAAGCCACATCAATGCGTAAAGGACTCATACCATGGTGTCCCAAGGCCAGGTCAAGCCATAGCACTTAGGTTACACTAATTTCGTTTGTAATGCCCACATTACCATGTTTACTCTTTTTAAAGTTTTCATGGCAAAGTGTATTTTAATCACATTTATATCAAAGTAAGTAAATATCCAAATAAGTGATCACGACATGTTTGCAGCACGTAAATCACAAAGAACAGACATGGCATCACATTTATATCAAAGTGGGTAAATGTTCAAGCAAGTAATCATGGCATGTTTGCAGCACATTAATCATAAAGAACAGTTCAAGCAAATGATTACGGCATGTTCGCAGCACATTAATCACAGAGAACAATCATGACAAATAGAGGATGATTATGACATAAATGTGATGCGTAATCAAAATGACGAGTATGGAATAAAGATGGCAATATGAGGGGGATTAGGGAAAGGGTCAAGATCTCGTGGGATCGGAATTCAATGCTACTGAAAGACTAAATTTTTGATACCACCTTTTGATTTTTGAATAAAATAAAAAATGTAGAGAAAAGTTTAATGCCTCTCGGGATTACACGAGGGATTAGTGCTATTGAAAGGCTTACATAATCCTTCGAGACCGAATAAGGCTTATATGAACGATAAATAGGGAAATTCATCAAAATAATGTCGGGGATCTCGAGGGTCCAATACCTTATGGATTTACATGGGGTTTAGTGCTATTGAAAGCCTTACCTAAACCTCCAATACCGGTCACAGACCTCCCTTGCTTTAAATTCCGTTTTTTTACATTATTTACTACATTGTGAATAATGTAAAAAAACCTCATGGGTTTACATGGTTGTTAATGCCTCATGGGTTTACATGGTTGTTAATGCTTTATGGAGGTCATACATAATCCGCCAAGACCAATAGGGATTTTCACTCCCAAATCACAAGGGGAAAAGGGGATAATAATCGCAACGTAGTAAATAATGAGAATGACTAAGTTTAAAGCAAGGGAATTTTCATAGGTCCAATGCCTTATGGGATTACGTGGTTGTCAATGCCTTATGAAGGTCTTACATAATCCGCCACGACCAATCAGGATTTTCACGCCCAAATCACAAGGGGGAAAAAGGGGATAATCACAATAACATAATAAAATAATGTAAATGATAGAATTTAAAGCAAAGGGGTCTTCGTGGGTCTAATGCCTTATGGGATTACGTGGTTGTTAATGCTATATGAAGGTCTTACATAATCCACCACGACCAATCGGGATTTTCATGCCCAAATAACAAGGGGAAAAGGGGAAATATTCATAATGTAGTAAATAAGGAAACAATGACAGAATTTAATCAAGGGGGGTGTTCATGGGTCCAATGCCTTGCGGGTTTACATGGTTGTTAATGTCATTGAATGTCTTACATAATCCACCAAGACCACTAAGGATTTTCATACCCAAATCACACGAGGAAAGGGGATAATCACAAATACGTAGTAAATGTAAATGAAAGCAATAAACGTATTTAAAGTATAACGGAAAGCAATAAATGTATTTAAAGCATAACAGAAAGCAATAAACGTATTTAAAGCATAATGAAAGCAATAAATGAATTTAAAGCACATAATGAAAGCAATAAATGAATTTAAAGCACATAATAAACATGGATCCTTGTGAATCCCTTCCCATTATAGGATCATCATTAGTCACTTTCATGAAAATGAAAGAAAATAATGGGTATGGGAGACTGTATGAGTGAAGAGAGGGATGAGAAAATCTTAGAGAGGTAGAGAGAGATTACCTAAGTAGGATTCTCTAACTCTAACTAGAAACTAGCCTAAAACCCCAAGAGAAGACCCTTTCCCAAGTTTCTGTCTATTCTAAGCCTAATTTCTACGTAGGAACTCGAGCCAAGCTTGCTGGAATGGGGGGAGGGGGGTCTGATTTATAAGGGAACCTCACGCAGGGTGATGCTGCACGGCGCATGGTGAGGCTGTGCGGCACGTGTTGCCACATGGCGATCTTATCTGCCACGTGGCATCTCTAGCAGATCCTCCTCGATTCGCGTGTCTATATAGTTTTCTAACCCAATTTTCGAGATAGCCCTTGGGGGCCTTCTAGCACTCAAAATGGGTCATGAAGGGTACCGTTAGAAAGCTTGAGAAGTCTACTTTCCAACGATATAAAGTTTGTGTGAATCGGAGTTCGGACGGAAAAGTTATGGCTCTTGGAAGTCCGGGCGTCCGAGATGTTTTTCTACATTTTTCCGACGAAGATTCCAACCAAACGGGAGATGCTACCGGCGAACCGAGAGTTGCATCTCGTAGCCGGATTTACAGTCTTTCTTAAAGTTATGAACTTGCGGACCAACTCATAGCGAGTTGGGAGGAATCTACGCACGAAGGCGGCTGTCCGGGAGGAAAAACGCATCAGATTTTCAGCACGTTTTCCTTATTTTCGTCAGTTTTCGCGTGTATGGTTGACGTAGCTCCCGATGTCAGTTTTAAACATTCTTAGTGTCCCTGGAAAGCTTGCGATCCTTCTTCCTTAAAGTTCTGGACTTGCGAGAAGTCGAGCTTGGGTCTGCGAGATGTGGTCTCGCGAGCAGAGGCCGCCGGGGTGTTTTTTCCTCGTCGGAGGGCTGTTTTCCGATTGAGGTTCCGGCTTGACCAGGGAAGATCTTGGCGATCCGAGAGTTGCACGTCGTGTCTGAACATGTCTTCTTTCTTAAAGTCCCGGACTTGCGGATCAAATCGCAGCGAGTAGGGAGGAATTTGTGCGCGAAGGCAACCTCTTCGAGGGGAAAACTGTGGAATTTTTAGCATAGCCTCCTTTCTCCCGTCAGTTTTCGCACACATGGTTGACATAGCTCCCAACGTCGAATTTCGACGATCTTGGTGTCATTGGAAAGCTTGCGTTACCCTCTTCCTTAAAGTTCCAGACTTGTACGAAGGCGAGCTTGGGTTCGTGGGATACGGTCCCGCGAATATAGGCTGTCAAAGTGTTTTTCCATGCCAGGGGGTCATTTTCCGATCGAGATTCCGGCTTGACCGGGGAAGCTCTTGACGATTCGAGAGTTGCACGTTGTAGATGAAGTTACCCACTTCCTTAAAGTTTCCAACTTGCAAACCAAATTGTTGCGGTTCGGAAAGAATTTATGCGCGAACGTCACTCCTTAAATGGGCTGTTTTGTCAACAACAGTTTACAAAATTTAGTTAAGTGTTGGACCGATTTTTTACGGTTTTGCCCACAACTCCCTCGTTTCTCGTCCGTTTGCGACCCATAAAGTACTGAATCGAAACTCTCAATGTGCCCTATCCAATGGTCAGAGGGTGGTCAGTCAAGTCTTGCTTTTGGCCCAGTCAAGGCCTTGGTTAAACTTTGGTCAACCTTGGTTAACTTTGGTCAGACTCGGTCAAACTTGGTCAAACCTCCCCAAACCTCGAGAAATGCGCTCCCGATCACATCTTGAGGGTTCTTAAGTGCGATCAGACCCCTCTCGGGTCAAACTGGCTCAACCTGGGCTGCCTCGTTTTGCATGCCGACACCCGAGAAAATCCCAGGGGTAAAAATAGGGTTATGACATATGTATATTCAACCAAATTATTAATTATCCATTTGTATCCTAGAGGAAATCAAACGAGTGATATCCATTTTATTTAGGATATCAAAATAACTCATGTGATCTTTTGGATCAACAAAATTTATTGTTAATAATTTCACTTCAGGTGGTAAAGTGTAATATCCCTTTTGAGAGAATATTTGAGTACATCCTTCTTGATTTTGTTCATACCACTTCTATGTCCATGACCCTTTAATTATCAAGTGAGGTTTCATTCACTTCAGGGACTGGTATATAACTGGTCGGATAGAACTTGTGGATTTTCAGCAAAATCTTATTATTTTGTTTAACCAATAGAAGGCAATATTAGTTCAGAGTTCTTCTTGAACTTGCGTTCTTGATATTACTACTTCAAGAGCACTTTTTAGACATGATATGTAATATATGATTTTCCCTTTTCTAAAATGTCTTCCTTAGAGATTTTCCCTCACATAAAATTGTGAGCTAAGTGCAGAATTTTACTCACTTACACCTTTTAAAATTTTGCAACTTTAGGTGCATCAAGTGTAAAGTTGTATTCACTTGCACTTTTATAATTTTGCAACTTCAAGTGCATCCATATCTATAATGAGTTCTTGTAAGGTGCAACTTCTGGTGCATCCATACCTCTCTTAAATCATTTCATAAAATTAGGAGATCCCTTATTATAAGGTACTCAATTCTTTTAATCCATCATATAGATGATGATGAATAAAAATCATTACTTTTACACGATCTTGTTGGGATGCATGGTTGTCATCTTAATAAGCTTAAGATAAAGATACGTATCACAAATAATTAATAGATATGTATATGTCGACACCGGCGGAAAATCCGACCTAAAAAGGGTGTTAGGTCTTTTCTTTTATTTTCCTAGATACCGACCCCCATTTGGCGAGTGTTGTGTGTGTTCTCTATCTCTTTTCCGTTTCGAGATACGAGTTGTGTGTGTGTGTGAGAACTTGTGTACGTGTGTGCGTGTGAGCACAAATTTGGAGTCGCCACCAACCATGGGAAATTTTAAGGTGTGATTGGGCACCTATGTCTAATAGATTTTATCTTATTTAGACATCTACAACTAAATGGTCTTGAACCAGAGATAGGTTCGGGGGTTTGCTTATGCGTGGGGAAGGTGTTAGGCACCCCACGACATCCGTTTAAGAAAACGGTTACCTCCTTCCTAATGTTTTCTTTTATTTGCTAAGCCTAAGTTTGTTGGTTTTTTATTATGTACAAATGTCCCGATTTCCGTCGTACGATATACCAAAAATGGCAAACGTAATGTGACTTCGTTCGGTTTTGATTAGACTCTTTATTTCACCGTCCCTTTATCTTTGTATCTTTTAAATTTCCGGGCATTTCGGTGGTAGGATATACTTGAAATCCTAACACCTAGTGCCGGGACAAACAATTAATGTTTTTGGTGCCATATTCGGGATCTCTTTACCCTTGATTTCCAAGAGTAAAGCGGTCCGTCAAATGGCGGGGTTTTGGATGATTAATTCACACTTTGGGGAATTTTAGACCATGATCCTATGGGAGTTAGAACGTGTAGAATCCTCTACACGAAAGCACGTACCAGCCACGCCCCCGTGTAAAGGACTCATACCATGGTGTCCAAAAGCCAGGGCGAGCCGTAGCCCTTGGATTGCACCAACTTCGTTTCTAATGCCCACATTACCATGTTTACTCTTTTTAAAGTTTTCATGGCAAAGTGTATTTTAATCACATTTTTATATCAAAGCAATAAACAAGCAAGCAAAGTATCAAGACGGTAAAATGGTAAAACATTCAAACAAGTAATCACGGCATGTTCGCAGCACATAAATCACAAGAATGAATAAGTATGGGATGACCACGGCATGTTTAGGGCATATAAATCATAAACATGGAATGACATGAAAATGACAATTATTATGACGTGGATATAGCACTCAATTGAATGACAAAGTGCAATTTATGACAGTATGAATGAATTTAAGGAAAGGGTCAAGACCTCGTGGGGTCGGGATCCGATGCTATTGAAAGACTTACTCGAATCTCGACACCACCATAGGGTTTACATGAATGAAACAAAGCAATCTAAAGAGAGGGATTCAAGGCCTTTTCGGGCTTACACGAAGGGTTAGTGCTATTGAAAGACTTACCTAAACCTCCGACGCCAAATAGGACTTATATGAGAAAATCTATTTGAAAACATGGGTTTCAATGCCTTTTCGGGCTTACACGAAGGGTTGGTGCTATTGAAAGACTTATCCAAACCTTCGATGCCAAATAGGACTTAAATGAGAAAATCTATTTGAAAACATATTTGCAATTTACGGGTCCAACGCCTCATGGATTTACATGGGGTTTAGTGCTATTGAAAGACTTATCTAAAGCCGCCAATACCGTTAGGAATTTTCATGCCCAAAAAATAATGAAAGAATGGACAATAATTACAACGATATTGCAAATAATGAAAATAACGGGGTTTAGGAAAAAGTGTTTTTGTGGGTCCAACACCTATGGGATTACGTGGTGGTTAATGCCTCTTTGAGGTCTTACATAGTCCACCACGACCAATCGGGATTATCACGCCCAAATCACAAAGGGAAAAGGGGAGAAAATGACAATATTCACAATATAATACGCGCAACGTAGTAAATGTAAATAAAGCGATAAATGACAATATTTACACATGGGGATTTTTAATGGGTCCAATGCCTATGGAATTACATGGTGGTTAAAGCCTCTTTGAGGTCTTACATAGTCCACCACGACCAATCGGGATTATCACGCCCAAATCACAAAGGGAAAAGGGGAGAAAATGACAATATTCACAATATAATACGCGCAACGTAGTAAATGTAAATAAAGCGATAAATGACAATATTTACACATGGGGATTTTTAATGGGTCCAATGCCTATGGAATTACATGGTGGTTAAAGCCTCATTGAGGTCTTACATAGTCCACCACGACCAATCGGGATTATCACGCCCAAATCACAAAGGGAAAAAGGGAGAAAATGACAATATTCACAATATAATACGTGCAACGTAGTAAATGTAAATAAAGCGATAAATGACAATATTTAACATGGGGGAGTGCATTTTTCGGGTCAAGCACCTCGTGGACTAACATGGTTGTCACGGCCTCGTTAGAGGTCTTACGCGAGCTGCCAAAGCCACTCGGGTTTTGCCGTACTAAAACACATGGGAAAGGGGATAATCACAATATAATATTCACAAGTGCGTATAAAATGTAAATAAAGCGATAAATGACGATATTTAAACATGGGGATGTATTTTTCGGGTCAAATATCTCGTAGGCTAACAAGGTTGTTACGGCCTCGTTAGAGGTCTTACGCAACTGAGCCAAAGCTACTCAATATTTGCCGTACTAAAATACGGGGAAAGGGATAATCACAACATAATATTCACAAGTGCGTATAAAATGTAAATAAAGCGATAAATGACGATATTTAAACATGGGGATGTATTTTTCGGGTCAAATATCTCGTGGGCTAACATGGTTGTTACGGCCTCGTTAGAGGTCTTACGCAACTGAGCCAAAGCCTACTCAATATTTGCCGTACTAAAACACGGGGGAAAGGGATAATCACAATATAATATTCACAAATGCGTATAAAATGTAAATAAAGCGATAAATGACGATATTTAAACATGGGTAAAGCGATAAATAGACTAGAAAGTGTAAATAAAGCAATAAATAGACAAGAAATAAACTAGGAAAGCATAAATGAACTAAAATGAACTAAAGAATGTAAAATAAAACATAAATGAACTAATAACACATAAACTAAAGTGGATCCTTGTGAATCCCTTCCCATTTTGGGATCATCACTAGTCACTTCCACTAATAAAGAAAAAAAAAGAAGAGAGAGAAAGAGGAGAGAGAAAGAGTTTAGAGAGAGAAAGAGCTTAGAGAGAGAGAGAGATTACCTAGAGAGGAGTCTCTCTCTCTAAAACTACCCAAAAACCCCTTCCTAAAACCCCTATTTCTGCCTATTCTAACGCTCAAGGAGCCTAGAGCCCGAGCAAAAATTGTGTGTTGAAGTGAGGGGGGGAGGCTGGTTTTATAGAACTGCGTGCACGCCTCGCTCATGACCATCACGCGCCGCGCGGTATGGTCCCGCGCGAGCTGCAGTGATCGCCACGTGGCGATCTTATCCTCCACGCCAGCTCCCCCATCAAATCCTCCTCGGTTTTCGTGCGCGTACTCTTTTTAACCCGATTTTCGAGGGCAGTTTTGGAGGTCTTCCGGAACTCAAAATGGGTCATGCAGCATATCTCCGGAAAGCTCTTGACGTCCTCTTTCCAACGGTATAAAGTTTGCATGAATCGGAGTTCGGACGAGAGAGTTATGGCTCCCGGAAGTTGGGGTGTCGGAGCTGTTTTTGTGCACTTTTCCGGTGAAGATTCCGGTCAGACGGGGGATGCTTTTGGCGAACCGAGAGTTCCATGTCGTAGCTGGAGTCATTATATTTCCAACGCACCCGGGCTCGCGGATCAACTTGTTGCGAGTAGGAAAGACTCTGCGCGCGAAGGCGGCTGTCCGGGAGGAAAAATGCGTTTTGCTCCCAGCGCGTTTTTTCTTAAATCTTGTCCCAGTTCGCGCGCGTTTTTGACCTAGCTCCCGATGTCGGATTTCGACGTTCTTGGTACCGTTGGAAAGCTTGCGCTGCCTACTTTTGCAAGGTTCTGGATTTACGGAAATCCGAGCTTGGGCTAGCGAGATATGGTCCCGCGAACGGAGGCCACCGGAGTGTTTTTGGTCCGTTTGAGGACAGTTTTCCGATCGGGATTCCGGCTAGCCCCGGTAAATTCTTGGCGATCCGAGAGTTCCTTGTCGTGCATGAATGTGTCCTCTTTCCAACGCACCCGAGCTTGTAGATCAACTTGTTTCGAGCCAGGAAGACTCTGCGCGCAAGCGTGGCAACGTCGGTGGGAAAATTCCGGAGTTTTCAGCAAAACCTTATTTCGTCGGCCTGTTTTCACGTGCGTGGTAGATGTAGCTCCCGATGTCGGATTTCGACGATCTTGGTATCGTCGGAAAGCTTATGCTACCTATTTTCTAAGGGTACAAGCCTTGCACAGAGGCGAGTTTGGGTTCGCAAGATATGATCTTGCGAACGGAGGCCGTTGGAATGTTCCTTATGCCAAAGGGTCATCTTCTGACTGAGATTCCGGCTTGACCGGAGGAGCTCTTGATGATCCGAGGGTTGCGTGTGGTAGCTGAAGTGACCCTCTTGTGTAAAGGTCTTGGCTCGTGGACCAAGTTACAGCAGGTCAGAGAGAATCTTTGCGCAAACGTTGCCTCTCAAATAGGCTGTTTTGTCAACAATACTTAGCAAAATTTGGCTAAGTGTTGGACTGTTTTTCTGCAGTTTTGCTCATAACTCCCTCATTTCTCGTCCGTTTTTGGCCTGTAAAGTGTCGAATCGAAGCTCTCATCACGTTCTTCAGAATGGTCTAGGAGCGGTTAGTTTGATTCAGCTTTCGGTCTGGTCAACGGTCCAGTCAAACCTTGGTCAAACTTGGTCAATCTCGGTCAAACTTGGTCGAATTTGGTCAAAGCCCTCCAAAGTCTGGGAAATGTATCCCGAAATACATTTTGAGGGTTTCTGGGCAAGGTGGACCCTAGTCGGGCTGGGAACGGCTCGGTCAAACCTCGGTCAAACTTCGGTCAACCCTAGTCAAACTTGGTCAAACCTTGGGAAATGTGTCCCGGACCTTCTTCTTGGGAGTATTTGATGTGGCGAGGCTTCGTCGGATCATGCTGGCTCGGTCCGAGCTGTCCCGTTTTGCGTGCCGACACCCGAGAAAATCCCGTGGGTAAAAATGGGGTTATGACAGTATACAAAATTAATAAACATATCTCACAGAAGTATAATGGTATTGCATAATTTATAATTGACCATATTTGATAATATCATTAGATATAATATCTTTACTATAAAACCTTTAGGATTTTATAATCCATAAACATAAAATTTATAGACTATAGATCAAGATATAGCAAAGATATTAAGATATCAATTAGTATTTAGATCAAGATATTGCAAAGATATCAAGATATCAAGATACTAATTCTTTAAAGAAAAACTTACAGTGGATTAAAGACAAAATGAGTACAACTCCTTTCTTAGGATTTGGTTAGAGCTTCATGCCGATAACGTGTTATAAAATAGCAAGAGTAATAGCAAGAGAAATGAAGAAGAGAAACTCTATTGAGAAACTTTCTTATTTAGTGGTCATCCATACTAGAGAGAATTCTCTTATGGAATTCATAGTTTTCTTCTTATCTCTTACAAAACTAAAACCACATATATATAGTGATTAGATGATAGGAGTGGTTAAGACATTGATAGGAGTGGTTGAGCACTCATTCATGCTCAGTTAGTTCATAACACTTTCGTGGATATGACTTGCATAAAAACATAATTCAAGCTAAAATGATTTCATGACTTATATGTCCTAAACATGATGTTTACTATAAGTATAACATTTCAATATCTCCCTGGAGAAAAACATACTTCATTAAAATATTTAATTTTGCACCTTTTTTTTTTAATAGGTAATAAGAGTTGTATTAAGAAAAAAAGGGCCACCGTGTGCACAACGTATGCACACGGGAGGACCAAGAATTACAATAGATTGGTAGAAAAGGACTCTAAATGTAAAGAAAAACAAATTCAATAATAGAAGCAGCGGTTGTAAAGCCCCAAACCCTTGACAAGTCAAATAAAGAGCTAACAAAAATTCCAAGACGCTAGTCCGCCGAGTTCAGCTCATCCTCATAGGTTCTGCTATTTCTTTACCGCCATACTGTCCACATTAAGCACAAAGGAGCTAAATTCCATATGCCCGAATGGTGCTTTTGAAACCAATTACGCCATCCGAAAAGTAAATCCAGCACCCGCCTCGAAATAACCCACTGAATGTTGAAAGAATGAAAGACAAAACTCCACAACTCCTACACTACAGGACAATGTAATAACAAATGATCCATTGTCTCCCCATCACAATGACACATACAACACCACCCTGCCATTGTGTAACCTCTCTGCATGAGATTGTCGTAAGTGAAATCCTACCCCAAGCTGCCATCCAGACAAAAAAAGACACTCGTGTATGGGCTTTAATTGCCCAAATATTTTTCCAAGGAAAACTTAACACGGGCCTATCATTCAGAGCATATTAAAATGATTGAGAATGAAAGATCCCAACCTGTCGAAGTTTCCATCTCAACCCATCAGGGCCCTCAAACTTAACATTGTTAGACTTTAAGAGTTGGAAAAATTCCACAACAACATCAATCTCCCAGCCATTAAAACCATGCACAAAGGTAATATTTCACTCAAGAACCCCCCAGATTCCCGTCTCAATAGAACAAAATCAATGGTAGCCTCCCAATGAGTAGAGCAATTAAAGAGCATCGGGAACTTGTCCATCAAATTCGTGTCCCAACACCATTTATACGGCCAGAAACGAACCCGATTCCCCAACCAACCACAAACTCGACATGCTAGAAGTAAGTATTACACCCCAACAAAATCCCTTTCCATATACCGCATCCATACGTACCTCGAATATGATTAGTGCGCCGCCACTAAGACACTATGCCATAAACTGTGTTCTTCCAACCCGAAGGCATATTTCTAAAACTATATCGTTTGTTATTCCCTTGGGAAAAACATACTTGTAAAGCTATCTACTTGTGTCATCTCCTTGGAGAAAGCATTCTTTGTAAAACTGTATACTTTTACACCCCAATATTATATGCTTTTGGAAAGCATTTATTTTTTATGAGTATAAAAAAATGAGTCGTCCAGATACGACGTACCAAAGTATGTCTTAAATGGATGATCGTTACAGACCCATAAACTCTCTTAAATATGATCGTTACGCCATTTATACCTGACATTCATTGGGTAATATATGACTCTTAGCCTATATAAGGCCAACCAAGTCACCTAAACTAGGTATGCAAAAAAACTTGGGAGAAATCTCTCTCAATTTGGGAAATATAAAGATTCTTTACTAACTTAAGCATCGGAGCCTCCCCTCTGGGGCCCACCGATTATGGTTTTCTTTTTTGCAGGTGTTGACGACTCGAATTGGTTGTGCAACTGACGATGAAAATCCACGCATCATCAGTTGGCGCCGTCTGTGGGAAACGAGAGTTCTCCAAATATAAATTGCACAACAAAGATGAGCACACCTACCAAAAAGAAAAACCATTGCCTACGTCTCCTTCGAGCGTGACGCATCCAACCCCCAATCATCATCGATTGGCCGGTCCATCCAATGGAAGCGGCTTGACAGTGACTACCTTGTATCTTTCTAGATAAATATCAATATTCCACTAGTAATTTGGTGCAAGGAAGACGCGAAATAGGTTGTATGCATCAGAAAAAAAAAATGCACTATAAAAACGACATTCCTTCTTCTTGAAGGGAAGAATAAAATTACCGGAGAGAAGAAGGAAGGGAATACTAAAGAAAGGTGTGACTTCAGTCGGTATCAAATATTGCCATATTACTTCTCTGCAATTTGCAAATATCTCAAAGGGTCCTATGCATGCCTTAGCCGTCGTCACATGGGCAAATTGAATCCAAGCACCACGCCCAGGAAAATAAAAAGAAGCCGAAATATAGAAAATCAATGGTACATGACTTACTTTCCTTTCTAATATCAAAGCAAATATCAATGATATCATGCCTACCTACTTTCTTTTCAAATAATATCATGCTTAAATACTTTCCTACATATAAATATACGCAATATTAATTAGCCACATATGTTGAAATTACCTTATTTAGCATATGTCAAGCTTGGATATATCATATATGTCATAAATTAGATACGTGCCAACTACCTTAATTGGCCTTAATTGGCCCATCCTTAAAAATAAAAATTGGAATATTGGTTGAGTAATCTCCATGTTGGAGTCAACTGCCTTTTCAAGATCAGCATATTGTAGCTAGGAACATCTATTAAGATGCATTAACAAGCAATGGGATTAGAACATGGTATATTAACAAGCAATAGAAACACATATGCTTATCTACGGCCATGGGATTAGAACATGGTATATTAACAAGCAATGGCCCACTTTGGTAATTGGTTCACAAGTCATCCCATTATTTTCGGGCAATTGACCATGAAAGTAGTAAATATGGTCCCATTCAATGCCGTATAACGCCCAAAGAATTACTCCTTCTAAGCAATGAAGATTTTTCTTAAAAATGAAAATCAATGACTGGAAGGATTGAGTAGATCAGCTATATATTATGGAGTAAGGCCCTCCTCAAATGAATGTGATAGCCTCTCCTTTCACACAAGGTAAGTATCTAAATATTCTATCTTAATTTCATAACTACCGTCAGTGCCTATTGTATACGTATAATTCTCATTTGCCTCTTGCATGCCTAAATTATTGTGATATCAAAATTTCACAATTAGTGCCCCAAGTTGACCACTTCAAATAATGTCACCAGGCGGTTTGAGAAAAACTCCACTAACATATTTTTGGGAATAATACATAGAATCCTCCATATTATTTAAATGGAAATTTTAGCGGTATATTTTCATAAATCGAGTCTTTATTTTAATACCAAACCTGCCATTCTTAGGCATTTCGTGATTAAAGAGGAACTGCTAAAGGTCATTTATATATATATAGGCACATACTCACATATGTCCCTATGGTGACCATTTAAATAAAATATTAAAAAAGAGCATTAATGCCTCTGGCTGTAATGCCAACTAGCATATAACCCATGCAAAACATGGAAAAAACTCTATATAAACACATAATGTGTATATGATCAAAATATATATTCAGAATTATTTTATGGAAAATATGTTCCATAAAAAAAATAAAACTAATAATAACAAATAGATGGAATTGCACCAACAATAGAAAAATAAAAGGAATTAGTCGAAACCTGTGCGATGCATAGAAAAATTATTGAAAATAAAACAAAATTAAATGAAATACATAAGAAAAAAAAAGGAACTCTAAAAATCTTGATGAAAATTGATAATTATGATTATTATTAAAAGATATTTATATTGTGTTTATATATGGAATATATGTTAGTATTAGACATTAATTATGATTGTGTTTTATATATGGAATAATATATTCTTATATTAAAGAAAATATGATGTGTCAAAATTCTAATAGAAGGTTTAATAATAGAATAAAATTTAAATTCAATTAGAAAATATATATTAAAATAATGAGGTGTAAAATTGTGAGATTTCAAAAACTTATGTGGCGCAATATGATGAGGTCAACCAAAAGTAAAAAAGTTTCGGTTTTAGATTATAGTATAGATTAGATAGTGTATAATAATTGAGAAAAAATAGTTATCTTTAATTGATAAAACAAAAAATAAGTTAGAATCAAGAAAAAATAAAATATTACTTTAATCCAATTGTCTCTTAAATCCCCTTACAGTCATATAAACGTATAAAAACACAAAAATAAAAATAGATCATGATAGAAAAATAAATAAGTAAAAAAGAAAAAGAAGTAGAAGAACAAAACTTGTTACCATTGTTTAGATGTTACATACGCAAATTATGGTAAAATGTGGAATCTTCAATTTAACGTGTTCTATTTATCTTCATTCAATCAAAGAGTATGTTTATTTACCAAATGATATCTTAAGTGATTGTTCACCAATCAATACCTTTTCACTAAAAGAGTACTCCTAACATAGAGAATTTGTTATTATCTATTTTTATTTAAAAGTATTTGGTAGTTATTAAATCAAACCACTTAGGAAATTTAAACAATGTATGAATTTTTTTTTATAATCTTTAAGAAGTCTTCTAGTATTAGGAGATTGTCATAATTGTAAGATTTTTAATATGATATTTTATTAAGATATCTTTTAGTAATAGGAGGCTTATTTTAAAGAATTTTTTATTATCTGTTTTTATTTTAAAGATTTTTATTATGATATTTTATTAAGATATCTTTTTAGTAGCAGGAGACTTATTATCAAGAATTTGTTATTATCTATTTTTATTTAAAAGTATTTGGCAGTTATTAAATTAAACCACCTAAGAAATTTAAACAACATATCACTTAAGAAATTTAAACGATAGATAGATATGCAAACCACTTAGGAAATCTAAACAACGTATCACTTCAAAAAATTTATACGATAGATAGACATGCCACTTGTCATGATGTGAGACATTCTAAGTCTTAACGCTCATGTCTTCTACTTTTATATATTATATAGATAGATTAGGAAAAATTTTGATGTACCCTATTTCATGGCGCAAATTTGGTAAGCACGCGGTTAGCGAAAAAGATGAAAATAACACATCTCCTAAAATTTAGCAAGAGAACATAATTATTCTCAAAATAATGAATAGTTAATCAATTGCTCAAAGGGGCTGACTTAATCATATTTGTTGTATATGTTACCTTAAGCAAATAGAAAATATTTATGTCTATATATGTTGTTATGACCTACTATATATGAAGGGCAACAAACTATATACAAAGATTTTTTTTTTTCTTACCCTTTTCATCGACCAAGAGAGTTGACAAGGGAAAAATGTAAAATAAAAAAGAATCGCAGCCCAAATTAATTAACGATGGATCTCCAACATCTATATGGCTCTATCTAAATAATTCTTGTAACGCCCCGAAATTTTCAATTCAATAAATCCTTATTTAACTCGCAATAAGAAATTTCTAAGACAAATAGGTCTAGTTTCAAAATCAAATCACAAAATAATTCAACTAGTCTCCAAAAATAGTCAAATAATCCAAACTCCACAAGATTAAATCCTCACAAAAACATTCATCTTAAATCAAAACTTAGAATCCTCACAAAAGAGTTCCTCAAGATTAGCTAAACGCTGAAGATCTCAATAGTAGTCCACCGGCAATAAATGATCACGTACTAGCAACCTTTCCTCACTATGGATCTGAGCAGCTACTCTGAAAAATATAATAACAACGGGGATGAGCTAAAAGCCCAATAAGTGGTATTCACACACTACCATCGAGGGGTAACAAAAGGAACTGGATTTATATGAAGCAAGGAGTAGATAGGGTAATAATAGAGGTGGTTAACAATGAACTGGTAATTCCAGAATATTCCAATATAAGAATTTAGGCAATAAATGAGACATGATAGTTAGAGATACAAATTGGTTTGGAATATTATAAGCATAGCAGGGTATAATCACAATGTCATAAATACATAATTTAAGAAGCCATGTCCTGTGTATTGCCCCCGCAGGAAGGGTCACTCCCATGTATTGCCCCCACGGGTAGGGTCACTCCCATGTATTGCCCCCATGGGTAGGGTCACTCCCATGTATTGCCCCCATGGGTAGGGTCACTCAAAATTTGCTCAACATCTCATTCTCCATAACATCAATTTCATAATTTAGATTATGGTCCACGTATTGCCCCTATGGACGGGGTCACTGAATTTATTTCATGCCAAAGAATTCAATTAAGGGTACGTACAACATGAACAATTCAGTTTGCAAAATCAATAGGTCAAGAGTTATGTAAAAGTAATTTGATATGGTAACGGTCACAAGCTGTCATGATACAATATGAAGAAAGGATCTCAATGGACTAAAAGCACTAAAGAAGGTATAAATTTATCAAGACAGAGAATTCAATGGGTTTGACAATAATTATGGGGAACGTAAGGAGAGTAATGTGTAAAGTCCCACTTACATCAATGCACAAACCAATAAGGAAATATCACTCTGCACTAGTTTCGTCACCAAGATCCTCGGAACCTAAGTCAAAGAAACATAATATTTCTAATAAGGACATAAATAATTTCGAGCTTACGCCATTTCTCAACAACATAAATACAGTTAACCCCAAGTTCCAATTATTTATTCATCCATCACTCACTTATAAGATTCTTCTGCTCCTAGCCACAAAATTTTAAAATTCCAACCAAAACCCACGTACACCTTATACACTAACACAAGCCAGCGTGTACCAAACAAAATATATAACATTGTACTTGTTAAGACAAAAACCTGCAAAATTTACTAGTAGTTACGTCTAGCCTAGGATAAATGAACACCACACTGCATGAGAATAATCACTGAAGCACGAAGATACTAACCAAATTAATATGAACCTAAGTTGAATTAGCTTAAAGTATAATGCACCAGGAGACATATCATTAAGTATATGAAACAATTGTTTGAATGATAGCTTATACCTTTTGTATGTAGTATATCACGCTGAAGTTCTTCCTTTTCTCTTATTTGTTATTCTTCTTTGTCAATTTAAGGTTTGGGACGAAAACTAATGTGGGAGGCAGCCACAAATAAAAGAGAAAGAGAGAGGGACGGGAAATAGCGTGTAAGGGGGAGAGAGGAGGCTTTAGGGTTTCCACTAACAAAGAGGAACATAGGTTTATATATCCTTTAGGGTGTCTAGGGTTTGATGGGATTATATTAGGAAAAATATAATTATTATTTATCCCTTGTTAAAAATATGAACTTAATTACACTTATTCTATTTTATTTTAATTTTTATTTTTTTTCGTATATTACAATTCTAGTGTGGTTGAACTCCAATCATTTCGGAATTTACAGTCACACCACCATTATTATTATCACTCTTGAATTCTTTTGTTTTGCCTTAACTTTGGTGAATAAGGGTCCGTTTGGCCCCCCATTGGCATGGAGCAAAACAACGTTTTGAACCAAAATCTCAAAATTTGATGAGTTTGGGCCAGCGATTTATAAAAATTGTGATTTTAAAAACGCCAAATTCTAGTGTTTTAACACCGAAGCTAAACCCAGCTTTTTTGAAAACGGGGGTTTTAACGTTTGCGCGTCACAATTTTTTCACCTGTTAAATTACTACACTGACCTCAAATATTTGTTGATTGACCAAAAGCCCAGAAGCAGGTATATAAGCAAAAAGAAAAACCCTCTCTTTTTCTCCTTTGCTCTTTCTACCATACTGTGCCGCTCACTGTTGGTGTCAAGAATTTCAACCCTCGTTTTTTTCCTGCACATCCGCTTCAAAAATCTCAGGTATCCAAAAGAAATTATTCATCAATTAGTGGCTGAAGTTCACATATAAATTATTGGATTGTTTTTGTATACTTCATGACTTTGTAAAAAGATATAAAATAGGGAATAGAGATAACAACACTTACAAAACACGTTGCTGGATTTGGCTCCCTTCTTTCACTGCTTCTTCTTCTTCTTCGTACCAGTCCCCTTCTATTTCCTTTTCTTTCTTCTTCAAATTTTTTACTTTTCTACTCTGTTTGAGTTTGTCTGTCGAGTTTGAAAATAAGCCTTTTGATTTTATTTTGTCACTTTGTGGCCTTTCCCTCCACGTTTACATTTTCTTTTTATTCAATGACTGCCAGCAAATCTATGTATTTGACGTTTGGATTGACGTGGCTTTAATGCTATGTTTGTCCGTTAGACTCCAGAAAATGCCATGAAAGAATAAGAGAAATAGAGAATATAGAGAGAGTTTGAGAGAGATTTTCTGTATATTATTTCACTCTTCCAGTTTCATGTATGTATATATAATACATTGAGTCTGTATCTTGTATAACAGATAACTGAATCCCAAATAAGGTGGGATTGGTTTTAGCAAATAAATGTTTTATAATTATGAGGAGTCAACATGAGCATGAGATTAAGGCAGAGAGACGAACTTTGGCCTTATCTGAACACACGTAGGTCAACTAAGCATTAATAAGGCAGAGAGTTACAGAACTCTCTAGAGCCTTATCTCTTTAGAACACATGAGGAGTGTCAACATAAGCATGTGAGGCAGAGATTACAGACTCTGCAGAAAATGCCATGCCAGTGACTTTATTTAATTTTTTTGTTTTTTGTTTTTGTCTTACATTTACTTGAAGCATATAGGCATGTGTTTGGTAGGATATAAATTTGGTGTTGTCACCTTAATGCTATAACTTGAAAACATTAAATTAGTGAGTTACCTGTACATGCTATAACGTGAAAAGATTAAATTGGTAGGATATAAACTCTGCAGAAAATGCATGGCAGTGACTTTATTTTTGTTTTTTTTGTCTTTGTCTTACCTTTACGGAAGCATATAGGCATGTGTTTGGTAGGATATAAATTTGATGTTGTCACGTTATTGCTATAACTTGAAAAGATTAAATTAGTGAGCTACTTGGTACATGCTATAACTTGAAAAGATTAAATTGGTAGGATTTTTTTTTTTTTTTTTTTTTTTTTGTCTTTGTCTTACCCTTAGTGAAGCATATAGGACAATAAAAAAAAAAGTGAAGCATATAGGCCATGTGTGAAATTATTATATTTGGTTATTGGAGTTATTAATGCTACAAATTATTATATTTGTTTTAACTAATATGATACAAACTACAGAATCTAATTAGAGTTATCAATTTTATTTGGTTAAATGGCAACGTGTGAAATTATTATTAATCATTTTTTGGACTGGTACCTATTTAGATACTATGTTTGGCAATTTCATGTTCCTCGTACCTATTCACATGCTATGTTTGGCAATTTCATGTATTAGTATCTACTCACGTATGTTCAAAAAATTTAATTCATTATAATGTTGGTTATAGTTATGAATTTGATTGTGTGTATATGGAATCCAAATCTCTATTAACAAATTAATATTAGAACATTACAGAGTGCTACAATGTTTTTTTTTTTTTTTGGTTTTTTGTAGATGGGTAAGACAAAGGAGACCTTGAATCCCAACCCTAAACTATCCCAAAATAACTCAAATGTAAGAGCTTTGTGGACACCACAACAGATAAAAATCTTTTGTGAAGCCTGTGTGGATGAGGTATTTAAGGGTAACCGACCTACTACCTTCTTTAATAAACAAGGTTGGAGAAATATTCGAAGCGACTTTTCAGAAGAATACTGGTAAGGAATATCCTAGGATAAAGTATAAGCATAAATGGGATACACTGAAGAAAGATTGGATAACTTGGAACAAGTTGAAGGGAAGTGAAACTGGATTAGGATGGGATGTGGCCAAAGGAACAATAGCTGCAACCGATGAGTGGTGGGATAGGAAGCTAACGGTATGTTTCTTATGACATTGTATGTATGTTGTATTAATAAATAAACTATAGTATTTTTAGACATTAATAAAACGTGTAAAATTGTAGGAGGTACCTGAGGCTGCAAAATTTCGAGAAAAAGGTTTGGACAATGTTGACTTATTAGACATCATGTTTAAGGACACTGCAGCCACTGGAAATTTAGCATGGACCCCCTCTTCAGGTGTGTTACCTGCTGATTTTGAGACACCTACAGGGTGAGAAAAAGGTGATGAAGAAGTTGAGACACATGACCTTACACAGCCACCTAACTCTACACAGAAAACCCAAGACAAAGGAAAAAAGCGAGCATCGACCTCATCCATACATGGCAAAGGGAAGAAAGGGGGAGGAGCATTAATGCTGACACACCAACTTAGTCGTATTTGCGATGCTGTGGAACTAAGGAACTCAGCTAGTTCGCTAGAGCCGGGGAGTAGTATTCGTGATGTCATGGAACGTGTGTGCACCTTGGATGGTGCTGAGAAGGGTTCAAATCTTTATCTCATGGCAGCTCGTATTTTCCAAAAACGAGAGAAGAGAGAGATGTTTGTTGTTATGAAAGAACCGCATTTGCAACTTATGTTTTTGAAAAATGAAGCAGAGTTGTTGGGGAGGCACTACTTCACCGCTTGATTAGCAAGTGGGAAGTTTGTAGGAAAACAATTTATTTCATGTCTTTTCTTTAAGATTCTTCAAAGTTTATTGTTTTATCTTTTGAACAATGTGTTTGTTAGGCTATGTGTTTGGAATTTGTTGGGATGTTTGAACAATCTCTTTAATAGATTAAACAATTATTATTATTTTTTTGTGTGTGCTTTAACTAATTGTTTGTTATTATTGGTTAGGTCTTATATAGATGGATTATGACGATTATGTCAATAATAGTGATGATGATTATTCTGATGAACATGACGATGGTGAAGATGATGAAATATATGAACTTGTTGTTGCTGGATGTCATGCAGCTGTGACATATTATACCAAATACATTGATAAACAACCTTGTAGAAATTCTGAACAAACTGGCTCTATGTGGTTACTGCGTTGTTTGACTGGTAATGAATCACTATGTCGCGAGAATTTTAGAATGAAGCCACATGTTTTCTCTCAATTGTGCAATGTTCTACAACATACATATGGACTTCAGCATACAAAGCGTATTAGACTGGAAGAGTCAGTAGGTATATGTTTGATGATTCTTGGACATGGACATTGTAATAGAGTAGTTCAAGAAAGATTCCAACATTCTGGCGAGACTATACACAGGCATTTTCACAAAGTTTTGAAATGCCTTAACATAATGTCAATGGATGTCCTTAAACCTTCTGACCCTACTTTTAGTGCAGTTCCAACACATATACAAAACAGTCAATTGTACTGGCCACGTTTTAAGGTACTTATTTCATCCATTGTGTAATATTTTTAAGTTTGAGCTTGATCCTTTTTATATCTAATTTTCCAAATAGCTAATATTTGTATTTTATTTTAGGATTGTATTGGTGCCATTGATGGTACACATATCCAAGTAGTTATTGGAGAAGACAAAAAAATTCCATACATGGGAAGAAAGGGTGTACCAACTCAAAATGTGATGGCGGCATGTGATTTTGATTTACTTTTCACATTTGTTATGGCTGGATGGGAAGGTGCGGCACATGATACGCGTATTTTCTTAGATTCTATCCGTAAAAATTCTGTTAACTTTCCAAAACCACCACCAGGTATATAGTATTTTATATCTTGTATATTCTTGGATATTTTTATGTATGTATTTCATTTATTTTATTTTATTTTTTTTGTCTAGGAAAATATTATTTGGTTGATGCTGGATACCCCTTAAGGATAGGATATTTGACACCATATAAAGGAGAGAAATACCATCTTCCAGATTTTCGACGATCTGGTCGAGGGAATAAGATAGAAGAAAGATTTAACTATGTTCACTCATCACTCAGAAGTGTGATTGAGCGAACTTTTGGAGTGTGGAAGAATAGATGGAGAATTTTGAGGCAAATGCCATCTTATGACATTGAGGACCAAAGAAATATTGTAGTTGCTACTTGTGTCTTGCATAATTTTATTAGAATACATGATAGAGAAGACGAGGGATTTAAGTGGGATGAAAGCAATGCTGGTGAAACACATCGTAATGCTCAAGAAAACATGGAGAATATACAAGATGAAGAGATGAAAATTATTCGTGACAACATAGCTCGATCCATTTGTGGGTTATAAAATTTTTTTTACTATTTTTATTGTGGAATATTTTCTTATGTATTGGTTGGAATTTTTTTGGTTTAACGTATTAATTCATATGGATGTTATTTTTTTTATGAAACATATGGATATTATTGGTTATATAGTATTTTGAATGAAATATTTTAATTTATTTAATGTATTGTTGTGTATGAATTTATTACTAGTTTCATTATAATTTTATTATAACACTTTGAAATATTGACTGCATTTATTTATTTTTTTTAATGACAAGATAACCTTAATAGTATAGTTAAGTCCTTTTTGGTCATTTGCACCAGAAACAGCAGTTTTAAACTAACATTATCCAAACGCTTAATTAATAGAAACCGCACTTTTTCACAATTTAACCAAACACTTAATTGTGATTTTCAAAATCGTGATTCTAAAACGCTCAGTTTGAAATCGTTATTTTTAAAAACGCTCTTTTTCAAACAGCTCTCCCAAACGGACCCTAAGTGAGTTATAGGTTGTGCCCATTGGAAAATGTCAATATGCGCATACATGTCATTGTTATATATGAATTTGCAAAAAGTTGTGCAGAAAAATAAAGTGGTGATTATGGTCCCACTAATGGCGAGTAATTCTAGCAAATGAAGTTAATTACTCTTTCAAGACCACCACAATGCAGCTGGCAGCATTTATCAATATGCCATTAATGCCGAGTAACCTCTCTCTCTTTCATTCTATTTATATGCATTAATTGTGGGCGTGAATTATATAGCCTAAAATTGAATCACATGGCCTTTTCATTTTCCTTCAATTGTAGCTTAATCCCATATTTAGAATTTTGAAACTCTCCAACATAAGCATGAATAATTGCATGCAAACAATTTATTTCACATAGATGTGGCATAAATAAAGGAAATAATGAATTAAATTTCCTAAAATATTGCTAAAATAATAGTGTCTATTAAGGAAGTCAACTATAGATATAGTTGAAACAAACACCACACATTTAAATTCATTTGAAAATTTAATAAGTGTGTATGTCCCATATGAAATCTAACCAAGAGAGGCGTTACAATAAAATTTCAAAAAAAATATATATATATAGAATTCAAAATGATTTGAATACACCCGGGTTTTAAAGAAATAATCTTACCCCTGGGTTTTGAAGTAATAATCTCAACTCTAAGCCCTCTATGGTTGGACTTTTGATCCATTGGGTTGATGAATTGCACATTGTGCCGATCCCACACACGTGTGCACTATGTTTAATGCAGATTTGAAATAAGCAAGAATTGTGGATATTGGTCCCTGTAGACAATATTCATAT
>OU015761.1:52786737-52843935 GCA_907173295.1 Fagus sylvatica | reverse complement strand
CATCTTATGACATTGAGGACCAAAGAAATATTGTAGTTGCTACTTGTGTCTTGCATAATTTTATTAGAATACATGATAGAGAAGACGAGGGATTTAAGTGGGATGAAAGCAATGCTGGTGAAACACATCGTAATGCTCAAGAAAACATGGAGAATATACAAGATGAAGAGATGAAAATTATTCGTGACAACATAGCTCGATCCATTTGTGGGTTATAAAATTTTTTTTACTATTTTTATTGTGGAATATTTTCTTATGTATTGGTTGGAATTTTTTTGGTTTAACGTATTAATTCATATGGATGTTATTTTTTTTATGAAACATATGGATATTATTGGTTATATAGTATTTTGAATGAAATATTTTAATTTATTTAATGTATTGTTGTGTATGAATTTATTACTAGTTTCATTATAATTTTATTATAACACTTTGAAATATTGACTGCATTTATTTATTTTTTTTAATGACAAGATAACCTTAATAGTATAGTTAAGTCCTTTTTGGTCATTTGTACCAGAAACAGCAGTTTTAAACTAACATTATCCAAACGCTTAATTAATAGAAACCGCACTTTTTCACAATTTAACCAAACACTTAATTGTGATTTTCAAAATCGTGATTCTAAAACGCTCAGTTTGAAATCGTTATTTTTAAAAACGCTCTTTTTCAAACAGCTCTCCCAAACGGACCCTAAGTGAGTTATAGGTTGTGCCCATTGGAAAATGTCAATATGCACATCCATGTCATGTGTTATATATGAATTTGCAAAAAGTTGTGCAGAAAAATAAAGTGGTGATTATGGTCCCACTAATGGCGAGTAATTCTAGCAAATGAAGTTAATTACTCTTTCAAGACCACCACAATGCAGCTGGCAGCATTTATCAATATGCCATTAATGCCGAGTAACCTCTCTCTCTTTCATTCTATTTATATGCATTAATTGTGGGCGTGAACTATATAGCCTAAAATTGAATCACATGGCCTTTTCATTTTCCTTCAATTGTAGCTTAATCCCATATTTAGAATTTTGAAACTCTCCAACATGAGCATGAATAATTGCATGCAAACAATTTATTTCACATAGATGTGGCATAAATAAAGGAAATAATGAATTAAATTTCCTAAAATATTGCTAAAATAATAGTGTCTATTAAGGAAGTCAACTATAGATATAGTTGAAACAAACACCACACATTTAAATTCATTTGAAAATTTAATAAGTGTGTATGTCCTATATGAAATCTAACCAAGAGAGGCGTTACAGTAAAATTTCAAAATATATATATATGTATATATATATAATTCAAAATGATTTGAATACACCCGGGTTTTAAAGAAATAATCTTACCCCTGGGTTTTGAAGTAATAATCTCAACTCTAAGCCCTCTATGGTTGGACTTTTGATCCATTGGGTTGATGAATTGCACATTGTGCCGATCCCACACACGTGTGCACTATGTTTAATGCAGATTTGAAATAAGCAAGAATTGTGGATATTGGTCCCGTAGACAATATTCATATGCTTGACTACTTTCCTAAATCTTACCACATGCACAGCTAATTAGCTATATGTGTAGGATATTTATCTTCTTCTGATTAAAAATTTGTACGTATCTCATATGTTAGGTCAATGACATGATTATCAAAATCACATACAAAAGGAATGCAACTTTGTAAAAGTTATTTATTTATTTTAGATCATTAATTTTGCCCGAAGACCTATATTTATATATAGGCAGTTAGTATCAACATATTTCCTTTGGAATGAAATATATTCATTATGAAATTTCACCTCTTAAAAATATTACTTCGGAAATAAAAATACTACATCGGAAATAACAAACATTGTTCAGTGTTCAAAACTTTCCCATGTAAAAATATATGTTGCCATGATATTGGGCATGAACAACTTGGAAACTATTCCATATACTACACACTTGAGAAAAACAATCTTATAGAGGGGCATGAGGTGATTTTTCAAACATGTGAGTTTTATTTCACCAAGTATCACATTATTATGCTTTTATCCTTTTATAAGATTAGCATCTCATAAGATCTAATGATTTCCAAATAACAAATAAAAGGGAGAGAAAGAAAGCCAAGTTTCAGCTAAGTACCCCCATTAAATATTATTAGTAACTTTATTATGTCACAAGCTGTTTTTCATGAATAAACAGCTATGAAAATCTACAATTAGTTAAATTTCTTGCAAATATATAAACATATATGTGTTACTTGAGGTAATTTGCAAGATAAATAATGTTCTAGGCTGATTAGTCCAAGATGAGCACGAAAAACAAATTGGTCCAACCAGAATGTTGGCCCAATGAGGAAAATACACAAGATAGTCTGTAAGATCAAGGTCAAGCACATTAATAACTCTATTATAAGCTATTACTCATAAATGAATTGTTCTAAAATTCATGCTTAACCAGAGTTTTGTAAGTATATATGTTACTTGATGTAGATAATGGGATGATAACCCCTCAAAGCAACATAGCCCTAATGAGGCCCAAAGCAACATAGCCTCAAGCAAGCCCCTCAGTCTTCACACAAGGCAAGCATCCCACTCTCCACCAAGGAGACATTTGCTCAAAAGATTCGTCCAACTACGAGATGATCCCTAAAGTAAAAAGATCTGTCCAAAAGCAAGACGATCTAAAAACTTGGAGGACTCGTCCATGTGATGCCCCGCACCACTTAATAGTTTAATTAATTATATTGGTTCGAAACTAATAAAGGATTATAAGTTTAATAAATTTTTGTGGTAAGTAAATTTAAATGGGTTAGTTACCCCATCATTAAATATAGACACAATAGAATTAGTGAGTATATAATTTAACTAACCAAACCCTAAAAATAGCATTAAGGTAATTGTTACATTGACTTAGGGGTAGTTTGGTCATTGCACATCTAAATTTGGGGTCTAATAGGAACTAGCCACTTGGCTTAATGTTGCCATTTATATTCATGCATGAGGACACTTGGCATGCACTAATAACACATTCCCACTCTTATATTGGCTGCTTTCTCATTTCAATTAATTTTTCAAGAGGAAAGAAAGGAAAAGAGGGAGAGAAGCTCTCCTCCTTCTGCTGGCCGAAAATCCCTTGGAGGAAAAAACCTCCATATTTGCTCTCCTTCAAGCTTCACTCCATCGTGAAAAGGATAGCTCTTGTTAGGCCTTATATTCCCAACCTTTAGAAGGTAAATTCCTCAAATTCTCTAGGGTTCCATGGAGTTTAATTGGGGGTTTAAACTGAAATTTCATGCATGTGTTAGATTGGGTGAAATCTTAGCTTTCATGTATGTTTTGAGATGGATTAAACTTTGCATGTGGGATGAAATGGTTGGTGTGGGCTGAACATGATGAAATATGTCTTGGATGTGGATTGTATGACTTGCATGTTGATTTTTATGAGTTCTATGGACTATGTATGATGAGATTAAGCTTAAGTAGGTGCTGCATGTGTTGGATTTAGGAGGATTGTTGGCTAATGGTTGATGGTTGTTAAGTTTCTTGAGGAAAAATGCAACCTGTTTCTGTTTTTTGTAGTGAGCAGAAAGCTGCACGAAATTCTGGGATTTTTCTAAAATAGGAATGAGGAAAAAGTTTTCTCTATGGTAATCTATCATCTGTCTAGGTTATATATATGAAATTTCATAGAAAAATATGAGTGTTGATAATTATTTGTGATTTTACAAGAAAACTGTGCAAATCTGTCAATTTGACAGATTCTGTGTTTGTCAGTCTGAAATTGCATAATAAATCCAATATTTGGAATTTAAGTGATTGGAGTATGTTTCTGGAACCCTAGGATGCATATGTTATTTATGGAATTAACCCCATACCATTTCAGTAAATAATATATTGTGGGTACAAATTTTAAGTCACCTTAAAAACTGTGCTGACAGAATTGAGTTTACTGTCTTAAGTGATTTGTAATAAATTATGAATTTATGATTTGTTCTCGAAAATGTCATGAAGTGTGAAGGATACATTTTTTGTGGTCTTTGTAATTTTGTATAATATTTTAAGGTGTTTTGATAACTCAAATATAATTTATAAGTTAGTTGTACTGTGCTGAAATGGACTGGTTGACAGAATTGAAATTACTTAGGGCAGATGCTACACATATATAGATATTCCCATATAAAATTTCATGCGTTTAAGACACCTTTTGGTTGGTCATATGATGCTTACAATTGGGATGTATAGCAGGGGATACGTTGACAGCAACTTGTAAAACAGAAAACTTTGGAGAATTGTTTTCTTGATATGGGTTGATTGATTTAAGTTGGATTTTCTTGTATGCATAGTATTTAGTATGTATATTATATGAGTGAATTCTGTATGTCTCGTTCCTACTCTTTAGTATGCAAAATAAATGTTTCAATCCAGGCAACTACTGTTGCTATAGCAGAATGTTGTGTGGTGATTTAGAATTCAACTTTGGTTGAATTTAATGTTTTGAACATGTTGTTTGGGGTTGCGAAAGGGGTTAGGACTGCTTTAAGCTAAGTATTGGAAAAATTAGTAATTAGTATTTCCCTTGGTTTAGGAGAATCCAGAGACAATAGGTGAGACTGCAGGCTTGCTTGAGACTCTAGTTTGGGTTCTGCTATGGTGTATAGGTAAGGGAATGTGCCATGAAAATTTAATAGTCCATGTTTTAAGAATATATCTATATATGTTTTATAATGCTTTAGTAAACTCAGTTTGATACTTGTTTATAAAGAAAACGTGCATTGATTTAGAAACAGTTTTGAGTTAGTACAGTTAAGACAGATTTTATAAACAAGTTGTGGATATGCTATGAATTTGGGCTTAGTAAGGCAAGAAAGAGATTGAAAAATAAACAAGCATGATATGTTTTATGAACACCTAAAACGGTTTTCAGTGTGAGGGCCTTGTGACAGCAGGAAGGCCACGTGGGGTTTTATTCCCTGTAGACCGGCAACAAGTAAGGCCTCGAGGGGTTGTATTCCCTATAGACCGGCAGTAGGAAGGTCACAAGGGGTTTCATATCTTGTAAACTGGCAAGCAGGAAGGTCACGAGGGGTTTTCATACCCTGTAGACTGGCAAGCAGGAAGGTCACAAGGGGTTTCATACCCTGTAGACTAGCAAGCAAGAAGGCCACGAGGGAATAGTTTCCCTGTAGACATGGCACCAGTAAGGTCACAAGGGGCCAAGTCTTAAAGATATAGTACAATTACATGTTCCATATAGTTTTTGCTATATTATGCAATAGTATGAGATAAGTTTTCTCTTCAGAACAGTTTAAGAGAACATGTTTTATTTACATATAAAGGAATCATGCTATATGTTCTGATTTCAATAGTTATATTATATCTTACAAGTTATCAGATATTATGTTCATCAGTATGAAACATATATGTTCAAGAAACTCATGAAATCATTTTAGCATGAATTGTTTATATGCAAGTCATATCCACAAAGAGTATTTTGTTTATCATGCATTCATGCATACTGTTAAATCTTCATGTCATGCCTCCCATACTGAGCAAAGTGGGTTGCTCAGATTGCAGGAACATCCTATAATGCATCCAAGAGTCTCAGCATGGAGGAGCAATTTTGTTGTATCTAGAACCAGTCTTAGATGTTTTGAGTTTTTTTTCTGTATATAAAGCAGAAGTGATATGTATGTTTAAATAGTCTTCCGCTGTATTAGAGTTATTATGTCTACATACTGATGTATTTTGTATAAACAGTTATAAATGCTCTAACTACTATCACTTCCTTTAGGTGGACTAGTATATTCAATTATTTTGCAAAAGAGTACGCTATTATATTATGGGAGTTCCCAACCCAAAGAGAAGTTAAAGAATCAAGACAAGAGAAAAGGAAAAAAATTTTATACTCCTTTTAGTTGGTTCGTGTTAATATCAGGCACAGGCTTGGTATTAGCATGCTGGTCCGACTCCGAATTATATTACAGATTTGGGTTGTGACAGTCCAACTACGAGATGATACCTAAAGTAAAAAGATCCGTCCAAACGCGAGACGATCTAAAAACTTGGATGACTCGTCCAACTACGAGATGATCCCTAAAGTAAAAAGATCCGTCCAAACGTAAGACGATCTAAAAACTTGGAGGACTCATCCAACTACGAGATGATCCCTAAAGTAAAAAAGATTTGTCCAAACAAGAGACGATCTAAAAACTTGGAGGACTCGTCCAACTATGAGATGATCCCTAAAGTAAAAAGATTCGTCCAAACATGAGACGATCTAAAAATTTGGAGGACTCGTCCAACTACAAGATGATCCCTAAAGTAAAAAGATCCGTCCAAACGTGAGACGATCTAAAAACTCGAAGGACTTGTCCAATTATGAGAGGATCTCTAAAGTAAAAAGATCTATCTAAACGCGAGACGATCTAAAAACTTAGAGAACTCATCCAAGCATGAGATGATCCCTAAAGTAAAAAAGACTTGTCCAGATGCAAGACGGTCCAAAAGCTTAGAGGACTCGTCCAACTATAAAATTATCCCTAAAGAACAAAGGACTCGTCCAGTACGTGAGATAATCCTTTAAAAACAAAAGCGTCTCACTCTCCACCTAGGAGGCATTCGCTCCCCCAAAAACTATGCACCTCATCTCATCTAGAGATACCTCGTCAAGAAAGCCAAATGTTTCAAAGTCCCTAATATGGCAAAGGGAACAACATACCCACCATGCAAGGAAAATAAGGTCATTTCCAAAAAACTCATGGCACTTGACATTCCGAAGGCCATCCAACCTAAAGTGGATAAACGACCTCAGAATGGGGGGCTTCTGATGAGTATAGAAAAATGAGTCGTCCAGATATGACGTACCAAAGTATGTCTTAAATGAATAATCGTTACACACCAATAAACTCCCTTAAATATGACCGTTACGCCATTTATACCTGGCATTCATTGGGTAATATATGACCCTTAGCCTATATAAGGCCAACCAAGTTACCTGAACCAAGTACGCAAAAAAACTTATGAGAAATCTCTCTCAATTTGGGAAATATAAAGATTATTTACTAACTTAGGCATCAGAGCCTCCCCTCCGAGGCCCACCTCGGCAGGGTCTTCGATTATGGTTTTCTTCTTTGCAAGTATCAACGACTTGAATTGGTTGTGCAACTGACGATGAAAATCCATGCATCATCACTTTTGAATACTTAACTTGAGTTTCTTTTCATGAGATTCAAAAATAGTTATTACGCTTCATGTGCTTGCACATATCTCATACTATAAAACATACTTGCTTCACTCATGAATTTGAAACCCATCTTTGAACAACATAAAACATTGTATTCAATTTCTATATTTCAATTGGATTTTAGTCATTCTGTAAACGTAGGTCTTTTGGTTATATGTCGTTGAGGCTCAGCTTTCAGGATAATCCTATTTGGGAATTTCAACTATCGGGCTCGCCCCTCATGAAACACTTTCACTCGTACTAACGTCTGAACTACCACTTAAGTAGTCTCGACCACAAGGGTAGGATGCACCGCCACAAAGATGGATAACCATCCCCGAGACTCACCTCTTCAATTATCCTAGGCGTCACTCATCAGGGCTTGCCCCTCGTGACCCGCCCAAGTGGTCTCGACCACAAGGGTGGAATGCATGACCACTATCTAGCCTTGGCCAAATCATTCCATGAAAAGCTAGTATTCTAATGAAAGGAACCTCTTGCTTTCTCTCTCTAAAACACACAGATTCTCTCCTAAATCACACAATCCAAGAACAATATGAATAATTCAATCCGATAGGATTGATCCCCTTGCATTCATGAACAAAACCTACTAATTATTATTGAATTCTATCAACTAATGAATCTAATCTCCTAGAGAGAATTTCTAAGAGAAACAATGAAGGTATTTTTGATAATCAGCAACAATGGAGGCATGGCAGAGATAACACACACAGTTTGCATGTGTTTTCTCATGCATGCCTCTCATTGGTTGATCTAGATCAAGCCTCCCATTGGCTGGTCCAGATCAAGGCTCCTATTGGCTATTGCTAGTAACAACCAAGGTACAACCCTTAGAAGCTCTAACAAACAAGTACAAGGGGTTAAAGCCTAGAAATGTACTAGACCCCCAATGCACTCAATTAACCATCTAGGTACAAGCTTTTATAGCTTGGACCTTACTAATCATGAATATAAGCTTATACATGTTTTAATCAAATGTTAAACTAAGCCAATCCGTGCCTTAGTGGCTAGGGTAAGCATACCCACGGATGTGGGATGGTTGGGGTCTTAACATCTAACCATAGGCGGCGAAGTTCATAACTTATTAGTTGACATGATCCAGCTTAACTTATAGTTTCCTTGAAACACTTTGCATTCTAAAACTATTTTTTACTTTGAAATACTTTTCTTTCAAAATACATGGTTGTCCCATGGAACACTTAGCTTTCTAAAAAACGTTGTAGAAACTTCTTTGCATATCCACTATGTTCTCATAATCATGTAAAAATATAAAACATTATATATCTCAAATAAAACATGATCCACTATAAACTCGTGGCACAATCCCTAACCTCAGGTCAATCGTAGCCTGGAGTCTCGATCCGTGAAGTTTATCTCAATTTCTTACTTGTTGCCACCTAAACCAAAAGTGACACTAAGCTTGTAACTAACTTTTTAACTTAACTTATCATATAACGTTGGTTCTATTCACATATTCAAGCTTTATTAGATTCCTAGCAACTCCAAAGGACTGCCCTAAGTCATAGAGAGCAACAAACATGTGAGTGATCACACAAAGATATGCATTCGCACACTGTTCACAACGAATTAACATTTTAAGGAAACTGCAGTAGCTTGGCTTATTCCCTTCCTATAGGTGCTAACAGTACAATTTAGGCTTATTAGAATTTAGCCATGTTTTAAACAAAGTACAGGGTTTGGCTACAAACCAACTTGTAGCCAGCTTACTACAACCCACTACGTGATGACTAATAAGATCATCCACTTATACTTTTAGTTACATGACCAATTTAATGAGTCATGTAACTTTTTTAAATAATACATGTGGATGGTCTTATAAGTTACCACATAGTGAGTTGTAGCAAACTGGTTACAAACTGGTTTATAGCCAAACTCTATTCTTAAGGGACAGAACAAATTAGATAATACACACCAATTTCCATCTCGGTCAACCCTCTTAAAAACTTCGTTTGGACTACTTAGAATAGTCAAAACATCATGAAATTTTACACGAACATACCATATAAGTTTATCATATATAGTAAAATATTCAGCTCGAAACAACTTTTATATAATTTTTTAAAATTCCCATGAGTCAGTGAACTCAATTATGTCATGACAGATTTTAAGGTTTCCAATGAAAATTCACTCTAATTTAAATACTATCTCACTTTCTGTGAAACCTGATTCTAATTAAGCTTATATATGTGTAAGCTTTCGTTTGAACCATCTTAGACTTCCAAAAGCGATCTATAGAATTTACCAAAGATTTTTAACTATGCGCAGAAACTTTCCTATAGACAACACTGTAGATAAATCTTGTAAATTCACAAAGTCTGCTTAAAAGACCATATTTTCCCATGAAATTTTATACATGTACCAGACATCGAACTAGCTGTACAAAACAGCTGTACATAAGCTAATGCATAGCATCAAAGACGGTATGAATTAAAGAATTCAATCCGTTTGATATAGGCTAACGTATAGCAGGTTTGTATTTTTGAAAGTTTCTATACACATCTCTGTACATTAGCTAAAGCAATGAATAAGCATTCACAACTTTGTTGACTAATTTTCAAAGCATAGCAATCAATTACTCCTTCATCAATGTTAAAAAAAATTAAACTCTAAGTTATTGCTTTGACTTGAATAGCATGGAAAAACTGACATTTTGATATTAGTGTGGAATTGAATTGATGATATTACTAAATCAGATTTCAAACTTAAAGAATATGTAACTGGTGAGCATTTAATCAAGAATGAATTATAAGATTTTTATAAAAATACTCCAACACATAATATATTAACCCCTCAGAATTTTAGATCACCAAACAGTTCAACATATTAGCACAAATCCTAACAAGTTCATGAAATGAAATGCCCATTGACTAAATCCCCAATAAGCACAAAATTATTCAATCAACTACACATGAAGCACCTCAAGATTGAATCCATGAGTTCATTTAACCACTCATGCATGATAAAGCCAACCCATTGCAGATTTTTCATAAATCCATCGTCCAATCATCACATGCAAGCACGGACCTTCACTCCATTCACACATACAAACTAACATCTCTAGAGACCATCTCCCCCACATGCAAGTTCATAGAAATATTCCAATCCCCAGCAATCTCCATTAGCAAATCAGTACACACGTGTGAATTCTTCAAAACCAAACCAAATTTTCATAAACACCAAAAGAAAACATAAATACCATAGAAACTTTAAAAATATTTGTAAGATGGTTGGAATTACCTTGGAATTCATGGGGCTTGACTTAGAGGAAAACCCATTACTACGGAGGTTTTGGCTAGAGAGAGAGAATTAGAGAAAGTTTGGGGTGATGGGATGAGAGAGATTTGCGTGAGAAAGGGGGAGAGGGGATCGACTGCTTGTGAACAAGAGAGAAGGGAGAGAGAGTAAGGAAATAAAGAAGAAGTGAATAAGAAAAAGGGATCAAGATCATCTAGAGTTCCTAGGGTACTCTATTACATAGAGTTTTCTAATTTTGACCATTTAAATTAAAATAAAAGGTTAAGATTATGACATGTAATTTCTCCACTAACTAGAGAAATTATTCAGTCCACCAGGTGAAGCATGTCATCCATCCACCCAGCTATTAAAAAATGATATATGTTTAAATTTAATGACTAGAGTTATTTAGACAACCATTAGATACTGAAAAAACCAAAATACCCTTTATCAAATCTGATTTCCATCTAACCACTGCAACTACCTTCACGTTCGTCGATGGAGCGACGGCGATTTCAACATCTCCCCTCTTCGTGCAACGAGCTCCAATGTTTTAAATGCCTATCAGATTTGGCTCAAATGATTATAACTACAACCCAACGAGGGAAGCCGAACAAGTTCAAGAAGGTGAAGATGAGCAATGGGTTGAACCTGTGCAAAATGAAGATGTGTTGCAATTTCTCGAAATAATGTTCCTTCCTAGTTCAGAAACTCAGGTGATAGAGATTAAAAAAAAAAAAATTCCTACTGGAAGGAAACTGAAGGAACTCAAGACCAAATGAAGATTTCTAGAAATAAGGGTTCAACTCAAGACCAAATGATTATTATAACTAATACCCAACAAAGGAGGCTGGGCAAAGTCAAGAAGGTGAAGATGAGCAATGGAAGGAATCTATGCAAAATGAAGATGCAACTAAGGGTCCCTTGGGGTTCAGAACCCGTGGTGATTTTGCCTACTACCCAAACCCCATGATGGAATGTAAGAAAATTAAAAAACGTAAAGACCAACAATACTCCTATTGGAAGGAATGTGAAGGAGGTCGTCAAGACCCAATGACGTTTTCCAGCGATCTAATACCTATCACTGATGGAGCTAGTTGCACGCAAAGGTTGGAATCGTCACTGCTCCACCGACGAACATGAAGGTGGTTGCAGTGGTTGGATGGAAACCAATTCTGATAAGGGGTATTTTCTTCTTTTCAGTATCTAATGGTTGTCTAAATAAATCTAGTCATCAAATTAAAACACATGTCATTTTTTTAATGGGTGGGTGGACGGATGACATGGTTTACCTGGTGGACTGAATTATTTCTCAACTAACATAACCATAAAATCATAATTTCCAAAACAAATTAAAAGTCTCTCACATTAACTCCATCCAACTCCAACCGTAAAATCAAAATAAATCCCAAATCCTTCCGTTAATTCCCCCAATCCTCACGGTAAATCTCAAGAGCAATGTCCACCGGAAAATAAATAAATAAAAAATAAAAAATCTATGTCCACCAGACCCACGCCTGCCGTACAACCGCCCACACCCACAGAGAACTACCCACACCGATGCTCGCCCAATAATCTGGTGCTGCTGTCACTCTAAAAGGGAACTACCCACCGGCCACCGAGAACCACCCACACCTACTAAGAACAGCCACCGCTTGACTAGATCAAGCCCAACATTGAGCAGAGAAGAGATAATGTAGAGATTTGAAGAGAGAGAGTGCGAGAAAGAGGGGATAAAACAAATAAAATAGGGTGCAGTGGTCTTGTATATAAACAATTGGATAAACAAACTGCTACCTTTGGTGGCGGGGAATTTTTTTCCGATGGACTTTGCTCTTTGAGATTCACTATGGGGGATTAGAGGAATTAACAAAAGGATTTATTTTGATTTAACGGATGGAGTTAACGTGAGAGACTTTTCGTTTGTTTTGGAAACTATTATTTTATGGTTATGTTAGTAGATTAATGACATGTCATTATCTTAACTTTTTATTTTAAAATGAATGGTCAAGATTTAGAGAACTCTATGTGGTAGAGTACCCTAGGAACTTTAGAGGATCTTAATCCAAGAAAAGGGATGGACTACGGCCTTAACTGGAGATAGATTTTTTATTTTTATTTTTGCTAAACAAGTGGAGATATGGGTTAAAATGGAAAGAAATAGATATTAATTGGTCAATGAATATTGAAAGAAAATATAAGTTTAATAAATATTCAATTATT
The DNA here is from genome assembly GCA_907173295.1 of Fagus sylvatica. Lineage (NCBI taxonomy): Eukaryota > Viridiplantae > Streptophyta > Magnoliopsida > Fagales > Fagaceae > Fagus > Fagus sylvatica. The sequence goes on along the minus strand of OU015761.1, from coordinate 52,831,234 downwards.
AAAATTCTTTCATTTAACTAAAAAATAGTTATTATGTATCTTTTTATTTGTTGATATTTTGTTAATAATATAAAATGGATGTTACTTTGGATTTTCATGAAAAAGAAAAATTGTCTCATACTTCAGCCCCAACTCAAATGAAATCTTGGCTCCGTCCCGATATTACTGTTATACTTTTTTGTTTCTTTGTTTGGAGCAGATGACAAATAATGACTGGATTACGGAGCGTTCAAGTTATTACTTTCATTCCTTGCTTTTAGAAGATATTCCAAGCACATCCCCACCCAATCACTTCCTAGACGCACTGGATGTTGAATCAGTGCCTTTTAATTTACCAACATCAAAGAACAACAGGGTTGAGACATTTTCTGAATCAACTATTAATACAAGTGAAGGGAACCATGGAGTCAAATCTCATGTACCAGAAATCGGAATGACATTTTCATGTGAGGAAGAGGCTCACAAGTTTTACCAAAAACATGCGGTCAAAACGGGTTTCAAGGTACAACGTTTGCCAGATCGATCCCTTAGAAAAATATATTTTTTCTTTTCTCAGTCACGGTTTCGATCTAGGAAGCAACCCACCAAGATGACAAAGTATAAGAGAAAAGAAACTAGAACGGGTTGCAATGCTATGATCCAAATTACATTCGAAAAAGGGAAGTGCCTAATCTCTTGCTTTATATCTGAGCACAATCATGACCTTCAAGGTTCAACTCAAAGGCATTACATAGATTCATACTGTAAAATCTAATTAGCAAATTCACTACTTCAACCTATACATGAAATCTGGTCGAAGAATGAGGCTAAAGCTGGAGCATATGCAAGAGTTTGTGATATGAATTATGGTAAACACTTGTGTGATAAGAAAATGAATAGCCTACGACCTGAAGATGCTCAGGGGTTGTTAAATTACCTAAAAAAACTGCAAGTGGAGGATCCATCATTATTCTACGTACTTCAAGTTGATGCTGAAAGCCACATGACTAATTTTTTTTGGAGGGACGGCAGGTCAAGGATTGACTACGATTATTTTGGTGATGTTCTTATTTTGGGCACGACATTTAGGATAGATAGGTATGACATGATTTGTGCACCATTTTTGGGAGTTAATCATCATCAACAACCTGTCTTATTTGGTTGTGCTTTCTTGCTAGATGAAACCATGGGGTCGTATACTTGGTTGCTTGAGACTTTGACAAGAGCAATGGGCAGGCGTCAACCAAAAACAATTTTTACTACTGAGTGTCAAGCAATAGCTAAGGCCATAAAACTGATATTGCCAAAAACAGAACATCGTCTTTGTAATCAATTTGTCTTCCAAAATGCCAAACAACATCTTTCGATATATTATGGGCAGCCTGGATTTTAAAGGAACTTCCATCGTTGCCTTTTTAATTGTCAATCAGAAGGAGAATTTCTGTCAATGTGGAGTTCTTTATTGCGGGAATACAATCTTCCTGTAAACCCATGGCTTCAAAATATATATACTTTACGCACAAAATCGTCTTATTTATGTTGGGAATAAAAACCTTATTCCTAAAACCTGTGGGATGCGGAAATAAAGAACAAGCACAATCACATACAAGAACACAAAGATTTACGTGGAAACCCTTTCTCCTTGAAGGGAAAAAAACCACGGGACAAACTCCGAATAAATCCACTATTATAATACGCAATTACAATAGTTCTTCTCAAGTTAATGCCTAACTTGAGGTACTCACCAAGTACAATGAATATCTCTCTAAGAATTAACACTCAACAAACTCTCTAGAGGAAACCCCAAATATATCTATGATACTTCTCTGCATTAATACAAGCATCACAAATTCTCCTTGATTTGTGCGCTAACCCATAAACCTCAGAGAATACCCAAACCTTTCGCTTCTCCCCGCAGGGAGGAATCCTAGGCCAAAGCCTTCTTCAACTTACACTCTTCTCAAGGTGCTCCTTCTCTTTCTTTCCCAATAGGGGAGAACCCCTTAGGGCTCCAAGCCCTCTTCAACTTGCACTCTTCTCAAGGTGCTCTTTCTTATTCTCTCCTTATAGGGAAGAACCCTCTAGAGTTCCAAGCCTTCTTGTAGCCGCACTCTCTCTCTCTATAGGGGAGAACCCCCTACGGCACACCAAGCCACCAAATACTTGGTAATATAGTCTATTTATAAGACTTCAATTCTATTACTTAGTGGGCAAGGAATACATTAATTCTTTAACAAGGAATAAACTTTCCTTGCACACTAAGGAATAGTCTTTCCTTTCACACCAAGGACTGACCTTATCTTCCACACCAAGGAATAATCTTTCCTTCCACACCAAGGACTCACATTTTCTTCCACATCAAGGAAACCAAAAAATCACCTAATTAGTTTTCCTTCTTCATTAAGGAAACTCAATTAGTTTTCCTAATTAACATAGGAATTTGAGGCACTTTCCCAACAATTTATTTAGTAAGATGACATTCTGTGCTGGCATAAACTCAATGCAAGGCAGTGAAAAATTCAGTAATGCTAATGCTTTCCAGAATAGGAAAGGAGAGGCAAAGACATTACCGGTGTATGTTCAGAAATATAAAAAATCAGCAGAGCAACAGCGTAAAGAAGAATTACAAGAAGATTTTTCCTATAATGCAAGTGAGACAGAGTTGATTTTACGTAGTCCGATGGAAAAACATGCAGTGAATATATATACTTGCAGGATGTTTGTACATGCCCATTTTTTAAACCCACACTTGAACGGGCCCCCAATAAATTATTTAGGCTTGATTGAATATTTAAAAGACCAACCCATTAAGCCCAACCCATTAAAATATCCTATATGGCACCCAACAAGCCGTTTGGGCCTATCATGAGGCATCTCGGCACTATTTAAAGGCCCAAAAGAAATCCATGTGAAGTCCACAGCCCGAAATACGTTAATATCATGATTATTGGACTCAAATGTTATTGGGTTAATTAAGGGAAACAGCTGGAGCCCAATAGTGAGCAGCCCAACACTTGGACCAGCTCTGGATAGCCTGTCCGTGAGCCCCAAAGGCCAGAAATTACCAGTTGTCTGTTATGGGCTCAATGCCTGCTGCAGGTGGAGCCCACCTTATGTCATCTTTTCACTACTAAAGAGAAGAACAATAAGTTCCCATCTCTTCAAACGTACCAAAGGCAGCTGGTCTTCCTCCTCGAGCCTCTCCAAGCTGCTCCAGCATAACCAGCTCACCATAGCCCTTTATCTCACCGGAAATCATGGATTTTGATACTGTTCACGCGGCAGACTCCTAGGTAAAAACTGAACGACCATTGGACACATCCAAGACACATGGGAATTGGTAAAATATGATGAAAACCCCATGACCCATGTCCATTTTAGTCCCAAAAGGACCCAGGGAGTAGCCCCACGGCCCAGCCCTGTGAGGGTACTACTCCCCTTATGTTGTTCAGACTTTAGGAGTGTGGTTTGGTGGAGGGGAGTGAGTCCCAAGACCTTGGTAACCATTGAGCTGCTGTCACTAGGTCTCTTGGGAGGGACAGTGGCTAGCTTGTGGAACCAAAGTCAATAGAGACATGCATGGCTTAACCTTTCACAAAAACCAACCAATTAAGCATTAAATGCCTCTGAAAAAGCCATTTTAGAGGTAGAGAAAGCTTTATCCCGAAATTAAGGAAAGACCATACTTATTTCCATTTATATAATATTTTTAAACCCTCCCTTACAAAATATACCAATTATGGTTAAGTTTGGGAGTCCATTGGCTTAAGGAAAATCATAAACTTAATTTTTCCATCAGCTTAAGCTACTCTAATCACTCCTATAAATAGGACTGATTGCATTCTTAATCAAAACAATATCTCAACATCAGAACAAGAACAATCCAATTACCACAATTAGCTCAACACAAGAGAAGACTTTCTCTAAGAGTCAACTAGCTTGCCTTTAGAGCACCCTCTAGAGAAAACACCAAAAAATAGGAGTTTTAAGGTCATCTTCAACCAGGAAACTCCAATCCTAACCCAGAAATATAATCCCACCTGAGAAGATTAAGATTCACTGCTCAACCCCTTTTATTCTCCAGAAAGCTCCTGTAAAAGGTGTCTGGACTCAAATCCTAGAATGTTTTGCTGAAGATTATAATACCCTCCCACCATTGACCTAGCTCCATAAAAGGCCTAAACACATCCTTCCCTCACCCTCATACATGTCTCATTGGGACTGTCTCTCTCCCACAAAGTCAACTCTTTTTTAGTCTTAACAAGTTCATGATTATTAGTTACTGGCCTTATAGCAGATGTCAGCAAAGATATGAAATGCATGTGTTTTTAGCCACTTTTGATTAAAGTTGTGGTGTTTCAAGCCCAATCCAGTTGTGGAATAGTAAGAAGTTTTGTTCACTAATTACTCTTTGGGTTTCTTGTTGGCAATATTATCTTGTCAAGCCTTCTTGGTTGTTGTCATCATTCACTTGGGCTTCCATAATCTTGGCTCTCAACTCTTTTTTGGAAGATGCCCCATTAGCCCTTGGGCTGAACTTTGGGCCCTCGGTTGAATTTTGGGTTTGACTCCCTTTTCTCAAGACTCAAGTCCACGTTACGATCACTCTCGGCACAACACGTGGCACCAATACAAAAACACCCCTCACATTTCTGGCAAATCCACTGGGGAGTCGAGATCAGCACTTCCAAAGGAAAGCTAGAGCTCAAGAATCATGCCTCCTAAGCTCCGACAAAGAGAAAGTCGAAGGGAAGTCTTAATCCATACAGAGAACTCCCGAGCTAAATCTGCAACTAACGCACAAGGAAAAGATCCACCACAACCACCTCCAAGTGATCCAAACCGAGAGGTACTGCCAACAAATCTGATGCTAGATCTTATATAGGGCTTGCAGCAGACTCAAGGTGAGCTAAAAGAAGCTATCAAGCAGCTTAAAGAAAAAGATGCTGGTGTGAAGACCCTTCCTCAAAATGAAAGGGAAAACCAGGAAAAACCTCATCAAGAGTCGGGTTCACATAATAAGGAGACTACCTTTGTGATGATGTCTGATGTGGCAGATCTGCTCAAGCGAGAAAGAGAAAGAATCCAAAGGAGCCAAGACACTTCGTAAGGAAACCCCCTTATCCCACCGAGTTGCTAAATCAGCCATACCTTGAGAAGTACATTGTGCCAACTTTCTCGCACTTTGATGGCGATAAAGGGAGTGTTTTTGTACACATTAGCAAGTTCATAGACTCAATGGGGGCTTACGCCAACAATGGTGATTTATGCCTACGTGAGGTTTCCAAGTCTCTTGATGATAGAGCTTACATATGGTACACCATTTTGCCTCCCGGGTCTATAAAGACATGGTTGAGCTATTTTGTGGAAAATATTTTCAAGCGTAGGAAAAGATTACTCTTGTCAACCTCCATACTACAAAGCAAGCAAGTGAGGAAGACTTGCTCCACTACATACACCGCTTTCGTGACATATCCTTAGATTGTTATGCCAACTATGAAGAAGGTGAGTTGGTAGGAGTTTGCATAGACAACATGCTGCCCAAGTTCCAAGCTCATCTCGAAAACCTCGACATCTCAAGATTTGCACAACTTCTCCAAAAGGCTCGGAAGATGGCATTATTAGTCAAGCCACATACTAAGAAGCCTAAGGAAAAGAAAAGTCAACCACAAGTTCTTACGGTGTCTACCGTAAATAACAAGCGGAAGAAATCAACCGAAAGACCTTTCGAAAAGCCACCACCTCTGGTTCCTTGTACCTTGGAAGAAATGATAGCTATTCTCAACAAATGGGTAACGGATGGCATTATCAAGCTCCCGGAAGCTCCAAAGAAAGCAACTGAGGAAGACAAGAAGAACCCAAAATTCTGCTACTTCCACCAATACATTCATCACTCTATAGCAGATTTCTGGACTCTTCGAAGGAAATTTCATGAGAAGATTCAAGATGGAACCTTGGACCTCCCTTAAGTACAGTAAAAGTTACATACCGACCCCTTTCTCAAGCATAAAGATAAAGCTATGGTTTCGATTATCATTCATGGAAATGCTAGTGATGCGGATATGGACGAACCTACCTCTGCAAGTACTGCCATGACACCTGCAACCATCAAGGCATTGCAGAGGAATCCCAGGTTTTGGTCTCTCTTTAACCAGCTGGGGTTGAATCCAGAAGCTTGCACAGTAGCTTCTGAGGCCATTATGGCCATAGCAGCAGAATCCGGTGCCCACTGCTTTACAGCAAAAACCCATGCCAGCCGAGCTTTCCTGGAAACAACCAATGAAATCACGTTTACAGATGAAGATATGGAGGTTCAATATCTAGATCACCAGCGGCCTCTCTACCTCTTGGCCACAATCAATGAGGTGCAAGTGAGGCGTGCTTTGGTGGATACTGGCTCTTGTATCAACCTCATTCTCTTAAGCACTATCCAAGCAGCAGAAATCTCTCAAAAGAAGATCCAAGGAGTACCTATGGAGATAAAAGGCTTTGGTGGTATTGGTGAGTACACTAAGGGGCACATCCAACTTGTTCTAAAGGTTGGTCCTATTATAGCTTTGACACAATTCCATGTTGTGGATTCCGTGGTTGCTTACCACATACTATTGGGAAGGCCTTGGCTACATAAGCACCAGCTTGTCTCCTCCATATACCATCAATGTGTAAAAGGAAGGCTCAATGGAAAACCCATCCGAATAGCCTCCAATCCCAAGCCTTTCAACCAATCTGAATCCCATTTTGTTGAGGCAGCCCTTTATGATGAAGTCGCTTCGACAAGGGAAGCATCACTTGCGAAACCTGTTGGAATTCCACTGCCCAAATGGGAATAAATAAGGGATGGTCCTGAGGCAGACTTGAGAGATATGCTTGAACAGAAAAGGAAGCGCAGGGAAAAAGCTAGTACCAGCAAAAGTCAGCTGCAGTGTGTGCGTGTTCGTTTACTGGATGGGTGCACTATTTACCGCTTATGAAGGTGCGCAGGAGCCAATTGTCCCCAACAAGAGGCCCTCAAACCAAAAGAGGGGATCTTGCAGCCCTCATGTCTTACAGTTGATGAAGCAAATGGTCCAAAATCTGCAAAGCTGCAGGGGAATCTGCTGCAGTAGATCCCAAGATTTCTACAAAAGAAGAACTCGAGGCAATCAATTTAAGTTTTGATCCTAATGTACATAGGCTTGTTTCTATTAGTGCATCATTATCAGTTGAAGAAAGAATGCATTTGGTAGAATTGTTAAAAGAATATCAAGATGTTTTTGCTTGACAATATGATGAAATGCCTGGGATAGACCCGGAACTGGTTGTCTATTCTTTGAATGTCGAACCAAGTACTAGACCAATGATACAACCTGTGAGGATCTTCCATCTAGAGGTCGAAGCTTAAATTACTCAAGAGGTGAAAAAGCTACTTTCAGCCGGCTTTATCAAGCCAATACAACACCCACAATGGTTGTCCAATATAGTCCCTGTGAAAAAGAAGAATGGCCGAATCCGGTGTTGTGTGGATTTCCGTAATCTCAACAAGGCGTGTCCCAAGGATGAATTCCCGCTGCCCAACATGGATCTTTTGATTGATTCAGCTGCGGGTCATGCAATGTTCTCCTTTATGGATGGTTTTAGCGGTTATAATCAAATTTTCATGTCCCCAAAGTACACTGAGAAAACCACATTCCGCACGCCTATTGGGAATTTCTACTACACCGTCATGCCATTTGGTCTTAAGAATGCCGGAGCCACATATCAAAGAACCATGACGGCTATGTTTCATGACAAGATGCATCGTGAAATTGAAGATTACGTTGATGATATTGTGGTGAAGTCTAAGACAAGGGAAGATCATTTTGGCATTCTGAAGAAAGTGTTCGAGAGATGTCGACTGTACAAGCTCAAGATGAACCCTCTCAAGTGTGCATTTGGAGTTTCAGCTGGCAAGTTTCTGGGTTTCTTAGTGCACCAACGCGGTATCGACGTTGATTCAGCAAGGGCATTTGCCATAACCACTATGAAGCCGCCAACCACACAAAAAGAGTTGAAGAGTTTCTTGGGGAAGCTGTTATATATAAGAAGGTTCATTCCTGGTCTTGCTGCTGTGACTTCTGCTTTTGCCCCACTCTTGAAGAAGGGAACTCCATTCCATTGGTCTACCGAATGCCAACAAGCCTTTGAAAAGGTACAAGACATCATGACTAAACTTCCTACTGTTTGTGCACCTATTTTTGGGAAACCTCTTCGACTTTATTTAGCTTCAAACAGCCAAGCAATTGGGGCTTTGATAGGCCAAGAAGACGATAGTGGGGTTGAATAACCCGTCTGTTATGTTAGCCGTGCTCTCAAGGATGCTGAAAGCCGATACTCGGGGGCTGAGCGATCTTGTTTAGCTCTAATTTATGCTTCCCAACGGCTCCGACACTATCTCCTAGCTCACAAGGTTCAATTGATGACAAAATCTCATCCTATCAGAAGTCTGCTACAACTACCTATGTTGTCTAGCAGACTGGCACAGTGGCTTCTGCAGGTGTCACAATATGAGATTGTCACCGAGACACCAACTGCTATCAAAAGTCCAGCCATTGCGGATCTATTAACTCAATTTCCTGGGGAAGATAGCTTATCCATTTCAGATGAAGTACCCGGGGAAATTAATGAAGTATTTCTGGCAGACTTAGCAGATTCTACTTGGACCTTGAGGTATGATGGTTCATCAACTACTACATCAGGAGGAGTCGGCATTATTCCTTACAAAGGTAATGGGGAGGCTATAACTAAGTCCTTCAAATTTGATTTCCCATGTTCTAACAATACAGCTGAGTATGAGGCTTACCTAGCCAGATTGGCAATAGCATATGAAATGGGAATCAAGCATTTGCGAGTTATTAGCGATTCCAACCTTGTGGTTTGTCAAGCTCGAGGAGAATTCTCACTCAAAGAACCATCTTTGGCACCTTATAGAGTCTTGGCACAGAAATTAGAAGCAAAATTTAGCACTTTCGAGATAGAGCATGCCCAAAGGAATAAGAACCGATATGCGGATGCTTTAGCTACTTTAGAATCTCAAATAGCCTTCGAAGGTGAAAAAATGGATATCACCATCTGCAAAAAGATGGAGCCTATTACTGAATTACTAAAGAAAGAATTCAAAGAGCTATCTCCAGATCAAGAAGACTAGCGAGCACCAATCAAAGCCAAGCTCATGGCTCCTACTGTTGTGGCAGACTTAAAAGAAATCAAGGATTACACCTTGATATCTAGAGATCTTTATAGAAGACTGCCTAGAGGAGTTTTGGCATGGTGTATCAGCATAGAAGAGGCAAAGAAAAAGTTGCTCGAAGTCCATGAGAAAACTTGTGGAGACGGAGGAGCTATCAGCTTTTACCGCAGACTTCAGCAGCTGGGATATTTTTTGCCAAACATAAGTATAGAAGCAGCAGACTTGCAAAGTCAATGTCTGACCTGCCAATTCTATCACAGCAATGAAGAGGTATGCGCAACTTTTATCTCTACTTATTGGCGCACACCATTTCTAGAATATTTGCTTGAAGGAATCTTACCACCAAACCCCAATGATGTTTATCGCCTTAAGAGGCTAGCCTTAAGGTATTTTGTAGAGGGGGGAACCCTCTTTCAGAAAGGCTTTCATGGAGAGCCGCTTAGATGTCTCAGCTTGTTGGAATCCCAAATGGTTATGAGGGAAACTCATACGGGAGAATGTGGAGAGCATCAAGGAAAGAAGAGACGTTACCAATGTTTGCTCACACTTGGTTACTATTTGGCCACAATGAAGAAGGATGCGGCAGATTTTGTGAAAACATGCCATACTTGCCAAGTCCAAGCCAACTTAATCCATACTCACCCAACCAAACTTCAAAACATGGCTACACCTTGGCCATTCCATACTTGGGGGCTAGATCTCATTGGCCCCATCAATCCGACCTCCAATGGTTATATTTGGATTTTTGTGGTTACCAAATACTTCATGAAACGGGTAGAAGCCATCTACTCCAAAAAGCAACAGGTACTGCAGTAGACAATTTCATCCAAGAGCACATAATCACTCGTTTTGGCATACCATATAAGCTCATTAGTGACAATGGCACTCCATTCGTAAACAAGGATGTGCGGGAGCTGTTAGAACATTACCAAGTCAAGCATCGACGCTCCACACCTTACTACCCTCATGGAAATGGGCAAGCCGAGGCCACCAATAGAATGCTATTGCGGATCTTAAGCAAAATGGTGTTTGATTATGGGAATGACTGGAGAGCCCATCTGGCAGATGTCCTATGGGCATACCGAAGTTCACCCAAAACAGCAACAGATTCTACACCTTTCTCACTCGTTTATGGTACCGACACTATTTCTCTTACTGAATTGGTTGTGCCTAGCCCACGAGTGATGCAAGGGAGTGAGTTAGAGGTAGATGCTAACATGTGTGTTAAAGAACGGATGGCAGATCTGGAAGGACTGGACGAGGCAAAGGAATTGGCTAAGGCAACAAGCTAAAGGAATTATCAAAAAATGGCTAATATCTACAGCAAAGCCCTTCGAGTCTGAGTCTTTGTGGAGAGACAAATGGTTTTGAAAGTCACAGAATTCGTAAGGAAAGGTCTCCCATCTCCATCTAAGTTCTCCCCTAATTGGGATGGACCATACATTGTCCGAGAGACACATGAAAGTGGTTACTATAGGTTGTCTAAGTCTGATGGAACCACCCTAGCAAATCCTATCAATGGAAAATGGCTGAAACACTATTACTCGTAAGATACATTCCAGCAGATGTGCATTATGTATCTTTTTCTTTTGAAATAGCTTGTGAGCACTTTGTGCTATGCTAAGAGTAATAGGAACTAAATATGCTCTTGTTTTGTACTTTGAATGTTATGTCAATCCTTTTGTATAATGTCATTCAAGCAAGCAAAATTGACAAAAGTTAAGTCTCATTATCATAAGTTAATATACTTAGCAAATATGTAAAAAAAATGAGACCAAGTTTCAAGTCAAAGCTTGTACACGGCTAACACATTACAAAAAAGCAACAAAAAAGAGGAATACAGTGGATGATATGTTCAAGCAAGCAAGCCGTAAAGAGCCGATCCAACATGAGGATCTGCAAAAACTCTTCTATCAAAAGCCGAATCCCACGGGTCTGGTGCAATGATGTTTAAGGCATCTCTCAGCACAGCAGCTCGGGCCTCCACCGTCCTCAATTCAACTAATATCCTCCTACTGAACATGTCATGAGCCAGTCTCCGCAAGTAATCAAGGATGAAGTTGAATTTGAAGCCTTTTCTTGTGATCTCTTAAACCATGGCCTTCCACTCAAGGATGTGAACTTCGGTAACATCCTTAAGCCTAGTATGCTCCATATGGACAAGCACATAGCAAAGGAGAGTCAGCATAGAGCTTCCCACATATACACTAACTTAAGGTACGCTGAACAGCTGCCATATTTCTTCCACAAGGCTTCTAAGAACCGGACTCCTCCTCGTGGCACTCTAAAGTCATGGAATTCAACTTTTACATCATCAAAGATCCAGAAATGCTCAGCATGACGAGAATTAACCGACATCCGGTCGAACTCTCGGAAAAAGGCATCCATCTCAGCAAGTACAGATGACCCCAATGTGGCAGACCTGGTAGCAGATAATAGCCCTAGCTGACCCATGGCGGCAGACTCCACTGCTGCAGTCTTATGCCTTCCTCATTCCTCTGCAACAGCTTCATTACCGCTTCTAGCTGCAAAAAAAATGCAAGAAAAGAGGAAAGAGTCAACTAAACAAGCACAACAACAAATGTGAAGGCAAAGAAAGTAAATAAGTGAGTAAAATGCCTATTGACACTCTTTTACTAAAAAGCCACACAAAATTTACAATTTGTTCTTAGGTTGGGCCACTTGGGGAACAACAAATGGGCGTCAACCCATGTTCACCAAACGGAGGACGACAAATGGGCATCAACCCATGTTCACCCAACAGGGGACGACAAATGGGCATCAACCCATGTTCACCCAATAGGGGACGACAAATGGGCATCAACCCATGTCCACCGATTTACCTAATGGAACAGATAGCGAACGACAAATGGAAATCAACCCATGTTCACCGGATGGGGGATGACAAATGGGCATCAACCCATTTTCACCGGATGGTGGACAACAAATGGGAATCAACCTATGTCCATTGAGCTCACCTACTACACCAAATGGGGAACGACAAATGGGAATCAACCCATGTTCACCAGATGGAGGACAACAAATGGGAATCAACCCATGTCCATACACAATGGGGGGCGACAAATAGGAATCAACCCATGTTCACCGGATGGAGGACAACAAATGGGAATCAACCCATGTCCATACACAATGGGGGGCGACAAATGGGAATCAACCCATGTCCACCAAACTCATCTATTGGGAGTGTGCAACTACAAAAATGGTAGGCAAAGGATGGGACAAGGTTTACAAAACTCATCGGTGCTGGGCTCACATGATCACATAAGGGTCTAGCCATAACATGGTAGGTAACAAGTGGGAATCAACCCACATCTGCCAAGCTCACTTGATTAAAAAAGGTGTGAAAATAGCAAACAATTGGTGGGAAGTCACCCTATCTCTACTAAGATCATGCTTCCACAACAATAAACTTGGCGCCACCAAACTGCAAACAACCAATGGGCATTAACCCATGTCTGCCAGGCCCACATAGCAAGCAACAACAGTAGCAGACAGCAAATGGGAATCAACCCATGTCTATTGCATCTGTCTAAACTTGGTTTTGCAGTCATAGACAACAAATGGGCATCAACCTATGTCTAAGCAGTTCATAACTAAAAGACAAGAGATATACACAAGTTCTATGCATGGCAAACAAGCAAGTAATCAAGATTGGTCAACACATTTCATGAAATCCATGCCATCCAGAGAACAACAAAGTGCTAATAAGAAGCCAATTACCTATTTCGGTTGAACTCATATGAGTTGCTACAAAAGCAGTAACCTCCAAATCCGCTGCCTGGGTACCAACTACATGCTCTCTGGTGCCGGCCAAGATTGCATCATAGCTATCATGAGTGTTTGTCATGTTCTCCATGGATATATCATCTACATGGTCTTAGGCAAATGTCCCTTCCATAACTAGAATGTCACTGCCAAGCGTAACATCTACCAGAACAGGATTTTCACTAGCAGTAGCTTCTACACACCCAATTTGAGTCACACTTGTACCAAAATCAGTATCAACAACAAGGTGATCATCAACTAGTGTGTCCTCAACAATATTACCTTCTGGGATATCAGAAATATGTACAGGAACCTCCTTGCTACCAGGAGTCTCTTCAGCAACTGCTGGTATAGTCTCAACTTCTTGAACAGTTACTGTAGCAGATACTACAGCAGCTATGACTGTGGGTGTAGGGGCAGTACCACCAAACTCAGGAAGAGGGCTTGAAGGTGTTGGTACCATAGGGGTGGTTGAAATGGTCCTCTCCGAATCAGTGGACAATATACTTCTTCTCCGAGCCCTCCAAACATAATGGCGGGTCGAGGGGCTTGAATCAAACAATAAAGGATCCATGTGGCTATCACTCCTAGAAAGGTTGCCTTGTGCAGTCCCAATAGCTCAGCAGCTCATTGGCTCGGTCTTAACAGCTCTCACAGCACTAGTAACAACCCCAGCAGTTGTATGCTCGACAGAAGCTCTCTCAACAGACCTTGGGTTACTGGCAGATGTAACAGGGACATCATCGAAAGAAGCTTCTGCAGCTTCAAGTTCATCCATAGATACTACGTCTTCATTTGTACCATCCTCTACCACAGCATCCTCTTCTCCAGAAGAAGCATTTGAAGCAGTAGTCTCATCATCAAAAACAGCTTCTGTTGCATCAATCTCAGCATCTTCATCTTCAACCTCTTCTGTAATAGCTCTAGAAGAGTCAGTCCTGTCACTTGAGGATGATGAACTATCTAAATTCTCCTACATAAGAAAAAGAGAAAGTGTGAGGATGCTAGCATTGTTAAAAGGGAAGTGCCATAGTCAAATAACGTATCGGTATTACAATTGGCACACGCTGAAGTGTGTCAGCTCTTTGTTTGGACTGCCATGAAACAAAAAACTATGTCAACATCATGGGAAAGGCATTTCAATTGATAAATGAAAGAGCAAATGTAAAGATACTTACTCTTCTCTTGGAATAGACTATGCCTCGAGTTGATTTGCGCACAGCAACAGATGCTGGCAGACTTAAGGAAGTTGGAGCAGTAGACGTCTTCCTTCCAACTCTTGTTTTCCTAACTGGCCTCTTACTCATAGGGGCAGAAACCCCTTGAGCAGCACTCTTTTCCACTAGTAATGGGTCTTGGACAGCAGTTTCCTGAATCACTACTCCTGTACTACCACTAGCCCTGGCAGCAATTGTTTTCTTTTTCTTTAAGACCTTGACAGGAGAGTCCTTACTGGGGGCTTCCTTTTTATTGAATTTGCTAGACTGCCCCTTCTTGGTAGTGGGAATACCAACATGAGCAATCTTCCTTCCCTTATTAGATGCTACTTTATTAGGGGCAGGGACATGAGGGTGGTCTCTCAACCACAAGGGAGAGTGGTGGTTGCCAAATATCATCCATCTCAACTCCTCTTGACGCCACACCACATAACCCAAACTCTGGCGGTTTGCATAAGTAGTCATAGTGTTTGTGGCTGCAAATAAACAAGGATGAGGTAATGGGGAAATACATGCCTGCAGCAGATGAGAGATATCTCCTCTCCCATTGTTTCTGAACTCTACCATGGCAGCCATCAACTCGTTCCAATAATTGCTCATACCTGTGGTATAGATGCCAACTCTATCACCACTTGGGATTACGACCCGAGAAGCAATACTACTCCAATAGGCAAAGGCCCTATCTTTGAGAAATGGATTGACAGTGGGAATCTCACCTGCTATTACCCCTATGACTGCTGGTACCTCTTGATCGAAGCCAAACTGCTTTCTTATTCTATGAGCACAATAAGCAATAAACTAGAGTTTGCTAGAAGACAATACTGGTAACCAACCAGCATTTGTAGTAGAAAGATAAGTTAAAGATCGTATATCTTCAGCAATAAAAGTATAATCTTGAGCTTCCATATCACGGAACCCAGACATCACCGAATCATAAGTGAATTCATGGTGAGTCACTCCATAAGGTTTCCAATAGACCTTACTCTCACGGTCCAAAGAAGGAATCAAATTGTGATCATAAAATTTACAATCCACCCAATAATACACAGCAGGTACATCCCTCTAAAGATCACCAACATGGGCAGCAACCGCTTCTGGCATGGTTGCAAACTTGTTTCTAGCCTCATAGGGTTTCCTACCCTTCGTGATATAGTCTAAGGCATGCTCACATAGGAATGTATGCACAACAGACAAATTAAAGGCCATGGCAACCGAGTGACAAGATAATCCAATCAACTCCTCAGTGTGCAACAAATCCAGCTGAGTATAAAGTTGACCCAATAGTAAAGGAGCAAGGGGAAAACAAACACCAGCAGCAATTTTGACAGCAATAGAAAAATATAAAGGTTTAATTGAATAAGCAGAAGGCTTAACAAAAACACACTTGCTGAGCCAATATGCCACAAAAGCAGCTTTACGGATTGAGGCGTCCTCTTCTCTCTTAAAGTAGTCCATCCAAGGCGTAAACTTCGCAGCTTGAGTTCCCAAGGAGATGTTCTTCCTCCCTATATAATCTGCTAGGGTAGCCTCTATCCTCAACTCTTTAGGAGAAAGCTCAATTTCGGCTGGGTCTTGATCACCCAATATTGGCAGCATCCAATGGTTCTACACATCCTCCAATGTCATGGTTATAACTCACCGTGAGCAAAGAAAAAAGAGTGTGTGGACGAACACCATCTTCGGACCAGTTGCCGCAATGTCTCAGTATCCCGAAACATATTTGAAGACCTTGAGATAAGGATGGAGTGAAGTACACCGGCTTACTCCAAAGGATTACAAAACTCCCCATCAGCAAGCTCTCAGTCTATCTAAGTCTCCCAACCAACAGCCCTAGAGCATTGGAAGTCAAAGATAAGAGGTATGGCCAAAATCTCCTTTCTTTGTATTTGTAGGTCTCGGATCTCTCGGAAAGCAGGAACCCAGGCCGTATCTGCCATGGCATCTTTTATGGAAACCAACCATTCCCAGTCTACTAGTGGTGGTTGAGGGTTTACCGGTATAGAGGGGAACCTCTCGCTGCTTTTGTACCACGGGTCAACCATGGGCTGACCTAACACCTCCTCAAGGGGCTCTAGTGACTCTGAACCGGAGCTGGAGTTGCCGCCGTCATCCCCCCCACCTCCTGGCGCTGCTACCTCGCCGGTAAGAAGAGTGTCTCCCTCACCGGCAAGGGTACCACCACGGGTCCTCGCTGATCTCCAAGAAGAAGAAGCCACTATCAGTTTATAAGGAAGAGAAAAAGAAGAAAAAGAGAAGGAAAAGAGAGAAGAAAGGCTGGGGTTTGCTTGTTCTGAGTATATTCTCTGATTTTGAAGAACTAAATAGTGACTAAGCTATGGGGAAGCTAACCCGGTGGTTGGGTCTTTAAAATAGGGTATAATGGCCATTAATTCAGGCTACCCTTGATAGTAGGAGCTACTACCAGACATGACCTTCCTACTCCTCTACTATTCCCACAAAAAAATAAACCACCATCTTTTTTGAAAAATACCCGCCAATACAAAGAAGGAAGTTGAATAGTTGCTTTGGCTCACACATAACTCACCATGGATAAGTCACGGGCTCGAGGGACTAAATGCACATGCCCATTTTTTAAACT
Organism: Fagus sylvatica; assembly: GCA_907173295.1. Classification (NCBI taxonomy): domain Eukaryota; kingdom Viridiplantae; phylum Streptophyta; class Magnoliopsida; order Fagales; family Fagaceae; genus Fagus; species Fagus sylvatica. Next base: position 52,814,448 of record OU015761.1, on the reverse strand, counting down.
CACACTTGAACGGGCCCCCAATAAATTATTTGGGCTTGATTGAATATTTAAAGGCCAAATTGCATAATCACCCCTTGGGGTTTGGCTCAGTTGCAAACAGACCCCCTGGGGTTTTGATTTTGGAATATAACCACCTGGGGTTTTTAAATTGGTGAAATTGACCCTTCTAAATACTTTTTTTGTCAATTTTGCTAGTAAAAATTTGTCATGTGCATTACATGTGACCACTTTATAATAAAAAATTCATTATTATAAACCCAAGTGCAATGCATATGACAAATTTTGTTAGCAAAATTGACAAAAAATATACTTAGAGGGGTCAATTTCACCAATTTAAAAACCCTAGGTGGTTATATTGCAAAATCAAAACCCCAGGGGGTCTGTTTGCAACTGAACCAAACCCCCGGGGGTGATTATGCATTTTAGCCATATTTAAAAGACCAACCCATTAAGCCCAACCCATTAAAATATCCTATATGGCACCAACAAGCTATTAAGGCCTATCATGAGGCATCTCGGCACTGTTTAAAGGCCCAAAAGAAATCCGTGTGAAGCCCACAGCCCGAAATACATTAATATCATGGTTATTGGACTCAAATGTTATTAAGTTAATTAAGGGAAACAGTCGGAGCCCAATAGTGAGCAGCCTAGCACTTAGACTAGCTCTAGACAACTTGTCTGTGGGCCCTAAAGGCCAGAAATTACCAGCTGTCTGTTATGGGCTCAATGTTTGCTGCAGGTGGAGCCCACCTTATGTCATCTTTTCACTACTAAAGAGGAGAACAGTAAGTTCCCATCTTTTCATACATACCAGAGGCAGCCGGTCTTCCTCCTCGAGCCTCTCCAAGCTGCTCCAGCATAACCAGCTCACCATAGCCCTTAATCTCATCAGAAATCATGGCTAATATAGTCCAAAAACCACACCCAATGCATTAGCCACACACTAGCCATTATGTCATTTTGCTACAGTACCTCTCTAAAAATATAGAGCACTATTCATTAGGCAATTGATTGTTTTATCGTTTTTTCTCTCTGCTCTCCCATCTCTCTCTCCAACAGATGCCAATACAAAGAGGTGAAACTTGAGAAGATTAGGCTCATTGAAAATAGTTGTAAAATAGAAAGGCAAGAATAATGTAAAAGGTAGAGAGAAGAGAAAGCAGAAACAAAGAGATACTGTGGTTCGGTCGTGAAGACCTACGTCCACATAGGAAAGCCTTTACCGGCTACATTTTTACTATATTTCTTAGTGTGTTACAATACACCCAATGTAGGGTTTATATAGAAACCTAAACCTGGGTTTAGGTACAAGTACATGGGCCTACACTAGATTTGGGTCTCATGGGCCACACATAATATATCCAACACTCCCCCTGAAGCTGGACTTATATATAGTATATAAGTCCAGCTTGAAACATATAAACAAGTAAAGATGACCGAGATGTTCGAGAGAACTCCTAGTGCTTCGAGAGCCGAGATTGTTGAAGGCGGTGAGCCAACAACCAAGACGAGATTGTTGAAGGTGGTGAGCCAACAATCGAGACGAGATTGTTGAAAGCGATGAGCCAACAACTGAGACGAGATTGTTGAAGGTGATGAACCAACAATCGAGACGAGAGTGTCAAAGGCAATGAACTAACAACCGAGAGTATTGAAGGCGATGAACCAACAACCGAGAGTGTTGAAGGCAATAAACCAATAACTACGAGACGGGAATGTTGAAGGTGATGAACCAATAACAACAACGACAACAACAAGCTGGCAGCAATGCAACAAAAAGTAGTAACAACACCTTAGTAGTAAGGTTAATGACAAAAGACCATAAAAAAAACCAACATATCCAGATGAGAAAGTGCTGAAACCACCAAGAACTAGCTGAAACTGGAAGCGGCTTTTTCGGTCAAAAAATTGCCGAGAAATGAGGGTTAAAAAAGAAAGGTCTGGTGATGTTTGGAACGTAGGATAGTGAAGCCTTAATCTGGAATTGAAATATCCAGAAACTAGGTTAGAGTTAATATTAAACTCATAGCCAAACAGATCTAGAAGCTAGAGCATATCCGAAATAAGGATATCCGAGAGGTGGAATAAGGAAATCCTTATCCCGGAATAGAGATAGCAAACCCTTGCAACCAAAACTAGGTGTACCAACAAAGAACCACAAAAAAATGTCGAGAACCACATCCACACATCCATGGTGATGAAATAGGGCAACCAAGAAACAATCAAACAAGAAAACAGACAACGAGATGAGGCCGAGAAGCCACCAAAACACAACAGTCATGAACTTCAACAAATCACAACAGCCAAGATCAAAGATGCTCTGATACCATGTTGTAAAATAGAAAGGCAAGAATAATGTAAAAGGTAGAGAGAAGAGAAAGCAGAAACAAAGAGATACCGTGGTTCGGTTATGAAGACCTACATCCACACACGAAAGCCCTTAACGGCTACATTTTTACTATATTTCTTAGTGTGTTACAATACACCCAATGTAGGGTTTATATAAAAACCTAAAACTAGGTTTAGGTACAAGTACATGGGCCTATACTAGATTTGGGTCTCATGGGCCACACATAATATATCCAACAAAAACGTTAAACATTAAAAAATGTACCAAGCTAAGTTGCTTGGAGGCTCCTAGATTTCTTCTAAGAGTAGTACACACCATGTTGTACTTTGATTGAAGAGTTCAAATTAGCTACTACAATAAAATGATTTCAATCATTTGAAGAATGGCTTCTATGTAAACTCAATTACCCACAGCAACACTAATTCAAATGTTTTCTAAAATTTTATCTCTGGTATTAACCTTCCATACATAGGGAATAAGGATGTAGTCTAACATCAAAGAACAGAAAAAATTCAACAATTGATAACATGCTTTTCTAGTTCTGTGATCTTGTACATTTGAAAGTCAAAACTCAAAAGTAACAAATTGAGGAGAAAGAGCTACACCTAAAAGGAATCAAGCATGGCTTTTAGAGTTCTCAGATGCTTGCCACTGTTTATCATTTGCGCTAGCTACGAATAAGACAACGGTGTTCGCCTTTGCTGTTGCCTTCACAAGATTATGTGAACCCGTCAAAGCAAAAGGAGTCTCAAGCACATCTATACTATAACTTAAAAGCTGAAGCTAAGAGAAAGTTTTTTAACTACTCCAAAACTTGCCACATCAGATTTCCTCTTCACAGAAAATTCTACTTTATAATTATCTCACTCTTCATGTATATCTTTTTCCTTCTCTCTCCTCTACAAGTATTTATTTTTCCTTCCCCTCTTTTTTCTCTCTCTCCCCGACTTCTCATCTCCTTCTACACGTTCTTTTTCTTTTTTTCATTAAATTCAATTTGTTTCTTTCCTCAATCCTTTCTCTCTCTCTTCATCAATCTCAACTGTCCAGCCAGGTAATGCTATTTTCTCTCTTCCCATTAAATGCTTACCAATTACACCCTCCCTATTCAAACATCCCATTTCAGTTTTCCCAATTCACGTTACTGCTGACTCTCTATTTCGGCCTTTTTGGCTTCTTCTCCTTATTTTTTTCAGTTTTCTCAATAATTCTGCTAGGCTCTCTCAACTTCTGCCTTTTGGTTTTTTCTTGAAATTCAATTAGCTCTTCGAATTCTTCGGTTATAATTCACTGATTAAATTTTTGTGTATATAAATTTCCAAATCCTTTCTTACTCTTATCTTTCAAACCTCCAAAACTCTTTGAATTCTTCGGTTATAATTCACCTATTAATTTTTTATTTTGTTTATAAATTTCCAAATCCTTTCTTACTATTTTCTCTCAAACATCCGAAACTCATCAAACTCCCATGGATTGGGTTTATCATCTCTTTCTCTATCTCTCTTACTAAATTTCATTTCCCAACAAAAAAAAAAAAGAAAAAAAAAAAAAAGAGAACAACAGGCCCAAAAAAATCCCAACAGTGACCCATTTTCGGCTTTCTAGGCTTCTAAATTCCCAACAGAGACCCATTTCTGTTTTCTAGGCTTCTAGCATTTGTAAACACTAATGGGTTTGATGGGTTTTCATGGCTGAGTCTGACTCGATCGGTCTAGCGATGCTCCACAAGTCAAAGGAAACTGGATTTGATTTGGAAGATGCCAATGTGAAGGTGTGTGGGTTTGTGGGGCCAATTTGAGCTAGTTTCATCTTCTTCTTTTTTTTCTTTTTTTAGATAAAGTAGTCAGTTTCTTCTTAATTGTGGGGTGTGGGGGCATTAGATATTGTATTTAACTTTTAACTAGTCGTATACTAAAAAAGGATTGCCTCTAGAACCTTAATTTTTGTACGTATTTGTTTATTTATTTATTTATTTTTATTTCATTTTAGTATGCTCTATTCTTCACTCCTTCAGGTTAGCTGCCTTTTGGTTGATTTGGGTTGGAATTCTGTCATGACCCAAGTACATGAGGATAATGCACGGAATGCAGAAGAGTTATTTGGGATTGCAGAAGCTTGGATTACAGTAGTATCTTAATCTGTGTATAGGATTATAGTAGTCTTTGGATAGGAATATTCAGTTTGCATATATTTTATTTACGTGTAGTTGCTGCTTAAGAGTTGTGCTACATAGGAATTGTTTATTGGATAAGAGTTCTTTTTCGTAGAGATCATAAAATAAAGCATGGGAAAATTAAACCCAATTCTATTCTTTATTATTTAATTTTCAAACCCAAGTTCATTACATATTCCTAAAACATATTCACGCATGTCTATAAATATGTATTGCCACTAAAAATTTGATATAGGAATTTGCTTGTAAATACATGTGAATTCTTAAAAACACATTCACCCCTGTCTAAACATAACATAGAATTTTGGACTTGCATAAATGAAGAATACGTGCCAGAGGATTTGGAAATTGGCTCTCTATAAAAATTAGGTTGGTTTCTTTATTTGATTTATATTTCGTAATTTCCTCCGATATATCTAAATGATATACTTTTAAGTGCTTGCTTCTTTGGTTGAATAGCAAGAAAGTGATGGTCTGCTTGAATATATAGAATCTTTGGTACTACTAAAATTTGCATGCAAGTGAATATGTTCATGTGATTTTGTTTTTAGTTTGTAGAGTTAATGGGTGATAGAGTGTATTGACATAAATATATAAGGGGTTTGGAACTACTATTTTACACAGTTAGGAGTCCTATATGACTTAACTCTATTTTAGTTGGGGGATATTTCAATTATATGATAGCTCATTTCATGGGAGTGATTTATATTTGGGAACCATATTTGCAAAAATTTGAAAGAGATAGAGATCAATAAAATAATTGGTTGAAAGTAAAAATTTTTGAATTTTTTTTTGCCACCGAACATTATGGTTGTTTGATTACTCTATTACAAGATAGAATAATCTCTTGAGTTATTGCTGTTTGAGAGAGGCAGTTGGCAAGTCTTGCATTGAAATATAATCAAGAAGCCATTAGGAGATTGGTGCATCTGCATAATTTCATTGTGTTTTAACATAGTGAGATTGATTTGATTGGAATGTGTTTGTTTTGGGGTTGAAGACAACAGTAAAATAGAGGGTTGCACCTTAAAATTGTTTGTTTTTTATAGTTTAATAGTTGGGAGAAGGGAGATTTGAAGTTTTTTAGTTATTGATGTTTGAGAGAGACAGGGTGCCTAAAAACATAACCATGCTCAAACCCACCAAGAGGTGGTTCGTCTACATAAAACATGATTGAGTTATAGCTGTTTGAGGGAGGCAGTGTGCCTAAAATCTAAATATGCTTATTTTGAAAGAACTTCATTTTGCTATATTGATTGAGTTTATATAATAATTAAAACATATAAATAATACCATTATATATATATTAATTATTATGCACAATGGAGTTTTGTGCATAATTCCATCTTATATATGTATTAATTATCATACCTTAATAAAAAAAAATTTCTTGCATCGCACGGGTATGCGACTAGTATTTGTAATACTAGACACCAAAATATTAGGAAACTTGTGATTATTACTATACTTTCTTAGAAAAGAGAACAAAAAAAAAGAGTAAAGGCAGGAAAATTTTTTATGGTTATGAAAGAATAAATTCTATAGTAACATTTTATTAGATTAATAATTTCAAAATCTCATTGTTGGATCCCGCGTTTTCTTTGTTCTTAACACCTACACTAAATTTCATGCTAGTCAGATATTATTTTCTATCCAATCCATAAACTTATGTTTTGTATATAGTTTTGAAATAGAATCGGTTGAAATTTAAACATTTTATAGATGAAATATTTATTGATCCCTAATCATCTTTATATTTTGCAAGCATGAAGGGCTTAAGGAGATAATATAATGAAACAATGAATTTGTTAAAGCACTCATCCAAAAGAAATTTATTAAGTGATGTAACATTAACAAGAGTTACACAAAGTGTAAATTTTGAATAATAACCGCGCACACACACATATATAGATAGCCTTTTTCCAATTACTATTATTTTTCACAAGCAATATCAGACAAACATCTAGATGAAAGAAATGAAATATACAATTGTTTATATCCAAGCATAGATGTCGTTGGATAAATTACTCTTGATTTAAGAAGCAATAAGTGTTAGCCGTCATTGTAATAATTACAAATGAAAATGAGACAAACACTTTCAAATTCCTTAACCAAAAAAAAAAAATTGTATTTTCAAGTGACTCACTATTTCTCAATCGTCAACCTCTCTCGACAAATCATTTACCACAACTTTCACAAAATTATCTCTAGTTTTTTATATCTCTCATTGTCAACAAGTGTTGGAGACTACATGTCTAAAATCCTTGCCCAAATATATATTTATGAAAGTGCAGTAGGTTTCATGCATAAGCAAACTTCACAGCAATATGAATTTGAAGTAATACTGCCAATGCTGCTATATTCATCTGATTTAATATTTGCAGATCATGGAACCATGATAATCTTGTCTCCATTGTCCTACTTTGAGGAATAATCAGGATATCACATGCTCCAATGTCTCTTTAAACTGGAACAAACCCTGATTCAATTCCTCTGTTTTTCTACCATGTGGAACATACACAACCAAATTGTATGTATCTGTGTCATGTTTCTAGTTTCTTTCCTACTTGTAAGCAAAAACAAAAGAATACGAACATGAGCCTAAATGACAACAGAGGAATTATGAATGTAAATCTTATGGTATGCAATATAGTGAAAAGAATTGTACCGTTTGATCACCACGCTTTTCAACTGACATCTCAAGGAGTTCATCTGGATCATATGTATTTCCAGTAACAAAAGGGCCAAGAGAAGCAATGAGCTTCTCAGGGCTCCCAATTTCTTCAATTGATGAATTGGGTTTATTGGTCAGGCGTATCAAAGGTGAAGCTACTACCTGGACTTTTCCTTGTTTCTCATCTTCGAATTTCACTTCCACCCAAGGCTCTGCACATTTTGGCTGGCAGTAATTACCAGATAATATGTTTGCTATTCGCAATTGCTTCCAAGTTGGTGGGAGGATGAACTGGTAGGGTTGCACATTTCCTGCAAAGAACTAAATCTCAAGTATCATTAGCATATACAAAAGAAACAAAATAATTAGAAAACAATGCTAAGGGAAATATTGGATTATGCATTTACTTAGAGGGTATATTTGTTGTTAGTAATACATGATATTAGAATCTAGACTTTAAAATCTTGTTACTATGAGTTGTCTAGTTAAAAATGAATCGCAACAAAAACATTTGATATGCAAGTTATAGTATACGTTCTTTTTTACATAATTGATTATGTATTTAGTCAAATTATTTTTAGTTTTCAAGTAATACTTATCAATAAACTGGTTTTTCAGTCAATTGATGATGGTGAAAATAACAGAAACAAGCAAAGGCATCAATTACGGTCGCAGAATTTGTGGCCCTAGCAAGGTGGAATATGCCACGGTGATAGTTTAACTTGTAACGGTGATAATAGTGACAACAGTGGCAACTGTCACTGGTGTCAGTTGCACAAGGAAAATGATGATAACAGTGTAAGGAAATGGATGGTGTTGGTGGTGTGAGCAACATGCATGGTAGAGGTGAGTGGTGACCGGCCTAACAGCAGTGATAAAGGCAGCAATGATGATCAGAATGCAGTAGGCATTGGGAACTATTAGTATGGTTTTGGTGATAGTGATTGTGGCCTAACAGCAGAGATAAAGGCAGCAATGATGATCAGAATGCGGCAGGCATTGGGAACTATAGTAGTATGGTTTTGGTGAGAGTGATTGTGGCATGGACTGTGGTGGTAATAATTACATGACTCTGACAGAATTGTCATTGCTCAATTGGTCATAACAAGAGTCACGAGTGTGTCGGAAAAGCCAATGTTGTTGGCCATGGTTCAGAAATTCAACGCTGGAAGTTGCAAATGAAGCACAAATATGTCATATGGTTAACCAAATGCAGTTTCCATCAAAACTACTCCATTAGTATTAACCAAACAGACAAAAAAAGAGGTCTATCATTTCCCTCACTTGGTGGGTGCTAAGAAAATATTAAAGGTTGACATTGTGGGACAAAAATTACAGTGTTCCCCAAATCTTCAATACTTGATTTTGATGTTATTGTGATACAAGGTGAAAGTACAATAGTAGTCATGGTTCATAATTTAGCAATGATATAGATAGACACTGGCTGATGTGAAATAAACTAAATAAGAGTCTCAGTGCTAATTGCAAAACTGAGATGTTTGGGAGTCTTTAAATGGACACAGAAAATTCAGGGAAATTTTTTTCATTGAACATAAGGAACAACTTCTCTATGCAGTATGCATCCATCGATTTCCTGATCTAGGCTTCATCTGATTTGTTATAATGCCACAAGCTCAAATCCAAACTATGCAAAGGCTTAGTAAATAATTCGTGTATCATGTATCAATGGTAGTAGTGGCACGCCCAACACACACTTATGCTTTTGCTCACTCCCAACACAGAATTATGCCAAAAGCTCAAATCTAGTTCATTCAGTGAATCAAGATTTCCAGATCAGTTGATACATCGAGGTAATGCAATGACTTTTCCTTCTCAATGATAGGCTTCTAAATGTGGAAGTTTTGGAATTAAGCTACCTCCAAAAAGAGTATGATGCTAATAAATTTGGTCTGTCTGTCATACAGGTGGACATTGAAAAGTAATCAGATGCTGACATTCAGGTAAGTCATACACCTTAGGACATACATATTTTATTGTTCCTTTACTTAATTTCACTTTGTAAAATAGTAAAACTCTAAAACTTAAGTTACTTCTATCTAATCGTTGTGATTCAAATTTTCTAGCTAGTTAAACAAACTCAAATATAATATTAAGTTATGAAATGCGTGTAATATTTCTTGCCCCTTATCATTCCACCTGAATGCTTTTTTTTCCCTCATCTTTTCAGTCCACATTCACAATGTCAGTAGGCTAAGGAATGCTAATCCGAGAACAAAGCCATGTATAAACCATGTGTCTCTGTCAGCTCACAGAATAAATCTTTCCCACATATGTAACATTAACACTAATCTCGAGCTTAGGAATGTTTTCAATAAAATTCCACCCCCTCTTGATTCTCCATTCTCTATGTTTCTAACCCAATTGACCTTTCAAAAACAAATCCTAAAAACCACAAAGGCATCCAAATCTTGACCAAACCAAATTTCTTATTCCTAAAATAGCAACCATCTGCAATTAATTAGTAAATACTGGAAAATCCATGTAAATTGCTTATTGCTATAGGTATTGATAAATTAAAATTTGTCCCAAAAGCTGAAATTGATAAGAAAATGGTGAACTTTTATCATTTAATCAATATTTTATTACTCTTCCCTACACGTCGGCCGAAACCTTCCCTTGATAAGTGGGACTCAACACATATTTTTTTTTATTTAATCAAAATTAAGTTAAGATCAATGCAAAGTATATATTAAGCAAAAGAATTAAAAAAACAATGATGGAATATTAGATGTTGTAGGTGTTGTGCCTTGTGCTTGCTCTATTTACTTGAAACAATAGCATTCAGCATTTTTCTCAGTTTAATTCTAACACATATATCTATAGTAAAAAGAAAATATTAAGGAAAGAAAGAATGGGAGTAGGAGTGGGGGAGAGTGAAAGCATAGAGGCAGAGCAGAAAAACACTTGCCATCTCTTTCTTGGTCAGAAATCAGTTTTTCTTTTGGTTTTTTTGTTTCTTAAGAAATCTTCTCACTCATTTTTGTTGAGAAATATTCTGAGGTGGTTGTTCTTGAATTTTCATGCTGGAAGTCTCCAACTTGAAGATCAGAATCCTGATGGAAGGAAACCGTTGCACCGAGTTAATCTCCGGGTGGCACAAATCCCTTTAAGCAACGCATCTGATCAAGTTGGTGAGATTGTTCTTATCTCCATAATTTTCCTTATTAATATTTTCGTTGGTTGCTTTGATAATGAATTAATATTTCCAACAATATATCTATAGAAAAAGAAAATATTAAGGAAAGAAAGAATGGGAGTAGGAGTGGGGGAGAGTGAAAGCATAGAGGCAGTTGCCATCTATCAGTTGGTTTTTTTGAAGGTTGAGACTGACTCCTGTCTGTCAGAGATGGATTTGGCTCACTCCCGCTCTTCAAGTCTTAACCCATGTTGGATAATGAATTAATGATACCCCATTGCTACTAGTTTACTACCACTTCTAACTTCTAAACTATCCTAAACGAACATGTCTTATAATATGATTGTATTCAATTACAAATTTAATAGTCATCACTCCATTAAACACATTAAGAACTAAAAGAAATCATTTTAAATTTAGTAGGGACTAAAAGAAATCTATTTTAAGTTTGTTAGATACTAAAAACCATCACTTTAATTTCACAGACTAAAATCATTAATGGGCTAAAGTTTAAGGACCAACCATTTATTAGACACGTCCATTTGTCCACATCCTAGTAGAAGCATGTGAGAGTTGGAGCACAAAATTAGAAGGTCTTTTGTCACGGGAGTCTTTAATTGTAGGATTATATGTTTCCACTTAATGTTAAATAAGTGTTAACAAAGTCCTTAATTGTAGGACTATATATTTGCACTTAACTAAATAAGTGTTAACTAAGTGGATGAACAACATTATCAATAAAAAAACTAAGTGGATGAACAAAAGTCTTTTCATTGTAAAACTATAGATTTGTGCAGTTATGTCATTTGGCGTAATGTGAGACACTTAATGATATTTTTTTTAAGAGAAAAGTAGAAATTTCATTAATGGAAAAAAAGATCTGTATGTAAGACTTGAACAATATTAGGAGGAACCTCCTCTTTACAAACTAAATAGTTGAAACTATCATTTGCTCGTCGAGCTAGAGCATGGGCAACTGAGTAGCCACTGCGTCGAGTATGAGAAAAGAAACACCTATGTAGGAGAGGATCCAAAGCTTTGGCATCATCTATGACATGTCCATACGTAGTGGGAACCGCATCGTGTCTTTGTAGCAAGTTATCAATTTCATACAGTATCAATCGGTATGGCTGAAATATATCGTGTCGGCCACTAGATCAGTACGAGACCCCTTTTGAAATGTAATGGTTCAAATAATAGAGCATTTCGATTCTTTTCGAACTTTCTAGACAATTTCGGCCTTTTCGGACAAAAAATCCATTTTGGGCTGGCACAACTTTCATTTGGAAATGCTTAAAAACTCATATCGATTGGGCCTCCGGCAGCCACTATTCTTGATCCCATCATGCCGGCGAGCGTTGCTCTTGATCAAGTCGTACCAACAACAACGTCAAAAAGATTAATTTTGGCAAAGAACGTAAATTTTGAGAGAGGCGGCAAATTGTGCAATTTGGAGAAAACAAAGTGAGTTTAGTGTTTTTAGGGTTTGGTGGGGGGTTTGGAAGATGGACGGTTGTTTTTGGATGTTAAATTTGGGTAGATAGCTGTGTATTAAATGCTTTTGTTTTGTAATAGAATATTATTATATTACTATTAAGAAGGATGGTCAAATTAAATGCTTGCTCTTTCCCCCTTTGGTATGGTATTGACAACTTCTTTGTAGAGCTTTTGCAATGAGCTAGAAATCACCTTCTATTTCCAAATCACATGTACCAATTTCTAGCGCGAAGAGTGTTACTATATAAAATAGACTTCTTATGTATTGTCCCACATTGCTAAAGTACAAGGAGTTAGTCTTCTAGTACTAGTATAAATAGGACCATACACAATAAACATACCAACCTACACCACATATTGTACTCATCAATATATTCAAGATGTTCACCAAAAAATATATATATCTATATATATTCAAGATGTAGCCTCTAGGGCTTTACCACCCAAAATTTTCTGCAAGCCGCTACCATCAACCAAAATTTTGATCCTCCTACCAAAACCATCATCAACAGCAAGCCCCACTTGGTTGACAGTCCTTTTGCCGCCATCATAGTAAGTTCATCATGCCGCACCAAAGTTGGCTTCACCCAGCGCCGCATCACTACCAGATCTGCTCTGAATTCTTCTCTTACCACCATCTCTTTCTCAAGGTGTAGAAAAATAATGCTTTAGCGATTTATGGAAAATACATTCATTGGTAATTCATTGAAGCCTCCACGTTATGTGTGTGTACCATTATGGTATACTAATAGGATCCTCAAAGATTCCATCTCAACTTCCTTACCAAACACTCTCTTGTGGGTACCATTATGGTATACTGATAGGATCCTCAAAGATTCTATCTCAACTTCCTTACCAAACACTCTCTCTCGATTCAATTGCAACAATCAAATTAAGAAATGCTAAGAAATTACGCTAAGGAACTACTCTAGAGAGAATACTAAACTTTGTATTAACTTCAATGGATGATTTTAGAGAATGAAAGGAAGAAAGACTTAAAGGCTCAGGTTGCATGGCTATTTTGGCATGCCTTACTCCCATTGGCTAATCTAGATCACTCCTCTCATTGGTTAAACTACATCTTAGCATGTACAAGCATGCTAAGATCACTCCTCTCATTAGCAATAGTAAAGCCCCAAGCCCTTGACCAATCAAATAGACTTAACAAAGGAACCAAGAACCTAAGTTGGCAAGATTTTATTAGTTCTCATATGGACCCACCATTTATATCATTTTATTATTTACCATTCATAGTTTGACATCTCAACATTGATATGAAAATATTATGTCAGTAATTTTATTGAATAAAGAAATAAAACCCTAAAAGCCACTAGGGGATTGTGGGCTTGACAATGGGTCCTATCTGAATGGGTTGATTCCGTAAGGTTTTGGGCAATAGGGATATCTAGAGTCCGTCTCATTTTATTATTTACCTCCAGGTATGTTTTCTCTCTGTCTCAATTACTCTCCGTTTGTTTGACAAGAAATGAAAAAGGATAATTGTGTTTTATGGTTTTCACCTCAACTGTGCCAAATGGGGTGTTATATGCTAAGCTTTATAGTGAGGATTTTTGCTGTTTTGGGTTCCAAATAATAAACCCTTTGTTGTGCGAAAGCACCTCCGGATAGCACTCCCACACCAAGATTGATTGTGCAAAATAATTATGACTTGAGAAAGATAATCAAAACAAATATAGAACGAAGGAAACTGTAAAGAAAAATAAACAATCACACCAACACCAAGGATTTACGTGGTTCGGCTTTTGGCCTACGTCCACAGGCGACGACGGAGAATTTCACTATCAAAGATGAAGATTACAAATATAGTGTAGAGGCACTCTCAAATCCCAAAACCCCAATACACCCAAATAGCTCTCTCTCACAAATAACAAATAATAGAGAATTCCTATTCTCTATTCAAGTGGGCGGTTCTAAACAAATACCAAATACCCAAACCAAATACTAGAGAAATTGGTGAATTTCCTCTAGTCAAATTGCCAAGACGGCACCAAAGAACCCGCACCACACCAAAGCAAAGAAGCTGCACCACAAATCCAAAGAAGCCACAATGCTTCTACAAAGCTCTCTGCTGAAACCAAAACAAAAGGAACCGCCAAACAAATATTTGATGTACTTCCTACTCAAACCAAAGTCACACGGGACTAGTAGAAGTACCCAATCAAATATGCAGTACCACCAAGAGAGAAATCTCTCACAAAGAGTTGCGACAAACAAAGAGAGAGAGTACCTAAACAAATTGCCGCACCATTGTTTTTCTATTCCTCTCAGCACACCTCACTAATAACCAACCTTGCAATATTTATATTACTTGGCTAATACTCCTTTCCCAAGTAGATTTCCGAAAGTAATTGAAGCTTCAATCCAAGTTGGTTACGTCACAGTACATGTATTGGACTTTGAAACATATTTGGATACTATTAGTTTGCTGTGCACGCAAACTAATACTAATTCATGTCAAAGCCAACCACTAGCCTTTATAGGAATTAATCTTGTGTGATGCAGGTATAATGCTCTAAATTCAAGCCAAATATCTAACAAATCTCCACCTTGGCTTGAATTCTACCAAGCCTTCCAAACTGAAACTTCTCCGTCGTCTCCACCAATGCCCCTAAGGGCTAATCCAAATTGCAAATACCAAACAAGTCCAAGCAATGCCTGAACTTGTGCCAAGGAACTTCTGCAGTCCCAATCTTCTGAAGAAGAGTATCTCCTTCCTCAAAAAATTCACAAACAAAGCGGAAGAGAACATCAAACATCAAATCCAAATCAGTAGTTCCCTTCACCCAAACTTGGCGAGAGTAGTCATTAACAAAATAATTCCTACCTCCAAAAGAAGCAACCTTAGTAAGCCCCCACACATATGTGTGCACATAGTCAAGCGTACCATTAATCAAATGAACTGCTATGCCAAGCTTGACTCTAATTTGCTTTCCCAAAATACAAAGCTCACAAAATTCAAATTTGCAGGTCTTGACATCCTTTAACAAGTCTTGCTCCATGAGCCTTTGCAAAGCACTGTCATCGGCATGTCCCAAAAGTCTAGTAGTGTCTGAAGCAAGCTCCCCAATTATATCAGAAACTGTAGCTGCTCCACCTACAACTGTACTTCCTTTGAGGAAATACAAGTTCCTATGACGTGTGGCCATCATCACTACCAATGCACCATTTAAAATCTTCAGAGTTCCATTCTCCATGGCAATCTTGAAACCCTTGGATTCTAACAAACCAACTGAGATGAGATTCTTCTTGAAGTCCGGTATATATCGAACACCAATCAGAAAATGAACTGTTCCATCATGCAACTTCAACTTGATTTTACCTATCCCCAAAATCTCACAGGTTTGATCATTACCCATGTAGATTGAACCACCTTCGAACTCTTCAAGGTGATAAAACAATTCCCTACTGGGACAGATATGACATGTAGAAGCTGAATCCATAATCCACTCATTTGAATGGCAAACAAATGATGAACAAGTCAATGCAAAATCAGAATCCTCATCACTGCCTTGTGCAACACTTACATTGGAATCCTCATTGTCCATATTTTTCAAAAGAGGACAATTTTTCTTCCAGTGCCCCTTTTTGCGACAATAGGCACACTCATCTTTTCCAAAATTCCTATTAGACTTGCAACCAACTATCAAAGCCTCACTGATTGTGTCCCTATGAGCCTGCTTATCTTTCTTACGATACTCATTATTAGTCAAAGCATTGGACACATCATCAAATTTAATCTCATCCTTTCCATACAACAATGTAGTAATTAGATGATCATAAATATCAGGTAGTGACTTCAATAACAAGAGAGCTTTATCTTCATCACCAATCTCAACGTCTAAATTTTTTAAATCAGCAAGTATTTTATTATAATCATTCAAATGCTCAGACAAAGAAATACCTTCGCAGAATTGGAAACAGAAGAGCTTTTTCTTCAAGTAGAGTCGATTCTCCACGCTCTTCGTCATATACTTGTTCTCCAATTTCTTCCACAATTCTTTAGCTTTCGTCTCTCGCATAACAAAATACTTCTGATCCTTGGCCAAACACAAACGAATGGTGCCACAAGCTTGTCTATTTATCTTCTCCCAATCTTTAGTAGACATCTCTTCAGGTTTGTCTTCTAAAGCAATATCCAACTCTTGTTGGACCAAAACATCCATAACTTCACATTGCCACATGCCAAAGTTGTTCGTTCCATCAAATTTCTCTACCTCAAATTTCGCAGTAGAGACCATAGTCCTAACTGTCGAAGGTTTTGTAGAGGATCCACTTGACATCTTTCTTCCCAACAATTAGATCCACGAACCAATCGCCGAAATCTCCTAAGAGAACAAATCCAAATGCCTAGGTAGTGAACCTTGGCTCTGATACCAGTTTGTTGTGCGAAAGCACCTCCGGATAGCACTCCCACACCAAGATTGATTGTGCAAAATAATTATGGCTTGAGAAAGATAATCAAAACAAATATAGAACGAAGGAAACTGTAAAGAAAAATAAACAATCACACCAACACCAAGGATTTACGTGGTTCGGCTTTTGGCCTACGTCCACAGGCGACGACGGAGAATTTCACTATCAAAGATGAAGATTACAAATATAGTGTAGAGGCACTCTCAAATCCCAAAACCCCAATACACCCAAATAGCTCTCTCTCACAAATAACAAATAATAGAGAATTCCTATTCTCTATTCAAGTGGGCGGTTCTAAACAAATACCAAATACCCAAACCAAATACTAGAGAAATTGGTGAATTTCCTCTAGTCAAATTGCCAAGACGGCACCAAAGAACCCGCACCACACCAAAGCAAAGAAGCTGCACCACAAATCCAAAGAAGCCACAATGCTTCTACAAAGCTCTCTGCTGAAACCAAAACAAAAGGAACCGCCAAACAAATATTTGATGTACTTCCTACTCAAACCAAAGTCACACGGGACTAGTAGAAGTACCCAATCAAATATGCAGTACCACCAAGAGAGAAATCTCTCACAAAGAGTTGCGACAAACAAAGAGAGAGAGCACCTAAACAAATTGCCGCACCACTGTTGTTCGATTCCTCTCGGCACACCTCACTAATAACCAACCTTGCAATATTTATATTACTTGGCTAATACTCCTTTCCCAAGTAGATTTCCGAAAGTAATTGAAGCTTCAATCCAAGTTGGTTACGTCACAGTACATGTATTGGACTTTGAAACATATTTGGATACTATTAGTTTGCTGTGCACGCAAACTAATACTAATTCATGTCAAAGCCAACCACTAGCCTTTATAGGAATTAATCTTGTGTGATGCAGGTATAATGCTCTAAATTCAAGCCAAATATCTAACACCCTTTTGTGATTCAATTTTAAATTTATATTCTTTTCTTAATCTCTAATGTATATTTAGATTATTTTCCTCTTTATTTTTTCTGGGTTTTCACCCATTTGCTTCAATCTGATTCCAAGTGGCGAAAATGTTGAGTCTTTTTATTTTTATTTTTTTAACTTCATTATTTTCTACTAAATGTTCTATGCAATTGAACTGAGCCTAAGAGTTTCTATGCAATTGTTGAGTCTTTTGTTAATTTTCTCAGGCCTCAGATAATGGAAAATGTAGAAACCAATGGTTCAATCCCTTTTTCTTTCCTACATTTTCTCAGAAAGCTAAGAGTCTTTTTTTTTTTTTTTGATGGCTGGTAATGGGTTTGCTACTTGTTGTTTTGTTTTAAAAATACAATTTTGATATACCAATTTGGTTAAAGTTTATGACTTTTGTGTTTTTGGGCTGAATTGATGTGTGTTTCTGTTGGCTGTGGTGAATGAATTTGGAATAAAGTTGCACATGAATTGACTCTGTTGTTGTTTATTTTATGAAATATTTCTTAATATTTTGTTCGTCTAATACTTTTTTTTTTGCTTAAGTTTATTGCTTGGTCTGCTGGGTGAGTGGAATGTGGAAGTTGGGTCAGTAGTGTTTAATAGTACAGAAGGACTAAAATCATAAGAAAAGAAAGTTTGAGAGCTATTTGACTAAATAATATATTTGAAAAATAGTTTGAAGCAGTGCTTGAATCAGTTTATCAGCCCATGTCGATGTCAGTCAGCATCCCTGGTAGGAAAATTGCTAGTAACCTTCTGATTTGCTCAAGAATTGGTTAGGAATTATCATAGGGATAAATTAATGGGCCTCCAAGGTGTACTATCAAATTCGATATCCTTAATTAAAGCTTATGACTTTATTGAATGCGATTTCATTTTAGATCTCTTGGGGTTGGAGGATCTTATTGGGAAGATTGCTTGGGCTAGTGCCATTTACCATCTACGGGCTGACAGAAATGCTTGTGTGCATCAAGGAAAGATTAGGGATGAAGCTGATCTTGTGAAAAGTGTAATGTTTGATGTTAGGTGTAGGCTGTCATGTGGTGTAAGAATATTAGAGATTCTATACAAAACAGGGCCTTGTGTCATATTTAGAGACTCCCTGGTTTTTATTTTCGTTTAGTACTGTTGTGTGCTAACCTGTTTTGCTGGTAGGTGCAGTTCTAACTATCTGTCTGTGCTGCTGTTGTAAAGTTTATTGTTTTTATAGAAATTTTCTCATTTATTAAAAAAAAAAACCATCTCAACATATAATGAACAAGGACACAAATACATTGTTTCTTCTCCCTTTAACTTAAAAAGAATTACATTTTATCATGTTTATCTAGTTGGTTTTCTTGATTGGTTGTGATTTGTTTATGTGCAATTTTTCAAGTGATGAAATGGGTTTAACATCAAATGTGGAATCTTTTTTTTTGTTGGATAAATAGTATAATGGAGGCCGTAGATTGGGAAAGTTCTTCCGGAGGAGCAAGCGATATAGAGGGCTTTTTGCAAGATATAAATTATGATGATGATGAGGAACACCCTTTTACATCTGGGTTTATATCCAAGTCGCAATTTAGGTATATATATATATTTTTTTTAGGAAAATTGACTCTTTATGATATTATAAAAAAAAAGTTTTTTTTTTTTTTGGGTTGTAACTTTAGGTTATGGCCACAATTTTCAGGAAAGATAAATCCAAGGCTCATTGGATTGACGAAATCGAAATGGCTGAGGTCATAGAAAACAAGGGTAAAATGTGGAGGACAATGGGAGTAGTTCGTAGCGGCAAGATTTATTACTCAATTGAGGAAACTCTGTAGGTGAAATGACATATTTTCGTTTATTTATTTATTTTTCAATCTGTTATCATTTCTTGGTTTTTTTTGCTAACTAATTAAGAATCAGTTTATTGTTTATTTTGGTTATAATTTCAAATGTAGTATGTACAGGTTTAGTGCTTAATAGATCTTGTGGTACTTTATTCATAGTTTCCTTGATTGCCACATATTGATATCTTTATTTGAGGGACACTTAATTTTTTTAATCATTTGTGTCCTAATTGAACATTCTGTATTGTAAAGCAGAGCTGGTGTTATGGTTGTCTTATAAAAAATATGTCTTCTGAATTTTTTTTGAGCCAAATAGTTTGACATTTCAAACTGTGGTGTTGGTCAAAGATTATAGATTGCTTTGTATAAAAGTTGAAGGACAAAGTGGTAAGAAGTAGAGGATTTCATTGAATCTTCAGCCTTATTCTTATTTTAAGTGACACATGCAAATTTATAAGTAAATGTTGTAAGTGAAAGGTACTAATAGTTTAGTAATTGACATAAAGAAAGAAACAAGTCTTAATTTTTTTAAACATGTTTCTTTTTAATTTTAATGAAAAGTAAGGGATTTATGTCCTTATACGTTGCATGTTGAGATGGGATAATCTATGAAGTGTAACTTCTTATTTTTGTAGGTTTTTGATGGAAATAGGGGCATTGCTTCTCTTAGATAACAATGATACCAGTCTTTCATTAAAAGATATATATGCGAAGGTTAGTGAAGGCTCTTGGGAGCTCTTTGAGGTTTATAGGCACATGAAGTCTCTTTAACTCTAAAATTAGATTCTATTAATATATATCATGTCAGAAGAAAAAAAATATATATCAAAATTAAACTTTTTTTTTTTAAAGACACGATCATTGAAACATATAGGAATTTACGGAAATAATAGAAACATGGTATTAAACTTGCTTGACACACGTGAATCACATATGGCTCATTTTGATTCATTTCATTTTTCTTTCAGACCAAAATCCCCAAATCCCTTAAACCTAAACCTGGTTTTCCTTTCAAGTTATCACTAGTGCTTCCGACGCTCAGTTTCACTCCCAGGAACTATTGCTGGCGTAGTTGGTTGGGTTCTATGGTTTTCATTCTCTCTTGTAAAATTAAAATTATCAGGAGCCCACTGTGGAAGCTTCAGAACAGTCAACTTCAAGCCAACTTTTGCACTTGTAGCACTCTGTTGTATACGTTTTTAAAAATAGATAGAATTAAAAAAAGGATTCAGTTTCCCATGTTAAGTGCTTAGGAATAGTCTTCTTGTGCTTTGAAAGCTTTTCATATATTTGTTCTTTGTCTCAATTTCCAATTGAATATGATGATCAAAAGTGGGGCGGCTGGTGATGAGAGGGGCGGCTCATGAATGATGAAACATTTAGGTTTAAGGATCTGGGGATTGGACTATTTTTTAGGATTATTTGATTTGGGTGGGGTGGGTTATTTTAATTTGGGTGGGTTTTTTTTATTTGGATTGGGTTAATTTTTTTTTGGGTTGGTTATTTTTAAATGATATGCATGTCATTCCTAGTTGTCATTAAAAAAAAAAATTACATGAATTAAAAATTGCACGTCATAATTCTGTTAGCCACGTATATACCAAGTTAACGAAGACTAACGAAAGGACCAATGGTGCATCGTTTTAAAACGTTAGGGACTATTTCTGCCCATTTAAAACGTTAGGGACCAAACACGCAACTTGGGTAAACGTTAGGGACCAATAGTGTAGTTTACCCAAAGATATATATGCGAAGGTTAGTGAAGGCCCTTGGGAGCTCTTTGAGGTTTATAGGCACATGAAGTCTCTTGGTTATGTCATTGGGCGGCATGGTTGTGGTCTCGAAGGGTGTGAAGAGTAACTTAACTGTTTCTCTTCAGGTCTAACAAAGCAGTAAAGTGGTAGACGTAGAATCAAAAGATGAGAGGTCCATCATTGGACTATTTAATGATTGCATATTAATGAAGCAAGGCCAGTTTTTGATGTCTATCTCCCAAATAGCAAGTTTAGAAAGTCTTCTCCTGGTGCCCCAAGCTTTGTGCTCTGCTTAACTAGGTAATCATATTTGGTAAAATTTATTTTCTCCTTTTATGTCCATTTGTGTTGATCCCTTTTAGGTATTGATTGGAAAAATTTATTCATATAATGCCCCATTTGGCAGTTGTGAGCATTTGTGGAAAAGTTCCAACCTAATTGGTTCTCTTCCTTGGTTTTGTTAGTAACATGGGCCACACATAGGGGTTTATTAAGACTTGGAAAAACTTATGGATTGCATTCAGTTCCATTAAAGCAACTGAATGTGAAGCACTACCAAGTAAAAATATGGGTAGTTTGAATTCGTAGCACATAACATTGATTCAAATGGCATTGTGCCAGTTGAACATGCCAAAGTGTAATGCTTTTACTTATCTTTTCCTTTTTCTATTGAAAACCTTTTCACATAGGCCTTAAAAATCATCGAGGTATTTGTGCCGATGGAAAACAATTGGCATCTTGAGAAGGTATGATGTCTTTATCAATCTGAAATGTGTAGAATCCTAGTACCACAAAGTAGTAGTAAACTTTACTTGAATGTCAGTAAATTTGATATCATAGTGCATTAATCCATCAAAACTTGATTTGAAAGAGATCTATGAATTATTAATTGTGATCTGCATGCATAGTCAAAAAGCTTTTAAATCTATTATGACTTGCCTTCTCTTGTAGGGCTGATCTACCATCCATTGCAGATGTTCAAGTCCTTGAAAGACTATGTGGAGGTATACCTTTACTGTTATGTCATGTAGAATATGGGCGGGTCAGTTTGTTTTCCTTCGATGAGGTGGAGCTTCCTATTCTACCCTGACTCTACTTTTATAGTTCAGAGTTAAATGCTACATCAAAAACATAACAAAAGCTTACTCTACATGGTAGAGTCACAAATCACCATTTATTTTGTAGAATCAAGGGAAAATTTGGGTAATTTCTGGGCACGGTAATTTATGTACAGGTTGCATTTCATCTTTTTATATAGATAACTATAACTTTTGCTCATAATGGGTGAAATTTCTTCTTGTCATGTTCTTTGATCTTTGTTTGGAGAAGTATATAGAAAATATGATGCAATTTTTAAAGTTTAAGCCACCAAGGAAAGTTTAGCAGACACCTTGCAAAGGCAGTTATTATCCTTTTTCTTTTACTAATAGATCTTGCTTTAAGCTTTAAAATTATTTTGACAATGCCTTTCATTAAGAAAAAAAATTTAGTGTAATGGTTCAGGATAACAAAAGGACTATATTTACATGCTTTGATTTTGCCTATTCATGATTTGTATGTGATATTGTAATTAGTTTGTTGGGTTTTTTAGTAAGGGGAAAAAAATTTGAAAATACATGTCAGACAAGTTTTTGAAGAATAAAATATGTGAGTCTCATTAATCTCAACTAGTAAAATTTCTTGTCAGGTAGAAAACAATTATCATAGAGCGAACATCATAAGTTCAAATCCTATCAATGCGTTAGGTGGTGTGTGTATTAGAGCCATGTCTATAGGACCACTTTATTGATTTATTGGCTGGTGTTTGTGTCATCTTATAAATCCACAAAAGGTATTGTATGTTTTCAGTGTGCGACAAGCTTTCAACCCACTTCTATATCACTACCTATTAAATGAACCGGTTATTACTTATTGGGAGGGTTTGGAGGGGTTTTTTTGTATAATTTTTCCAACCCTGCCAAAATGAAAACCTATCTTTTTTATTTTTTATTTTCTAAACTGAACACTTATCTTCGATGGTCTCTTAGACTACCTAAATTTAATACGTGTAGGCCCGAAAAGAACTTTATCTAGGACCACCGAAAAGTTTTGTTTTTTCTAAAGCGGCAGGATCATTACTCCATTTTGATACACCCATAATTTCTAAAATATTGACTATCAAATGGAGTAATGGCCTGAAAATAACGTTGTCCACCCTGCTAAAATCTAATACATGTACGCCTGAAAAGAAAGTTCCCATAAAAAAAATAAAAATAACGTTGTCTAGGACCACTGAAACTTCTGTGACCACCTATCTTTGATGGTCTCATGGATCACTCAAAGTTTACTCCAAAGAATTTCTTCATGTAACATGCGCTTTCATGTATAAAAAAGTGGAGATGGTACATGAGAGTCAAAATATATGTTAAGATTAAGAGCTCTGAAGAAGAAGAACCAAAGACCACTGAAAATCTAATATATGTTATCCTTTTCCTTTCATCTTCCTTGTTTGTTTTTCTCCTCTCTCTTCTTTTGGCCAAGAACCTTGTCTAGGATCACTGAAACTTTTGTGACCGCCTAAAGAACCAAAGCCCGACCAACTAAAACACATTTGTAAATCTCCTCTCTCTTCTTTCAGTTTGTGTTTCTTTACTCTAAATTTACAACTGATGTCTACTCTCTTCTTGAGAAAAATCATCTCTATCCTATGTCAAACGTTCCAAGAACCATTTGTTGCTTTTAGGATAATTATATTTTACCCAAACCACAAGTGGGTAAAATGTAATTATTCCTATTTTATTATATTAGACATTAATTTAAAGCATAAGGTATTTTTGTGTGTGTGCTATGTGCCTTATGATAATTATTTAAAAAAAAATAACAAATTGTAAAATATATAATTGAAAAAACATTCTCAAGTGTTTAATTGCATAAAATATAATATTGAAATTGCATTCTACATTTTGTCTAATCAAACACAATTTCATTCAACATAATCACTTCTTAGTAAAAGTTTCAGTATTTTACCAAACGTACTATTTTCAACAAAATGCATTCTTAAAATAGAGAATCTAAACCCAGTCTTAATAGTGTATATCTTGTTGCAATTGTTGGTGCATGATAGAGAAATAAGTGGGGGCATCAAAGCAGCACTTGTCAGCGTGAAAAATGTATTCAAGCTATGTGATATTTGGTTAATTGAATAGACGACTTAGGGTTCGAATTGTTTTTCGTAATCAGATTTATTGCAATCATGTATAACTTAGCTTCTTGGAATTCGATGATTACTTAGAATTTAAATTAAATGCTTTCTATATTTATCTTTTACTTGCATTTCCTAAAAGTCATCTTAATTAAAGGAATACCATACCACATCTTTTAGATTCGAATTCAAATAATTTAGGCCAAAATGCAAAGAGACCCCCTGGGGTTTTAGTCAGTTGCAAACTGATTCCTTGGGGTTTTAATTTTGCATTATAACCACCTAGGGTTTATGGATTCGTAAAATTGACACCTCAACTGAACAACCGTTTAGTTTTCTGTCAAAGATAACAGCCATGTGAGTTTCACATGACAATTATCTTCTCCCCAAATCCTTAAAAATCTTGGTCAAGTCCACAAGTGCAACTGTGAGAGAGAGAAGAAAAACAAAACAAGATGAGATTGAGAGAGAAAGAGCCGTGCAAATGAGAGAGAAGAAGAAAAAGAAAAAAGAAAATCAAGACAAGAACAGACGAAAAAAAAAAAAATTTGGTTTTCTTTTTCGTAATTATCTAACTTAAATTAGAGAAACACTGTCATTGTGGTAAACCCAGATTAACATTGACTCTGTCAAAATTTCAAACATTTAACTTTCATCATGAAATTAAAGCCATTTGCTACGAAACTAGCTAATCAGATCTGAAACTAGTATGATGAAAAGCTTGAATTTTTTTCTTAAAAAATATTCAAAATTATTGATATGAAAGATAATAGAAAATCACAGCTCAGCTAAATAAAAATCGAGGAAGAAGATAAAATTAAACAATTGAATTTTGAATATTGAATATTGGATTCCAATTATTTACGAACAGAAAAAAAAAATTTGAGCCAAATAAAGCAAGTTTGACTCAGTTGAACCAAATAAAGCGATCAGTATTTATTCCATACACCAAATCCAGCAAAGATACACACACAGAAAAATCAAAACTTTCTCTCCCTTTCATTTCTATTCCTCAACTTTCTCGGCAACCAAACAGATTTTGGATCTGAATTAAACCACAAAGAAGCTGCAAGTGCGAAGCGAAGAAGAAAAAAACCAAACCTGGATCTGAACGAAGACTGCAATAGGGCTACAAAAGGCATGCCTCTTTCTCTCTCAATCGCACGGCTCTTTCTCTCTCAATCTCACCTTGTTTTGTTTTTCTTTTCTCTTTCTCAGTCACACGTGTGGGCTTGACCAAAATTTTGAAGGTTTTGGGGAGGAGATAATTGTCACATGAAACTCACGTGACTGTTATCTTTGACAGAAAACTAAACGGTTGTTTAGTTGAGGTGTCAATTTTATGAATCCATAAACCTCAGGTGGTTATAATGCGAAATTGAAACCCCAGGGGATTTGTTTGCAACTTATCAAAACCCCAGTGTCTTTTTGCATTTTGGCCAATAATTTATTCAAAGCTTGAAATAAGGCACCGAACCATCTGCAATCAGTTAAAACAAAAAGTTAATTGTCATCTACAAACAAATTGGCGGCCATACTTAGAGAATTTATTTTTTTACAAACATATGGGGGCGACGGTAGCGAAGGAACATTGAAAGGGTAACATTGGCAGATAGGGTTTAGGGAAATTTTTGAGAGAGAGAATTGAAAATTTTGATAGGGAAGGAAAAGGAATCAGGGATAAAATCGGGATGGTCATGTGGCATATAAGGTTGGATTTCCAACTAATCAATCTATGCCTCCTCATCTTAAAAGCCACCATGTTATTTTTGGTAGTCAGGTCAGTTTTGACGAGTGAGAAAACACCAAAACTGATACTCGAATCACTTTTGAGGTTTCAGAGGGTATTTTGATAATATTATATGCTTTGAGGGGTATTTTAATCATTTTCGAGGTTTTAGTGGTATTTTGGTCCATTTAAGTGAGAAAGACAATCTAGGGATTGTTGTCTTTGGTAGTGATACCCCTATTTGAAAATATTTTGGTCAATTTTAAGGTTTTAGGGTAATTTTGGTAATTTCAGATGTTTGAGGGTATTTTAATCAATTTGGAGATTTAAGTCATTTTGGTCATTTTGAAAGTTTAAATGAGATATTTTGATCATTTTAGAGTTTTTAGGGGTATCTATTTTTTGGATATTTTGGTTATGTTGGGGATACTTTTTATTATTTTGGATAGTTAAGTAAAGTCAATTATTTAAAGAGTTACCACTAGTTAATCCATTGGGTATATACCCATTTGATACTCAGGTTATAATTAATAAATGGATCACTATCTATTAAACCCATTTATCAAATGAACTGGTTATTACTCATTGAGTGTATGGGTTTGAATAATTTTTGCCACCATGTTAATTTTTATTTTTTATTTTTTTAATTAAACCGAAATCCTACCGTGAAAACACACGAGTGAGGAAGGGGGTTGAATCTACCTTCAACTGAGTGAAGAATGAGTGCCAAAGCCGAGATGTTTATTGAATTGCTAAAATGAAGACCTATTTATCTATCTTTGATGGTCTCTTAGACCACCTGAATTTAATACATGTGGTACCTACAAGAGCGTAATCTAGGACCACCAAAAAATCTAATACATGTAGGCCTGAAAATAACATTTTCCACCCTACTAAAATCTTTTACATGTATGGTGAAAAGAAAAAGAACGTTGTCCTAGACCACTGAAACTTTTGACCACGCTTCATCTATAAAAGATGAAGACATGTAGTAACACATGCGACCTCAGATTAGGTAAGTAGAATGCTAAGAACCATTATTTCCCTGCTCTGCTTATGGGGAAGATCCTTCCCTCATTCATCGCTACAAGAAACCACTTCCATCAAGAACAACTTATGCCTAATTCATTCCATGCTATTTTCGCCTTTATCAATCCAGCGGTCCTCAACCTGCTTGAGCTGAGGTATCAAGGGAAGCCTATTACTCCATTTGATACACACCCCATAATCTAATACTGCTTTGACAGTCAACTGTCTCCAACTCATCGGTCTACACTACGAAGGAGTCTGGTGTTATTTGGTTCACTGTCAGGGCCGACTCAATACAATATGAGGCCTAAAGAGATAACTTAGTGCTTAGCCTTGTTTAATTTACTCCAATATCCTAAATTATTAGATTATGAATATATGAAGAATATATAAGAGAATTGGATTTTATATGGATGATGAATTAATTGATTAAAAATCATTCATCCATTAGTATATAAAAAGTTAAAAGTTTTCTTACAAAATGCAAATAAAGTATGATATAAATACACCATATTTTATGATTAAAGAGCATGCGGTTTGTATTTTTTCAAACATGAATTTTGGGTTTAAAGTAGTGAAGTCGTGACCTTTTTCAAAATTAGTAACACGATTACGATGTCATGTGCAATTCGAACTACATTTTAAAATATTTTGTAAGTAATTATCTTATAAGACATTTATATTACTTATTATGTGTTATACTATTTAGGGAATCAATTTCAATTATATAACATGTCATTAGAAAGAGGATTGATGATAAATGGTAATTAAGGTTGTAATTAAGAGATAATGACAATTAATTTTTTGAAAGAAAGGAAAAAGAAAAAGAAGGTAAAAAAATTATGATATGACTTGATAAAAAGATGATGAATCTAATAAAATAATTGGAGTGAATTTCTATTAACTCATAATTTTAAGTACATTTTTTAGAATAAAGAAGAAAATATACCACACATTTTTTTTT
>OU015761.1:52666448-52786637 GCA_907173295.1 Fagus sylvatica | reverse complement strand
TAATTAGTCTCCAAAAAATAAAGTAATTTTTATCCCCCAACACACCTTAATCAATTGGCTACCTCTATATCTTCCTGTATGGCTATACCTATGGTGACTGATATTATGGAGGGTAGAGCAACTTTAATCAAGTCAATTACCTATGAATGTTATGCAAACCTTTTGCTATACCTAGGAGTATATGTGATAACATTGACCAAAGCCAAAATCATACTAGGTCACAAGACTCACAACATTGTCCTCATCTACTGTCTTGGCTGTGACAAAATTAGGATTAAGAGTTTGGGGAGCATCTATATATTAAGGTCAAATGGGTGGGCATATAGACTATAGCAATATGAAGAGTTTGGCGGTATTTATATAATTTTTTAAAAAGTTGGCTAAATATAAGAGTGACAATCATAATTTTAAAAATTTGGGAGCCACATGGTTATATAAACATCCTTCTCACATGGGGAGTGAGATCCATTCTCATGTTAGAGGTTAGACGGATGTTGAATACTACCGTTACATAAAATACTTCCCCACCTACCCTTTATGTAGTTCTGTCCCTGCCTTAGGAAATGGTTACCAAATCTAAAAGACTGGAGGGTTAAAGCATTCCTAGCCAATTAGGGATAAATTCTCTACTTTACATCTTCAAAAATTTACTTTTCTATTTTAGCTATCAATTTTTACAAAACATCTCATATCTCACTCTTTATTTTACAATACATCCTTTTAAAATATTATAAAATAATTCTTTTTTTTTTTTATTTTTTTCCCCCACAATTCCACAACACCAACAAATTCACTTGTAGCTAGCAACCCACCACACCCCACGTCGGCAACCACTAACCCACAACCACCAAATCCAAACCCACAACCACCTTCAAAACCACGACAACTAATTAACCTATAACCCAAACCCAAATTCAAATCTTCAACCCATACCCTCTGTGTGTGTGTGTGTGTGTGTCTAAGAGAGCTCACTATGTGTGTGTGTGTGTGTGTAAGAGAGCTCACTTACTTGGAAAGGCCATTCTGCGAGGAAGAGACTTGCTTAAGATAAGGCCTCCAATTGGAGGGAGGGTATCTGAGTATGTGGTGGTCGAGACATTCATAAATGGATGGATCATTGGCTACTTTGGGCCATTTCGCAATATAATCCATGGACTCCTTACAAAGTATGATCCTTTGATAATGGTATTTGACTTGTTATCCTCATAAGGAACATGGCTCACTCAACTACTATCATTTGTTTACCAAACCATATTAAACATACATTAAGAGCGGTGCCCTATTTCCCAGGCCAATCAAATGACTGATTGTCAAGTTTGGGGGACTAATTCAGGACGATGTTCATTCAAATTGACATATAATTTTCTCTAAGGTGGTTGTACCTTGCACCAAGACCCATCTCTCTTCTAGGCTTGGATTTGGAGAACACCTGCACCAACTAAACTATTATTTTTTTTTTCTCTGGAAATATATAATGCACAATAAGTTAGCTACTCGCACCACTTATTTAACCACTTAGATACCTCTCACCAAAAAATTGTTCCTCAATGCAGTTATCTAGAAACACCACTTCATGTGCTAAAAGGCTAGAAACACCACTTAATGTCATAGGGGCTGTTATTGGGGTCAAGAATATTTGGTCAAAAACTTTACCTTTTGTGTTTAGGTTACTTTTTGTGTTTTTTGATATCCCGCTGTATGAATAGGGAAAATGGAATGCACAACTCAACTCTCCTTTTAGAGGTATCCTTTGGAACATTATTTTTCTTTCCACCTCGTGGTCTATCTGGTTAAATTAAAATGGCTTCATTTTGCAGCAATGAATCTGTCCTGCCGTATTACACTTTAGTGGATATTTTTGTTCCTTAGAACCAACACATTTCCGAAAACCAAGGTTAATCGTACTATTCCTATTGCTTGCCGGCTGATACGATTAAATTGAATACAGATGGAAGGGGAATCCAGGACCTAGAAGAGTAAGTGATCTCATTAGAGATGAAAATGGCCACTGGATCCTAAGATTTTCTCTCAAAATACGGTGGACTAGTAGCATAATTGTAGAATTATGGACTATTTCCCATTGCTTGGTGTTGTCCACCACCCGATACAATTAAATTGAATACAAATGGGTGATCAAAGGGGAATCCAGGACCTACAAGAGTAGGTGATCTCATTAGAGATGAAAATTAGTCTTTCCTATTTTTTATGTTCTACTTTATACTTGACCAACTATAATATAATACTTGTCAGATTGTGTTTGATTTGTTTCTACTTTAAATCGATGGAGGGTAGTTGAATTTGTCCTTATTAAAGAGTATGAAAATTGGAGAAAGGGAAAATTTTAGTCTTGAAAAAGCCTTTGCCATGTGTTTCGTAATTGATAGATTTGCCCCTAGAAACAAGTCAGTCAACTCTAAGGACCATTAATTCCTGCCTAAAAAAAAATTCTTTAAAGGATCGTTTCGTAGTGAGGAATGGAAAATTCGGAAGATGAAAAATAGGAAATGGAAAAAAGGAGAGCAAAAGAGACATGAGTGTCTGTGTTTGGTAGGAGACTTCCTCTTCTCCTTGTCCATTCATGAATAGAAAATTCGGAAGATGTAAAATTCGGAAGATGAAAAATAGAAAATTGAATATAATGTGAATAGAAATAAATGAGGGAAGAAAGGTAAGCAAAGGCTGTGCGGAGGTCCATTCGTGGATTTTGTGAAAGAGTTTTGCCGATGGAATCAACTTTTTGTGTCTTAAGCTCTAATGATGTGGAAAAGTGCATATAAAATTCATTAACGATCAACATCACATATAATAGTTTCATTGTTTTTTTTATTTTTTTTCGGATGTTATGATGAAAAGTTGAAAAATTAATTTTCACGATGCACAACCTTGTACAGTGCACACCGGACCTGTCAAGCACCGATTGCAATACTTGTCTTCAGGTGGCTATACAGTATCTTCCTATTTGTTGTGGTGGAAAGCAAGGGGGAAGAGTTTTGTCTCCTAGTTGTTACGTTAGGTACGAATTGTACCAGTTTTACCACATGGTCGATACGCTAGTTCTGCCTCCACCTCTATCTCCAGGTTCCCTAGGTGGCCCAAAAGGTAAAGTGGAGCACCATTTGACTGCTTGCTTTTCATTCTTTTATCACAACTTTTCTTTAACAAGGACTTAAATTTCATCAAACCAAAAACAATTATTACAGTGACACCATCTTTTCTCTTTACTGACTTAATATATCTTAATTAGTACTAATAAAGTTTAACTTAGGAACCGTAATCTATAATCTCAAAATAGTATATATAGATGCTGCTAATGGAATCACAAATAATTAGCCAAAAAAAAAACAAATGATATCACAAATTTTAGTACATAAATCTTATAAATTAATGTGTTACCAATTACAAACAAAAGAAAGAAAAGTAATTTAAAATTTATATATTATGTTGGTGAAAGTTAATTCAATCATAACTTACTCCTTCAAAGACAAAAACATTATATTAGCAAATTAAAACCTTTAAAACCAGATATATAGTTTTATTAATATTTTTTTAATTTGGTAATTAGAGAAGGGAAAATTTGAACCCTTGATGTTTTAATTAGAAATAATAAAATGTGTCAATTGAATTACAAGACTCTTGAAAACTAATTGTTAAACAAACCATGCATAGTGTTTAATTCTCTTTGAGATTTAGTTAGATCTCAATTTCATCTTATATTGCAACATTATTTGAAATATCAATAAAATGTATCTTGGTCAATATATCAGAAATATCGACAGATTTTAAAAATAAATAAATCTTCACTAAGTAGCAGGATTACATTGCTTCAATATAAAGATCAGGATTACAAAGCTCTGAAGTAAAATAACGAAAACACTTAGCATTGATTAACAAGAGAACTAATATCAGGGTCTATCATAAAGATGCAAAGGTGCATGAGTAGTGAGTCACAACTCGGTCTGTAATAAAATTCAATACAAATTTTCTATCTCACTTGTTGTATTTCAAGTTATATTCCACCAATCATAACTTGCCACGTGTCTAGTTTTTTTTTCCTATTTTAAACTTGAGTTATTTTATAAGGAAAGTGAAAAGAATACGTGGCAAGTTATAATTAGTGGAGTATAAAATAGAGTACAAAAAGTGAGATTAGAAATTTTTATCCAAATGAAATCTGGGGTACCCCCTTCTTAAGGGCGTTGTCTGTGTTTGATCTTAATAGTGAATCTTAAGTGGTAGCCTAGTGATAGGACGTGCCATAATATGCATATTGAGAAACGTAAATTGTGAGTTTGATACCCTATGATAACGAATCCCTATAGTTCACATCTAGGGCTATTGAGCCTAGTAATTATCCGATGCGTGTGGGACGGGAGGGTTGCAAGTGCTTATAAGATTAGTCGGGACAAAGTTTCGGATATCCATTTTATTTATAAAAAAAAAAAAGGCTTGAAGCCCCTTCCCCTATGTATTATCAATAGACAATTGCAAATCATAATACTTGTCTCCATGCTGCCTAATAATCAACAGAAATGTTCATCAGTTCCCTCCAAATTCTCTTAGAGAAACCACGTTAGTAACAACAAGTGATTTTCACATGCCATGCAACATGTAGAAAACACAAATTGTATCTCCAAAATATCCGATTGAAGAGAATTATATTTTAGTATTATGAAATGGTATCTTAACTTTTGACTAGACTAAATCACTCATTGCTTATGAGGCACCCCGAAAGTCCCATGAACAAATAGTGTACTAGATTCAAGATGTGATTTCCAAGTTTACTTTATGTCTCAGGCAATGAGCCCACCACTCAAGTACCTCATGAGTTCTTAGTATTATTAAGTGATGGTTTGTCAACATCACGACATTTTATTTATTTATTTATTTTTTATGGTTTGAATTGATTAAGGTGTGAGTCACAATCCTTTACAAGTCATGCCGAGTGGGTTGCAATTATAGAGTTATAATGTAAACATTAAACCCTAAATTAAGTGATGGCTTCTTTGATTCATGGTTTTGTTGTTTTTTCACCTATAGCCACTTTCTTTGTTGAAACGTTTGCGGTTAATCGTCTTGACCAGATCACATTTACTCTGTGGCTCTGTTCTAAAGTGCATAACTCTTTTTACCTTAGTGAAAACAAAATTTTACTAGACTCCCAATCCCATATATACTGAATCATTTTCTGGAAACAGTGGAAAGTATTTTGTATCGTGGACCATTGACTATTCCGAATGTCACTGAGCCAAGATGTTGTTTATACAGATAAAAGCCAAATCCCTACAGACCGACAGTAACGATAGTCGTCATTGCTGCTCCAATTGCTGCTTCTGTCGTGCTATTCTTTTTCGGCTAATATCTGCCATGTAGGAACGGAAGAAAGAAAATGTAGTACAATGCTGTAGAAGAAGAATATAGTAAGATATGAGTAAATTGGTTATATACATTCTTGGTTAAAATACATTTTGGCAATTCAAAATTTAGTTTCGCTATCAATTTGATCTCTAGTATTCAAATTTAGTTATTTTGATCTCCAAGTATGTATTTGTTGTGACGTAGTCATTTTGTGTAAAGTCAATTGATTTTGCTCCTGTATTTTATGCCTCAATATATTGTCATTTTTTCTAAACCCAGGCGTTAATCGAGAAAAACCTAACTCCCATTAAGGTACATACACAAAAATCAAATACACATTTTCACCAAAATCAGGTTGTATTATATTCCCAAATGTTGAAAACATATCTTAACCTCAGGCAAACGTCAAAACTAGGAAAATTAAAGAGAGAGAAGTACTAAAGTTAAAAAAAAAGAATTCTGATTGGAAACAGAACACAAAGATCCAAAGTTATATATCTGTGAACAATAATTAAACAAGTACTAGTAGGAAAGGCTGTTTTTTTTCTAATAAGGAATTGAACCAAACGAATAGTACTTAATGATATATATATATATTTGGGATAATTTGCATTATAGGTTTGTGACCATAAGATTCGGACTTGGTGAATGTAACAACGTTGTCAGTGCTCCAATAGAATTAGATAGATTAAAAGTCAAACAAATGCTGAGGGATTTATTTACTAGTCCTCTTTTATGTTTCTTTTCTTTTAGTATGTGTTTTTTTTTTCTCTTTTTGGATTCTTAAATCTTGGTTTGGCTATGTGAGGCCTGTTCCTATTAGTTCGAAGATCCAGTTCATTAAACAATATGAAGAATTAATTATTCAGTCTTGAAGCACAATTTTTTTTTTTTGAGATACGAAGGTGTGTCCACCTTGTATAGTATACATAAATTTTGTGGAAGTCAGCATGAAATCAAAGTGTGGAAAATGCTACACTTAAGAGAGTTTTTGGTTCTTAGCGATTGCATAGCTATTGGCTCTAACTTCATTTGATATGGAAACAAGCAGCATTATTGGTGAGATGGTGTTTAAATGAAGCCTTAAATATGCTTTTCATCCTTAATTTTTTGGGACGATTTTAATATGGTCCTCAACAAATTTTTTATGTCAATTTAGGCCTTATCATTTTAAACATGTTTCAATGTTATCCTTACCATTAAAAAAACTAATAAAAATTGCCAAGGTTAATGATTTTATGACTCGTGGGGTTGGAGGTCATGGATGTAAACACCATATTTTGTAACCGGTCATAAATTCACGACGGCAGATAAAATAATCATTTTATCAATTTGAGGGTAAAAGACATCCTTTATGTCATTGGAAGATTGGGGATTCAATTTAAATTTCGATCCAAATTCTTAATGATCAAAAAGTCATTTACTTCACATGGATCAAAGCACCAGATTAAAATCGAGTTATAACGTGTAAAGAAACATTCTTTAAAATGGAATTGAATACCAATAATAATGAAGGGGTAATTATGATTGCTTCTTAAAATAATTAATGATGCGATAAATGGTCATTGGTCTGATTCCAAAAATAAAAATAAAAATGGTCTGCCTTGCAGCATAGAATAAAATTAATGAATAATTAGATGTTTTGATATTTTAATTAGTTATTTTGTTTGGACCTTTTTTTATCAATATGTTTCTTTCTTTTTGTTCTAAAATTTGAAAGGGATGGCATTTAATCATAAGTTCATTGTAGGAAGCAAACAAAAATAATAATCCAATTACAAATTGTCACATTAAAATTTAATGATAAATCCTAAATTTACATGTGTCTCTAAATATATTAATTAAATGAAACACCAAAGAACAAATTAAAAGGTGCCATTTGTCATATAAGTTGACATTACATTGGAAAATAAAAATGCCACATGTCACTTGGACCCACAAAAGAAAGACAGTCCCTTCTCATTAAATTTGGACATTTGTGATTGATAGTTATTTTTAATATATTTTAAAGAGAGTAAATTGGAGATAAATATCAATAAGTACAAGTTCTTGGGCACTCTTTGATTTTGGCCATTTAAGATTGACCACTTGTCTTCAACAAGGTTAAATCATATTGGAATTCATACTTAGAAGACCACTATATAAATAAAAGGCACCCTCTAGCTCATTGATTATCAACCTTCACATATCGAAACATTGTCGAACTCAAGCATAAAGCTTTGAAAGACTCCATACGTGGAAGCTCTCCCAGATTCAAGCCTCAAAACTCCAAGGAACTTCTACATCCAAGTCATTAAATTTCCTTAAATTTGAAAAACACTTGAAAAACGTGAAGAGCACAAAGAATGAAGAACTTCTAAACAAGTTCGAGGCCTAGAAAATCATCCACAAGTTCGTCACTTACTAAGTTTGATCCAAGAAACAAATTTTGTAGCCCTAAAATTAAGAACCTATTGTATTTGTTCTTACTCTTCTTGTATCTAGTATAAGACGATCATTTTTAGTTATTAATGTTGTTAGAACTAGGCTTCGGAAAAAAAAAAAAAAAAAAAATGTTTTTCATAAGGACTTCGATTTTGTACATTAAAATTATTGCAAATTCGTAGATTATTTTATAGATTTAAAAGAATATCAAATTCCATTTGATATAATGTTTGATTCAAAATGTATTGAGAAGTAATTATTTTCATTTTTTTTTTCTTTTGTTTACAAATTGTTAACATTGAATAGATATAGTTTTACTTTTCAAAGTATATTTAGTCTTTTTTTTTTTAATGAAACAAAGTATATTTAGTCTTGAATCTTATTATGTTTTTCATTCTTATATTATTATTTTCAAACCTAAAGTGTTGGTTTCGTCCATGAATTTGATACAATAAAAATTTCACATTACAAGTTTAAATGACTTAATTCCAATTTAGTTCCTTGTGTGTTGGCTAGATTTAGCCATTTAGGTATCAATCTCTCTTTCGCTTAGATTGAATCAATACCCAGAAAGGATTCAAGTCTTTGGACATTTCGCATGACAAAAAGATATTATATAGGTACCCAGTTTTCAGAGATATTCTAGATAACTCAATTTAATAAAATGAATCGCAACAAAGTGGAAGTTAAGTATTAGACAAACATGCTTATTGTAGCCACCATCTAGTAAACATAAATAAAAATTCCCAGTCCCATTTTTAGTGTTTCATTTTCAATATACCATTTTTCTTCTATTTTAAAATTTGGTTACTCAAAGTAGGATATAAGAATTTTATTCTATAAACATTACCTAGGATACAACTCTGTAATTGAAACCTCATACTTTGTTATCCTAGAAATAGTGTCCATATGTAATAATTTGGCTGATGGAACATTGCTCTACATAAAGCTTGCAGGTTGTGTAGGTGCAGGGAGAGCTACAGAATTGCTATTAAGCATGAGAAGAACTGAGATCATGTTTGGTCTGTCAACTACATTTTCTTGAACACATAACAGCCCAATGTGAATACATCTTATTATTTTGGGTGCTGGATCGCCCCCTCAATGTGGGATCTATGAGATTTGAAGCTGTCCCCTCACTCCAATTTTCCCATGCCTGCAAAAATATGTTAATGTGCATATACCATGTCATTTTTTTCCCTTTCCATAACAAAAGAAAAAAGAATGTACCAATTGATATTCATACTCACATAGCTTAGAAGGTCCTCTATATTCTCTCCATAGTGGAAACGAGTAATCTTTTGGCCACATACAATCTCAAGAATTAACACACCAAAACTGAAAACATCTGATTTAATCGAGAATTGTCCAAGCATTGCATACTCTGAAGCCATATATCCACTGCATATTAATATCGATAAACTTGGTTTCAATTGAATAGTAATAGCCCCTAATTATTATGACCATAATATATAATTTCCATCATTGTTATAGGTTTTATGGTGTTACTCTAATATAATTGACCTATTCAAATCATTATTCAAGGCAAGAACAATTGTAGCCATTGGCTCTAGCCTGTTGTGATACTTACTACGTTCCCACAATTCTACTTGTGCTACCTTCACTTTGATCCACTACAAACATCCTTGCCATGCCAAAATCTGCAATTTTAGGATTCATTTCTGCATCTAACAAAATGTTGCCAGCTTTGAGGTCATGATGAATAAAATGGAAAAAAAATAACCAGTACTATACAGATTAAAAACACTAGCCAATAAACACAAAAACCAAAAGCAAAAAAAAAAAAAAATACGGGTATATGTTGTAAACACAACCAAAAGCAAAAATAATTATATAACTGGTTATTTTTTCCATGAGCAGTACCATAAAGATTAACAACAATGGTTATATAGAAAAAAATAAAATAAATAACCAATACTGTACAGATTAAAAACACCAGTAAACACAAAAGCCAAAAGCAAAAATATATATATATATATATATATTGTATATGCTGTAAACACAAAAACCAAAAACAATTCTTTTTTTTTTCCATGAGCAGTACCGTATAGATTAACAATAATGATTATATAGGAAAAAAAATAACCAGTACTATACAGATTAAAAACACCAGCCAGTAAACACAAAAACCAAAAGCAAAAAAAAATAAAACACAAAAACCAAAAGCAAAAATAATTATATAACTGGTTATTTTTTTCATGAGCAGTACCATATAGATTAACAACAATGGTTATATAGGAAAAAAAAGAAGAAAAAGATTGGGATTCTTGAAGAGACTGTAACTTGTATGGAATGAATACAGGACGAAGAGAGAGAGTATTATGGGGAGCTTTTTTTAACGTCAACATAAATTAATTCAATAAGGGCATATGTGTCCATTTAGATGAGATTTTATTATAAATGGGTTTAATTTTTGAAGAAAAAAAGAATATTCCGTTAAGTTTTTGAATTTAACGGAATATGCTAATGGCATGGGGCAATTGC
Organism: Fagus sylvatica; assembly: GCA_907173295.1. NCBI lineage: Eukaryota > Viridiplantae > Streptophyta > Magnoliopsida > Fagales > Fagaceae > Fagus > Fagus sylvatica. The sequence goes on along the minus strand of OU015761.1, from coordinate 52,776,353 downwards.
ACATTGTCAATACATTAAGGGGACATTGCTTTGTTTTATAGTTTAAGGAGGATATTGAACTTCACTCCATAGATAAAAGGGGGAAAGTGAAATTTGCCCTTATAATTATTGTATCAATTCATGTTTTGCCTTCAAAAGAAATTTTTGTATCCAGCCGTAAATGGGATTAGCAGGTTTTTTTTTTTTTTTTAAATGTTGTTGAACAAAGTTTTCTTTTCACACCCCATGATTATATCCCAAAAATCTATCCCAAAAAATCATCTAAGAAATCCACACCACCACCACCACCGTCGGCACCGCTCCTACCAGTTCCACCGTCTGCACCGCTCCTACCAGTTCCAGTGTCAGTGCCATCCTTCTTCTTCAAAGCCTAACGGGAGGAGGATCCTACTTTATACGCATCATTTCGTGGATCTAGGTAACATGCATGAGAATGAATGAGATAACATTGTCAGGGTCGACCTTCTCAATCTTATCTCCATTATCTTTCGAAGAATTTTCTCCTATTTCAAACCAAAAACACAAAACATGAGTTAAAAACCATATCCAAAAACTAACAAAAAATGTAAAAAAGAAAACAAATTTACTAGCTTCGAATCTTTTCATCCTTGAGCTTCAAAGTAACCTAATCAAGTCAGCGACTTTTGATAGCACTTATTTATCAACAATCTCTTCGATGTCTTTTCCCACAAAGTCGTCGGATGAACTCGAAGCTCTCCCGCATCTCTGGCCATTTCTTGCTCGGGTTTCACAGTAACCCATCTCAAAGCCCAAAGCATGTTTCCGGTGATGTTTAATCATCTTGGAGGGGAGAATTCAATTGGTAAACAAAGAAAAAAAAATGTGCTCTCTGTGAAGTCGAAGGTCTCCTATTCCTCTGTCCGTACCATTACATAGCTATTATTCTATTGATATTCTAACAGCCAGACTTGGAAATCTATAGTAGCTCATGCTGTAAGTTGGGATAGCTTGGGATACGCCTTAAGAAAAACTTCATGTCTTGCCTTTGAAAGGAATTTTTTATTTATTTTATTTATTTATTTTTAATAATGTCGTTAAACAAAGTTTTCTTTGCACAGCCCACCATGATTATAATTATTGTATCACTTCATGTATCGCCTTCAAAATTAATTTGTGTTTCCAGCTGTGAATGGCCTTAGCAGTTTTTTCTTTAATGTCGTTGAACAAAGTTTTCTTTGTACACACCCACCAAAAACTGTTAAGGTCAACCTTCTCAATCTTACCCTTCTCCATCATCTTTCCAAGTATTTTTCTCATTTTCAAACTGAAAACACAATTGATTCCAAGTATTTTCTAATTTTCAAACCCAAAACACAATTAATGGAGTTAAAACATATATACCAGACCAAATCAAAACAAACATAATGTAAGAAGAAAATAGGGAAAAAATTTTAGTAGCTTAAAATCTTTGTCATTGAGCTTCAAAGTACTCAACAAAGGACGTCCCGTTTCTTCAGCTCCCACATCTGCCAGTGAATGGAGGATTCTCTGAATTTACAAATAGTCTTTATCATCGAAATCACGTCGAAGATTTTCAAGAAGATTTTACCGATATTTTTCATGCATTGCATATAGATTAGCAACTGGTGAATCCATATAAGCATGTTTGAGGACCTTTTTAGAGTGTGTTTGACAAGCTTAAGAAAGATTTTTTATTTATTTATTTTTTTTAATAATAAGCTATTTGTAACGCTTCCAAATGCACACCTTATAAGGGGATGAAATTTTTATTTTTACTCACTCCCGCTTAAACTTGTAAATAAGGAAATGAAAACAATATTCTTCAAATTTCCTTTTATTCCATTCCATTTCACCATTTTTCCTCCCCAAACAGGTCCTTAATAAAACTTTAAACCAAGTTATTATAATATTTATTTTCAGGGTTGACCTTAGAGCTGTACCTCAATTTAAAATCCAAAATCTTAAACTTTAGGGATATATATATATATATATATATATATATATATATATATATTTCCAGTAGGAAAAAAAAAAATAAAAAAATAAAAAAAATAAAAATCTCAAAGCCCACTACTTCTTATAGTGAGGAGTTGTGGGTCATGAAACCCAAGTTGCATGAGGAGGGGACATGGGTCATAAAGCCCAGATTTTATGGAGACAAAACATGAAAATAAAGTCAAGCCTGGTGGAGGTAAAACATGGGCTATGAAACCCAAACTGTGTAGAGGAGAAATGTGGGTGATAAAAACCAAATCTTACGGAGAGAAATTATAGACAATAAAGCCCAAACCATGATAGTAATACTGGCCCAAGGCCACATTTGCTTGATTAAATATATGAGTACAAAGCCCATCACGTGTGGGCTAGAGAATTGGGAAAATAATCACCCACCATTAACTCGAATTGTTATTTTGTAAAGTACAGAGTGTTTGTTGTAATTCTTAATCGTCGTTTAGATATTTAAATTGACTAATGTTTAGTAGAACTAGCCCCAAGTGCCAGCATCAAGAGTCAGGGTGCTACCAATACAGCACCAGCTACCTTTCCCCCCCTCGCCAGCCAGGGAGGGACTGGGGGTTTCCCCCCCTCGCCCACTTAACTGGACTGGGAGTACTAAGAAGTGGCTCTGATACCAATAGTAGAACTAGCCCCAGGTGCCGGCATCAAGAGTCAGGGTGCTACCAATACAACACCAGCTACCTTTCCCCTAGAACTGGCCCTAAGTGCCGGCATCAAGAGTCAGGATGCTACCAATACAGCACCAGCTACCTTTCCCCCCCTCGCCAGCCAGGGAGGGACTGAGGGTTTCCCCCCCTCGCCCCCTTAACTGGACTGGGAGTACTAAGAAATGGCTCTGATACCAATAGTAGAACTGGCCCTAGGTGCCGGCATTAAGAGTTAGGGTGCTACCAATACAGCACCAGCTACCTTTCCCCCCCTCGCCAGCCAGGGAGGGACTGGGGGTTTCCCCCCCTCGCCCGCTTAACTGGACTGAGAGTACTAAGAAGTAGCTCTAATACCAATAGTAGAACTGGCCCCAGGTGCCGGCATCAAGAGTCAGGGTGCTACCAATACAACACCAGCTACCTTTCCCCCCCAGTCCCTCCCTGGCTGGCGAGGGGGGGAAAGGTAGCTGGTGCTGTATTGGTAGCACCCTGACTCTTGATGTCGGCACCTGGGGCCAGTTCTACTATTGGTATTAGAGCCACTTCTTAGTACTCCCAGTCCAATTAAGCGGGTGATGGGGGTTTGTAATTAGTTTAGTTAGTTGTTGGCAACCAATAGTAGCACGGTTAGACTAACTATATAAACCAACCTGTAACAATTATTTGGAATATCTTGAATGTTAGTGAAAATTGCTAGTCTCTTTGAGAGTTAAGCTTAGAGATTGCTAGTCTCTTGAATAGAATCATTGGAGGCTGGTTCATTCGAAAGAACTATTTTACTTTATTGTTTGTGAGTGATTAGATAGAAACCAAGAGGTTCCTATTACTGTTATTTTTACTCTATTATTTTCACATTAGTTCATCACTCCACCACTTTTATAATTCATCAATTATAATAGAACATTATATCTTAACAAAAAAAAAAAAAAAAAAGCTAGGGAGGAGGGGGAAAAATATTGTTACCTTTCAAAAGGAACGTAAATTTTTTTTTTTTTAAATAATAATAATATGACCTCAAATTTAATATTTTATTATAAATTATAAAAATTTTGTGTATAACAGTATAAACAAATAAATTTAGGGTTTGATGATATAAATTTACGTAACTTTTACTTGGTGTCTATCTAATTTATAAAATCATTTCGTTCATAAATGAAATTTCTTTCATGAAAAAAAAAAAAAAAAAAAAAAAAAAAAAAAAAACCTTAATTTGGTATAGGAGTGCGTTCAGAATATTGGTCAGATGAACAAAATAATAAGATAGGATGAATATATATACGACAATTTTTTTGTAATTTTTTTTTAATTAATGAATGTTTTTGTAAGTTCTATTACATTAAAATATCACTCAACATATACATGAATGTCTTTTTCTATGTAATATTTGTTTAGGAATGCACTCCGAATATTGGTCAGTGATGGTTCACTTCACTGGTGGTGGCCGATCGAGCATATCAACATTGAACAATGTTTTGTGAAAGTTAACTATTTTGATATATGAATTGAAGTTAAAATCATTGTCCAATTTCTTTGATTATTTCCTCTTCAAAGCAAAGACTATTCATAACCCAACAAATCCCCATAAATCGTCTACAACGCATAATGCAATTTTATAAAATGAATAGTCAGACCGCCTAATTTTTGTTAATTTATTTATTACTTATTTTTATCGAGAACTTTCGGAAAAAAAAAGAAAAAAAGAAGAAGCAACAATATTGAGAACACTTCCAATTTCAAAAAATAAAGATTGATTATCTTAATATTACTGCCACATAACATAAGAAAAACTGAGACTTCCAATAACATAATAAGCCAAAAAAATTCTTCCAATTACATCTTCAACTCTTAAATTGTTGTGAAATAAAAAGAAATAATAAGAGAAAATAAATATGAAGATGAGAAAATATTATAAGAACTTTCTTTTATTCAATGGTCATCTACACATTGTAAACTTTATTCAGATCAATATCTCTCTGTATCTCATTTCTTTCTCACACAACCTTCTATTATATAGAAGTTTTCCAACCAACCTCATTAATGTCAGCCACAAATATTGACCATTATTTCTCTAAACGTGCTACCATCTATTGCATAGCCTTTTGACATATTCTAGTGCGTGAATAACATTGAACCAATTTTGTTCATGTTTTCTTCACGCAAAGCATGCTATTGTTAATCAATCCAAAACATGTGGGAACCTCATGACCATTCATAACATATATATAAAAAAAATTAGTATGCATCTTGTAAGAGATTGCGTGTTGAAGGTGAGCCTATTACATAGACATAGGTAGGTCGGTCACCAACTAACGTTGTCAATTGTCAATACTACACTATAACATTTATTGCATGACTTTTACAACATAAATTACGTTATTCCCCACATATAGTTCTTATTACAAGAAGTCCTCATAGACATCACATATTTGGAAGGCCATTCTGTGAGGAAGAGACTTGCTTAAGATAAGGCCTCCAATTGGAGGGTATGTGATGGTCGAAACATCCATATGGATCATTGGCTACCTTGGGCCACTTCGCAATATAATCTATGATGGACCCCTTATTTGTTTACCAAACCATATAATATTGAACAAATATTAAGAGCGTACCCTATTCCCCAGGCCCATCAAATGACTGGTTGTCAAGTTTGAGGGACTAATTCATTGCCAATGTTCAGTCAATTCGACATATAATTTTCCTTGCACCAAGACCCATCTCTCCCATAGGCTTGGATCAAGACTTTTTTTTTTTTATATAGAAATTAAATCCCACATCAAATTTTAAGTGTCTGGAGGAAGGGGTAGGACATACAGGCATAATACTTAAAAAAAAGAAAAAAAAAAAAAAAAAAAAAAAAGAATACCATATTGGCAGGCTCGCTTTGCAATAAGCACCTTAACAAAAAAAGCCAGGAGCATGCAGTCTCACTATCATCTTGATTCCTTACTATTCTGTTACTAATGGTTCTCTAAGTAGCCACTCTTGAGAGCCAAATGAGAATTCCATCTGCATAAGCAGAAAAGTAGCAGCTAAGATATATTTTGTAATTTTGAACTGCCATATTTAGGCGCTTTCAATTTTTTTTTCCAATAATAGCAAAGCACATAGCAGTTATGAACTCTAAAGTTGGGAGGAAGATTAATTTGAAGTAAACTACATAGTCAATATACAAAGATATTAGAGAAATGTATATATTACACTGGTATAGGTAAATTTTGTGTCTGTGCTAATCAATGATGTCATTGAAACAAGAAAAGAAAGAAAAAACATAAAATAGTTGGGTTTTGACGTACTTAAGACGCTGAAAGTTTATCAGATGCATCTCTGTCATTAACCAAAAAAAAAAAATGAAAAGATCAGTTGAGCTGCAAGGCTTTTGCCAATAATTGTATTTTTCTTTTTCTTTTAATTGATAGTACAAAGAAATAGAACAGCTACAGTCAAGGGCGTAGATAGTTTACAAATGATGAAGAGGCCTGCTTGGCCCAGTCCGAAACTAAGCTTTAACACTCTTTGGTTAACAACGAAGGCAGCCAAAAACAATTCCCACTTCCCTCCAGACCGAAACTAAGCATCTCTGATTGCTGACAGTGTGGCATGAAGGTTGCAGTAGACCCGACTGGTGTGGTATCCAGTATCCTTATGGGGCTCCCATCCCATCTCTGTACTTTGCCTGCTAGTCTATTCCTCCTCTGTTGGTGAGGTGTTTCTTTGCGTGTTCCAGGTTCTGCTCTCTTGGATGATCAGATCAGAGACTTTATGTAAACCCAATCCTGCAGGTGAGAGTCACTGGCTTTTGGAGGGTACCAGTCTGGGTGTTTTATCTATGTCTTGACCTGACCCAAACCTCCAATTTGCAAGTGTTAGGGGTAAGTTTTTGCAGGAACAGATGCTTTTCCAGCACCAATTCCAATCAAGAAGGGAATTGTTTGGAAAGTATTTTGCTTCAAGGGTTCTGGTTAGGATTGCGTTTGGTTGTTTTGCTAGTCTCCAGAATTGTTTTCCTAGCATTGCTTTGTTCATCCAAGAGGAATATTTAAAACCTAGTCTCCCCTTTGATCTTGGGAGGCAGAGGGTCTCCCAAATGAGTAGATGTAACTTTGGGGATGGGTTTCTTGCCATTTAGTTTGGATCTCTTGGGGTGTGTTTGGGCTAAAGAAATATTCTGGTTTGGTGTTGTTTATCATTTGACCCAACAGGTTACAAAACCATCCCAAGCTATCTTTTATGAAAGAAATTTGTTCACTTTGGTTGAGCTGGCTAGTGAATATGTGAACAGTTATCTTCTTATGTGATATGCATATGTTTCCTTGCATATTTATGATGAGCACATCATGTTACCAAATTCTAGTGTCCTGAAGTTTAGAAAATGTTGGTTAGAAGATATCCTTTACTCCAAATGGGGGCTAGCATTTTTTTACTTAAACGAAGCGAGTGTAGAGTCTAGAAGGACTTGTGGAAGAGTCATTAAGGGCTTGACTATAAGTCTGAAACTTTTGATTGGAGGCATCACATGGATTAAAAGTAGCTTGATGATCCAACTAAGGAAAAGCATGTTTCTAATGGAAAATCTTGATGTGATAAATTGAGAAAGAAACTAATGATGATACTTCAGTGTTTTTTTTTTGGTTTCCAGAATAAGATCAAGATATAGAAGTGGCATCATCATTGGATTATTGTGTTCATGTCAAAGTCATGTCCTAAATCTTGTTGATCAAATTGCATGCATCATGTATCTGAAACTCTGAGATTATATTTAAGCTATAATAATTAATAATGTCTAATATGTGTTTGTTGATAATTAAAGTCACTCCCCATTCAAGAAGGGTGTGGATATGGTCTATAGCCAAAATGAAGATGTCAAATCGGAAGCAACTGGGTGCTGCACAAAGGGTTTTATTTTCTATTAGTTTTGGATTGTATTTCCTCGCTGGATGACTGGTGGTTAGTTTTGCCCATGCCATAGTTCACACTAAGATATTGTTGTCTATTCACTGTACTGAAAATATGCTTTCAAGAATTTGTTTACTCAAGCTGGTTTTCTATGGGTAGCTTCGGTGCATGAGGTGTAGTTGAAAGATGGGAGTTTTTGGACTATTAAAATACCCCAAGATTGTACAAGAGGTTGGAGAAAGATGAAAAAACTGAGAGATGAAGCAAGAAAGTTTCTGCATTATGAAGTTGGCGATGGTACCAAAGTGTTCTTGTGGCATGATAGGTGGCACCCTGATGGCATTTTCTATCAGAAGAATGGACACAGAATAATCTATGATGCAGCAAGTTCTTTTAATGCTAAAAGTGAGTAGTGTTCTAAGGAATAAGGAATGGCATTGGAAAACTGCCAGATCAGATGATTTGGTGAGCATTTAGAGCAAGCTTAGTATGGTGCAAATTAAGGAATGTGACAAGGCAATATGGTGGGGCTCCTCATCAGGAAAATTCAGTTGTGCAGCAACTTGGGAGCAGCTGAGGGGAAAAAAAAGGAAGACGCGTGTTGATGGAAACTCATCTGGTCCCACGATGTTACCCCAAAGCACAGGTTTATAGGTTAGCTTATTATGGGAAATAGACTATCCACAAAAGCAAGACTAATACAATGGGGCACTAATTGCATATTCTGCAAAAACATGGAATACAAAAACCATTTTATATTTTGCTTGCTCTTTCACAAAGAGAATATGGAGGCATGTTATGCGCCTATGTTTGGTATCAGATAGTCCTAACACCTGGGATGAGTTACTGTGTTGGGGCATTAAAAAACTTAAAGGTCAAAGTTTTCATGTAACTTTGGGCAAAATGGCATGGTGGGCTGTGGTATACCACATTTGGATCCAAAACAACACGATTTTTATGCTGGTGAAGTTAAACTGACGAACAAATGGTTAAGGAAATATGCAGAGATGTTAAAGCTAGGATGGCAACCTAAAAACAAATTTACAATTCTATTTTTAACAGGATCCTTTGTACTAATTGGGGAATTCCGTTGTTAGTATTACATATACACTGTTACTTCCTTGTGAATCCTAGTGGAAATAACATAGTATGAACCATGACATAGGTAAAACCAGAAACCAAAAGTCAACAACATTCAGCAAGGGAATGCAACCCAAAAATCATAACAACAAAATATACCTTATTAATTCTTATAGTTTGTCTTCTAAACAAAAAAAAAATTCCTATAGTTTGAATATATATTACTTGCCTCAAATGACAAGCTTGATCATTGTTTTGAAGCATGCTTAAGAAGTTATTGTTTGAAGAACTATAATTCCACATGGAAAAAGGATTCTACACTCCAAATAATTATAGAAAATTAATTCATATGATCAAAATAAAAAGTGCATAAATTTACAAAAAGTGGGGGTGGAATATCAAGAGTACTTGATTACTAAAATTCACACCTACAGATACCCAAATGGGTGAAGACTGAAGAGTTGACCGTATTTAGTATCTTGGTGTGCAGGGGTTGAGCTTTTTGAAAGTTCTTTACCTGTTAATTATTCTAAAAAATGATAAGTATAAACAGCCCAAAACAAAGGACTAGCAATGAGCAACAAGTTCATATCTGGCCTCTCTCTGCTTGGCACTAAACTTGACAAAATTAAACTAAATAAACTATAAGAGGAAACCTAAAGTATTATACTAGAAATAGTGTCCATATGTAATTGAAACCGAATTATCCTTTAAAATTTGGTTACTCAAAGTTGGATATAAGAATTTTATTCTATAAACATTACCTAGGATACAACTCTGTAATTGAAACCTCATACTTTGTTATCCTAGAAATAGTGTCCATATGTAATAATTTGGCCGATGGAACATTGCTCTGCATAAAGCTTGCAGGTTGTGTAGGTGCAGGGAGAGCTACAGAATTGCTATTAAGCATCAGAAGAACTGAGATCATGTTTGGTCTGTCAACTACATTTTCTTGAACACATAACAGCCCAATGTGAATACATCTTATTATTTCCGGTGCTGGATCGCCCCTCAATGTGGGATCTATGAGATTTGAAGCTGTCCCCTCACTCCAATTTTCCCATGCCTGCAAAAATATGTTAATGTGCATATACCATGTCATTTTTTTCCCTTTCCATAACAAAAGAAAAAAGAATGTACCAATTGATATTCATACTCACATAGCTTAGAAGGTGCTCTATATTCTCTCCATCGTGGAAACGAGTAATCTTTTGACCACTTACGATCTCAAGAATTAACACACCAAAACTGAAAACATCTGATTTAACCGAGAACTGTCCAAGCATTGCATACTTTGGAGCCATATATCCACTGCATATTAATATCGATAAACTTGGTTTCAATTGAATAATAGCCCCTAATTATTTTTTTGGTGTAATAGCCCCTAATTATTATAACCATAATATATAGTTTCAATTGAATAGTAATAGCCCCTAATTATTATGACCATAATATATAATTTCCATCGTTGTTATAGGTTTTATGGTGTTACTCTAATATAATTGATCTATTCAAATCATTATTCAAGGCAAGAACAATTGTAGCCATTGGCTCTAGCCTGTTGTGATACTTACTATGTTCCCACGATTCTACTTGTGCTACCTTCACTTTGATCCAATACAAACATCCTTGCCATGCCAAAATTTGCAATTTTAGGATTCATTGCTGCATCTAACAAAATGTTGCCAACTTTGAGGTCACGATGAATAATCCAAAGTCGTGAATCCTCGTGAAGGTACAAAAGCCCTCGTGCAATGCCTCTTATAATTTTACAACGCCTTTCCCAAACTAAATCTACACGCTTCATAGGATCTACATATTCATGAAATCATTTTGTTACTCCAATAAAATTATTTTGATTAGAATGTACAGATGGAAATTCATTGGTACCAAATATGTAGTGATCAAGGCTTGTGTTAGGCACAAACTCATAGATAAGAAGTCTTTCATCTCCTTCCATGCAGAATCCAAGGAGCCTAACTAAATTCCGGTGTTGAAGCTTAGCCACTAATAGGACCTTGTTCTTAAATTCTATATCGCCTTGTCCGGAGTTCCTTGATAGTCTTTTCACAGCTATCTCTTGTCCGTTGGAAAGCCTACCCTGAACATATATGGTATAAATAAAAAAGTTCAAGTTAACTTCAAGGAATTAAAAGTATTAGTTTAACACATGATTAATGATCTATTTTACATCATAAGCTACCTTGTAAACTACCCCAAATCCACCTTTTCCAAGCTTATTTGCATCAGAAAAGTTGTCTGTGGCTGCGCTAATGGTGTTGAAATCAAAATAGAAGGATTCCACGCTTGTTATTTCATCCACAGCTTCACTTAGAGTAACAAGTTAATATATATCCAAATGATACTAGTGCATTTTATAAAAAAGATTTAACACACCGAATAAAGGAGCTTGTGAATAATTTTCCTTCCCCAAGGAAGGGCTAATAATAATCTTTCCTGCATGAATCATAATCTCGTTTTGAAGAGAGATTTGCAATTATTAGTTTAGGGTAGATTCCAACCAAATTTAATAAATTTCTCATAATTAATTGCTATGGAAAAGCTTCATTTACTCGCTATGAAAGCATACAATAAACTATGAATTCTAATTTTGATATATGGGCTAGTGTTTTCGTGGGTATTTCCAGTAATGTTTTAACAAAATCAAAGAAAAACTTTTGTAAACAGCTACAACTTTGCCAAACCATTTTTAGATTCTACCTTTTCCAGATAATACAAGCTGGGGATTAATGTTTATGTAATAAACTTCTTAAGACCAAGCCTTTTTTTGTATCAAACTTGAAGACCACCAACTATTCTTAAGACCAAGCCTTCTTATTTTGAAACAATTTTTATTTTTTTATGGGGAGATTGGCAAAGGTCTATTTTTAAGAAAGAAGGGCGACTTACCCCATGCCAAATTTACCGGAAATGGGATCATTTGTAAGGAAAGCATTTTCTTTTTTGAAAGACATACATGAATTCTTATGCTTCACTTTTTTTTATAAATGTTTGGTTCTATATCAAAATACTTTTCAAATAACTAGCAGCAATTGAACTAATTTTAACTTACTTTCAAAAGTAACCTTTGCCTTCCTCGCTCTTAAAAAGATGCAAATGCCAATTACAAGTATCATAGCAATAACAGTCAACGGAACAACAATGATGATAACAGTTCGAGTTGTGTTTCTCTCCTTTTCTGGGAAAACCAAAACCATAAGCATATTGTTATTCAAAGGCATGTCAACATGTAGTTGGCACACAAATTAGGACTTATCACCACATAAGTACATAACTAAGAAAAAAATTCCAAAAAAGAAGAAGAAGAAATTGATACAAAGAAAATCATAAAAGACCAAATTATATCCTTGGTACCAAAAGTTAAGCGTTTTCAATTCTTGAAATTTCAAATAAACGATTTTAGTCCTTAAAGTTTTAAAAATAAACGTTATTGATTTTTCGTCCACTTTCGTTAACTAAATAATGACGTGGCCAAATTAAAAACTAACATGTCATCACTCAATTTGACACGTCATCACTCCATTATACACAAAGGGGCCAAAAGTACTTATTTTTTGAAACTTGAAAGACCAAAAGCGTTAATTTTTAAAACTTAGGGAGTAAAAACACTTATTTGAAACTTTAAGTGCTAAAAACACAAAATAAATAAACTTTTAAGATAAACAATGTATTTTGACATTATAAACAAAATAACAACATAAAACCAATAAACCTCGTATCAATTGGATTCAATTGGACAATGTCAACCAAACCACTAGTAGTCTGCCCCAAAACACGAGTTGGTATCTCATATTACCGCGTTATACAACACCCTCCTTACAGCAAGTGGGATCCACTTGCTGTGAGGGGAGCGCTATATAGCGCGACAGTATGAGATTGTTTTTCCCGAAACACACGTACACACTTATCCTGACAAGTTGAAATTCCCAAGAAATACTTTTAAGAAGGGCATGTACAATGGGAACAAGATATAGTTACACAAAAAAGTTCATTAGCAATAATATATTATGATTAGTGTATAATAAAATTGACCTAAATAATAGGTGTAGTTGATATTACACCAATTCTACTCTCTCAATTATTAAATTAAAAAATATATATTACACATATCATAACTACCCATATCATTGAAAAAGAAGTCGGTGAATTTTTCTTTTTCTTTTTGTATTTACGTGAGAATTACCGCACCTTTCAAAGGCATGGGAGAAGGAAAAATGGGGGATGGTGGCAAGGATGCATCAACTCCAACTCCAAGGTCAAAGAAAGGGAAGGTCTCTAACCTAAAATTGCAGCTGAGTGTGTAAAATCTCCCACCTTCCTTCCCAATACAACACAGTGGAAGCTGTGAAGAAATCATTTCTAAACAATTAGTGCACTGTTGATCGGTCAAATCAGGAGTGCACTGCGCAAACACATATATTTTGCTGAAGTCTGGGGCGACTGAGGTTTTGGCCACAAACTTGCTATAACCACCTGATGCAGCTTCACTTATCATGCCATCTAACAAAGACTTAACCACTTTGCTGTACCCATCTATGTCTGACACCTTATTTTTGATTGAGGCAACTACGGCAAACATCTTGATTAAGATCTCCTCTACAGAGTCCAATTGCATAGACTTTGTTCGGGTCTTTGCCATAAGAGTTAGTGTAAGAGCCATTGTCAATTTTGGTGTTGGAGGAGATGGAAGAGAGGACGTGGTTGAGGTTGGCCGCGAAGTTATTGTTAGGGGTGTGGTTATTCTCGCCTTGTGAACAGGTGTGGCATATGAAGCTTGGCTGGGTAGAGGCTTGATGAATAATGAGTATGAGAATTGGAGAAAGGGAAAAAAATAGTCTTGAAGAAACCATTGCCACGTGTTCCGTTCTATAAAATGGATAGTTTTGCACCTTTAAGCTTTACAGAAATGGGTGACATATTTTGCGGCAATCAAGGGAAGGAAGATGCAATGCCTTTAGGACATGAGTGATTGGTAGGAGATTTTACATGTGTTCACAAAACGTGTGAAATATTGTTATCATGTCTTTAGACTTACTCTCTGTGACTCTGTACCTAAGAGTTTTACGGGAAGGGTGAGGCAATCAATTTTGTGTTGGCAGTTGGGGCATAGCGTTCAAACTTCAAAGCAAATGAAGATTCAATGCAATGCCTTTAGGACAAGGGGTGTGCTTAACGCAAGTGACAATTCAATCAATGTCTGCTAGTAGGATATATACTTTTAAAAGGAAGCCCACTTTTATCTTTTCCTTCAAGTAGTTTTTTTTTTTTAAACTTCCCTCAAGTAAAATTGTAAAACTATACTAACAACATTCACATCAAACTCCTTAAAAGTTTAGCTCAATTTTAGTTAAAAATCTTATCTTTCTATTTAGCTAACATATTTTTCACATGCACATGCACGTGCACGGTGCATCGATCAAACTCTTTATTTATTTTTTTCTCTACTATGTTTCAATACTATTTATTTATGCGTTTGTATTCACAACCACATACAACGTACAAATCAAACAACGCTGATTTACCACCCTTACAAAGATAGGCCACCCCACGAGAAAGATAGGCCACCTCACATTCAACATTGACCAAAGCAAAGGAAGATTCAATGCAATGCCTTTAGGATACGAGGGGTCTGCCTGACGCAAGTCAACCAAGCAATGTCTGGCAGGAGAGACTTCTCATCAATTTTCCTGTTATTCCTCCGTCCTTAAAGTTATAAACGAACTAACTTGTTTATCAACAACTCAGGCTAACGAAAAGCTTGTTTTTGTTTCTTTACTGGCTAATGAGCTAAAATAAAGCTTAAGTTTAGGTTTAATTATTAAATAAGTTAAGCTTAAACATGATAACATGTTCATGAACAATCTCGTGAGTATGAAACTCGATTTAAGTATATATAATTTATATGTTATATGTATAAATATTTAAAATATACATTTATTTAGACTTGAGATTAGATTTTGTAAGTTTGTAAATAAATTCAGAATAAATCAAATTATTATTTATAATTTACAAATAATATAAATAGTCCATTTTGTAGTATAATTATATATAATTTTTAATATATAAATTGATGAATCTAATTTTTATAAGTTCATAAACGAAAATCATTCTATCAAATTAACTCAAATAATAATTTCAATTATAATTTAATTATTAATTTTTATCATAGATTTTTTAAGGAATAAATTTTTTTTTATTCATGATTATTAATTATGAGTTCATAAATGAGAAAGCTCCCTTTCAGTTTTCTATTTTAGCTAACCCATTTTTCAAATGCACAAACATCAAATTATATTTATTTATTTATTCTATTTAAAAATTATTTGTTTTTATTCACAACCACACACTACAAATTGAACAGCCAAGATCGACCACCCTTCCATGGCAAAAGATCGGCCAACAATACCCTATGACAAAGATTGGCCACCCACAACCAAGATTAACCACCACATGACAAAATCGCCACCCAATGGCCAATCTCCGCCACCCCACAATCAAGAACGGCCAAATTGGCGACAAGGACCACTGCCCAAAGCCGAACGTTGGGTGACTTGGGTCCTTTAGAGAGAGATAACTCTACAACTATTAGCCCAAAAATGGAAAATTAAAATAAATAAAAAGGTTAGGAGGCGACATGGCTAAGCAAACCTTTGAATTTGACACACACAATCTTATGTGGTCGTATCATAGTCTAATATGAAAAAAGAAAAAAGAAAAAAAGGGTATAAAACCATGAAGTTATTGCTCAATGTGACATAAGTTATCATTGGATGCGACAAATTTATAGTCGTGTGTTATTTTGTTTATTATGGCCAAAATTACTATAAAATAATAGAGTTACTATTTAACATGACATGAGTTATATTAGATGGAAAAAAAAAAAAAAAAAAATTATTATTATTTATATTTGCTCTTATATGCTCAAAGTGAACCCAAAAAATTTCAAATTTCAAATTACAAAACAAAAAATTTCATTTGTGATTAGCACAAGAATTTCTAAGTATTTAGAAACGAAAACCAAATTACCAAATTTTGTGTAAAGTTTAGGTACAAAATTTAAGTTGCGTGACAACGTGACTCGCTAGTTGAATTGTCTCACGTTAAGCAGACCTCTTGGGTATTGCCTTGTCCTAATATTAACAGTGGAATTTGTATCATCACAACACCAGTACTCCAAAATAATGTAATATAGTAATTCATCAAAATGACTTACTTTTCTCTTCTGATTGTGCTCCTTTCCATGCTTAGCGTGGTCAGCCTCACCACTCATGCACTTGATGATCCCCTTGACATTGTCTGTGCAAACACCACTATCCCCAAAAATAGCCTACAAATCCAGTCTACAAACAAAAAAAGTTGAAATATGTTGAAATAAAACAAACAAATAATTAGAACAATTGAATAGACTACTTACCATATCATCTTTGCCAGTCAGTTTCATGGAGTTGAGCAAACGGTTTGCCGTCTCTTTAGGTCCCACATTCGCGACGGAATGTAGGACCCCACAAAGTTTGCCAGCATTCTCCCCCATGGAGATGTAGTTGGCTGCTTTGGCAAGGGTGTCGTCATCCAAAAGCAGCTCGGTCTTGGTCTCTTTTTGGGATATATCGTCTGGATGGAAAGAAGGTTAAGGGTCTTTTCTCTTTTATTCTTCCTAGATCCCGACCCCCATTTGGCGAGTGTGTGTGTGATCTCTATCTCTTTTCCGTTTCGAGATATGAGTTGTGTGTGTGTGGGAACATGTGTACGTGTGTGCGTGTGAGCACAAATTTGGTGTCGCCACCAACCATGGGAAATTTAAGGTGTGACTGGGCACCTATATCTAACAGATTTTATCTTATTTAGACATCTAAAACTAAATGGTCTTGAACCAGAGATGGGTTCGGGGGTTTGCTTATGCGTGGGGAAGGTGTTAGGCACCCCACGACATCCGTTTAAGAAAACGGTTACCTCCCTTCTAGTGTTCCCTTTTATTTGCTAAGCCTAGGTTTGTTGGTTTTTATTATGTACAAATGTCCCAAATTTGGTCATGCAATGTACCAAGAATGGCAAATGCAATTCGACCTCATTTGGTTTTGATTAGACTCTTTATTTCACCGTCCCTCATCTTTGTATTTTTTAAATTTTCGGGCATTTCGGTGGTAGGATATACTTGAAATCCTAACACCTAGTGCCGGGACAAACAATTAATGTTTTTGGTGCCATATTCGGGATCTCTTTACCCTTGATTTCCAAGAGTAAAGCGGTCCGTCAAATGGCGGGGTTTTGGATGATTAATTCACACTTTGGGGAATTTTAGACCATGATCCTATGGGAGTTAGAACGTGTAGAATCCCTTACACGAAAGCACGTACCAGCCACGCCCCCGTGTAAAGGACTCATACCATGGTGTCCCAAAAGCCAGGGCGAGCCGTTGCCCTTGGGTTGCACCAACTTCGTTTCTAACGCCCACATTACCATGTTTACTCTTTTTAAAGTTTTCATGGCAAAGTGTATTTTAATCACATTTTTATATCAAAGCGATAAACACTCAAACAAGTAATCACGGCATGTTCGCAGCACATAAATTACAAGAACGAGTATGAAAGCGAATAAAATGTTCAAACAAGTAATCACGGCATGTTCGCAGCACATAAATCACAAGAATGACACGGCAATATGGGATGATCATGGCATGTTCATGTTAGCAGCACATGTTCGCAATAAATCATAAATATGAAATGACATAAATACAACACTTAATCGAAATGGCAAGTGTAATTTATGACACGAATTTTTAGGGAAAGGGTCAAGACCTCGTGGGGTCGGGATTCGATGCTATTTGAAAGGCTTATTCGAATCTCGACACCACCTTAGGGTTTACATGAATAAAATAAGGCAATTTTAGAAGAGAATTCAATGCCTCTCGGGCTTACACAAAGGGATTATGCTATTTGAAAGACTTATCCATCCTTCGAAGCCGAATAGGACTTATAATGAATGAAAATCATTTTGAAAAGGGGTTTCAATGCCTCTCGGGCTTACACGAAGGTTTAGTACTATTTGAAAGATTTACCTAAACCCACGAGGCCGAATAGGACTTATATGAGAAAAATCATTTTAAAAGGGATTTCAATGCCTCTCGGGCTTACACAAAGGTTTAGTACTATTGAAAGACTTACCTAAACCTTTGAGGCCGAAATAGGACTTATATGAGTGAAAATCATTTTTGAAAATATGGTTGGTGAATTTTACGGGTCCAACGCCTCATGGATTTACATGGGGTTTAGTGCTATTGAAAGACTTATCTAAAACCTCCAAGACCGGTCGGTGTTTTCATGCCCAAATCAAAATAGAAAAGGGAATGGGTAAACAATATTTACAACGTAGTAAATAATGAAATAGCGGCTATAAATAGATTTAAAGCATGACGGAAAGCGATAAATGTATTTACAGCGATGACGGAATTTAAAGCAAGGGATTTTCGTGGGTCCAATGCCCTATGGAATTACGTGATGGTTAATGCCTCTTTGAGGTCTTACATAATCCACCACGACCAATCGGGATTATCACGCCAAATCACAAGGGAAAAAGGGGGATAAATTGGGTACGTGAAAGGAAAATGAAAGAAAACCAAGGGGGTGGTTCCTAGGGTCCAATACCTTCATGCAATATAAGGGCTATATAATCACAAAACGTAGGGATAATGCCCATACACAGAAAGCTCAATATAATAAGAAAGCAATAAATGTATTTAAAGCATTGCGGAAAGCGATAAATAAATTTAAAGCAATAATGAATCTAAAGCAAAGGGGTTTTTATGGATCTAATGCCCTATGGAATTACGTGATGGTTAATGCCTCTTTGAGGTCTCACATAATCCATCCACGACCAATCGGGATTATCACGCCCATTTTACAAAGGGGAAAAACGGGGGGGAACATAAATATTCACAACATAGTAAAGCAGTAAATGACGGTATTTAAACATGGGAGATGTGTTTTTCGGGTCAAATACCTCGTGGGCTAACATGGTTGTTACGGCCTCATGGAGGACTTATGTAATCCGCCAAAGCCACTCGGCATCGTCGTACCCAAACACATGGGGAAAGGGGTAATCACAACATAATATATCCACAAATAAAGCAATAAATAGATCTAAAGCATATATGCAAGATATTTAACAAATAAAACATTTAATGAACTAAAGCACGTAAATAAGAGTGGACCCTTGTGAATCCCTTCCCATTTTAGGGATCATCACTAGTCACTTCCACCCAAAAGAAAGGAAAAGAGAGAAGAGAGGAGAGAGAAAGAGCTTAGAGAGAGAGAGTACCTAGAGAGGAGTCTCTCACTCTAAAAACTACCCCAAAAACCCCCTAAGAAACCCCCTAAACCTCTATTTCTGCCTAAACTAACGCTCAAGGAGCCTAGAACCCGAGCAAAACTGTGCTGAACTGAGGGGGGGAGGGTTTATTTATAGGCCGAGCTGCACGCCTCGCGCGGAATCATCACGCGCGGCGCGTGATGATCACGCACGAGTCGTACAGCTTGCCACGTGGCAAGCTTATCCTCCACGCAAGCCCCCCACCGAATCCTCCTCGGTTTTCGCACGCGTACCCTTTTCTGATCCGATTTTCAAGGGCAGTTTTGGAGGTCTTCCGGTATTCAAAATGGGTCATGCAGCATATCGTCGGAAAGCTCTCGACGTCTACTTTCTAACGGTATAAAGTTTACGTGAATCGAAGTTTGGACGGGAGAGTTATGGCTCCCAGAAGTCGGGCTGCCAGAGCTATTTTTGCGTGTTTTTCCGGTGAAGATTTCAGTCAAACGGGGGAAGCCATCGGCGAACCGAGAGTTGCACGTCGTAGCCGGAGTCGTCATCTTTCCAACGCACCCGGGCCCGCGCGTCAACTTGCAGCGAGTCGGAAAGACTCTGCGTTCGAAGGCGGTTGTCCGGGAGAAAAATGCGCCAAACTTTCGGTCCATTTTTCCTCGCTTTTTGTCTATGTTTGTGCGCGTATTTGACCTAGCTCCCGATATCGGATTTCGACGTTCTTGGTATCGTCGGAAAGCTTGCGCTACCTTCTTCTGCAAGGTTCTGGATTTGTGGGAAACCGAGCTAAGGACGGAGAGATATGGTCCCGCGAACAGAGGTCGCCAGAGTGTTTCAAGTCCATCGGAGGGCATTTTTCCGGCGAAGATTTTGGCTAGACCGGGGAAAGCCTTGACGATCCGAGAGTTCCACACCGTGCATGAACGTGTCCTCTTTCCAACATGCCTGGGCTTGCGGATCAACTTGTTGTGAGCCAGGAAGACTCTGCGCGCAAGCGCGGCAATGTCGGGGGGAAAGTTATGAAATTTTCAGCACGGCCTTATTTCGTCGACCTGTTTTCGTGCACGTGGTAGACGCAGCTCCCGATGTCGGATTTCGGCGATCTTGGTGTCGCCGGAAAGCTTGTGCTACCTATTTTCTAAAGGTACAGGCCTTGCACAGAGGCGAACTTGGGTTCGCAAGATATGATCTTGCGAACAGAGGCTGTTGGAATGTTCCTTATGTCAAGGGGTCGTTTTCTGATCGAGATTCCGGCTTGACCGGAGGAGCTCTCGACAATCCGGAAGCTGCACGTTGTAGCTGAAGTAGCCCTCTTGCTTAAGGGTTTCAGGTCGCGGACCAAGTTGCTGCGGGTCGGAAAGAATCCATGTGCAAACGCTGCCTCCCAAATAGGCTGTTTTGTCGACAACACTTAGCAAAATTTGGCTAAGTGTTGGACCGTTTTTTCGCAGTTTTGACCATAACTCCCTCGTTTCTCGTCCGTTTTTTACCCGTAAAGTATCAAATCGAAGCTCTTGGCGTGCTCTACAAATTAGTCAGGGAGTTCAATCCATTTTTCGGTCTGGTCAACGGTCCGGTCAAACCTCGGTCAAACTTGGTTAAGGCTCTCCGAACTCTGGGAAATGCATCTCGGACCACATTTTGAGGGTTTTTGGGCATGGTGGGCCCCAGTCAGGTAAAAAACGGCTTGGTCAAACCTCGGTCAAACTTGGTCAAAGTTCTCTAAACTTTGGGGAACGCATCCTGGACCACATTTTGAGGGTTCTTGGGTATAGTGGACCCTTAGTCGGGTCAAAAACGGTTTGGTCAAACCCAGTCGACCTTGGTTAACCCTGTCAAACTTGGTCAACTCTGGTCAAACTTGGTCAACCATGATTAGACTTAGTCAAATTTCGGGAAATGTGCCCCGAACCTCCTTCTTGGGGTTATTCTGACGTGGCGGGAACTCGTCGGGTCAGCCCGGCTCAGCTTGGGTTGCCTCGTTTTGCGTGTCGATACCCGAGAAAATCCTAAGTCACATCCTCTTCTGATGATTACTATCTCTCTCAGGCCAAGTATGCTTATGATCTTCTCTCTAAGGCCGGTCTCACTGATAGCAAGACTGTTTCCACTCTCTTAGAGCTTAATGTCAAGCTCAATACTACTGATGGTGAGTCTTTCTCTGATGCTACTCTATACCGACAGTTGATGGGAAGTCTCATCTATCTTACTCTCACCCGTCCGGACCTTGCCTATGTTGTTTATCTGGTTAGTTAGTTCATGTCTGCTCCTCACTCCACTCATTATGCTGTAGTTCTTCGTATTTTTCGGTACATCAAGGAAACACTCTTTCATGGCCTTCACTTCTCAACACAGTCTTCCCTTGAGTTGCGCGCCTATGTTGATGCAGACTGGGTTGGAGATTCCACTGATTGTCGCTCTACCACAGGTTACTGCTTCTTACTGGATTACTCTCTTATCTCTTGGCGTAGCAAGAAACAATCCGTTGTTGCTTGTTCCAGTACTATGCTCTCGCCGATGTCATATCAGAACTCCTCTAGCTTCGTTGGCTCCTAACTGACATGGGTGCTCCCCAGACCACCAATACTCCTATTCACTGCGACAATCGTAGTGCTATTCACATTGCCCATAATGAGGTTTTTCATGAGCGCACCAAGCACATTGAGATCGACTGTCACTTCATTCGTCATCATCTTCAGCAGGATGTTCTTCACTTACTATCTGTCTCCTCTGAAGACCAGCTTGCTGATGTATTCACCAAGTCCCATCCACCAGGATGCTTATGCGATCTTGTGTCCAAACTCAAGATAGTTTCTTCGTCACCACCTTGTATTTGAGGAGGGATGTTAGTATATATTATAGGCTTACTGGGCTTTAGGCCCAATATACTTGTACTACACATACGTGTACTGCACACACTATTCTGCCTATATAAAGGCAGTTCCGTGTATTATTTTACTCATTGAATATATTATACAGAGCTACTTTGCTCACTTTCAGTCTCTCTTTTCTCTCTCTCTTTTTATTCTCAACAAAGGGGAAGTGGCTTGCTTGAGTCTGGACAAGACCTATAGTTAATGTCATGGTCAAAAAAGTATGATTGATGATGCTCATAGAATTTTTTTTTTTTTTTTGGTAATTGCTTTATTCTAATAATAGCTTTCTATTTTTATAATTTTTATAGATTTTATAGCAAAGTTGAATGTCTTTATTACAATATGTAACATCATTCATTTTATTTTTTAGGGTAATCATTCACTCTGGAAGGGAGGTTATGATTTGTCAGCTATGCATCCAAGCAGTTATATGTTATGACCCGGACCAAGACCAATAGTTGCATGGAACTGAGGAACTGAGAGATAAACATGCACCAAGAGATGAAAAACATGCAGCAAGAAAGAGTCCCACGTTTACATGGGAGTAGTGCATGGGATGGGGTCCTTGAATGTAGGACTAGATGGGTTTATTAGTAGTAGAGTATGATTGGTTTATTAGTTGTTTGAGTAGTGGTTCCTAATTATTATAAATAGTTTTAGGTGAGCATTATCTTTAGTTGTTATTTTTAGTTTTCTTTTAAGAGTTGTATTACAAGTTATCTAAACATTGGAAAATCATTAATAAAGTAATCAGAAAATTAAAACCAATTTCAGTTTCTCTTACGTTTAGGAGATTAGTAATTTTGAATTTGACTAAGTTATCTTTATTTGCTTTATTAAAAATCCGGTTCATTATATTATACTAGAAAGTTTGGTACTAATGACTAAAACAGATGTTGAAAATCCAAGATTACAGAAAGATGCTGGGCGAAATTAGTTTGTTTATGATAGATAGGGTCATAATAGTGTATAATTGTTTTAGACATGAAACCTTAACGGTAAATATTTTTGGCTCATCATGTAACCCATTGGACAACCTTTTGTAAATAGGTGAGAACATTCACCATCTCCTTGTCATGCAATTCAGGTGTAGTCTTTAATTATCATAAAAATGATATATGCCATATCACTATGAAGAAAAAAAAAAAGGAGACCAACCATTTACAAGGAAAACTTTATTGAACACAATCAGTTTTACAAGGGTAAGCTAATACTGCAACAATAACAAACTTAGCAGGTAATACTACAACCAAACAACTGCCCACTAAACGAGTCTCATCCTTGCTACAAAGAAAGGATAACAAAACAACACATTGGATGACCAAAACACATATCAACACCCAACAAATTACATCAGATATTTCCAAACAACTTCAAACAACATTGTTAATGTCATCCAAGACAAGCTGAGAGGTTGAGCTTTCTCATACTCCCTGCCAAGGTTTCCTCAAAATTGTTCAACAGGCAGTATAACTCATTTCTGTGAGCAGGGTATTGTGAGAGCACATAAGAGGGCACTCAAGACAAACAATCCTCTTCAAAAACAGCAAGGGAGCCCCCATAAGAGATACAACTGGGTCAGCAGGGTTCTGTGAGAGCTCCTCAACAACATCATATGATCGATTCAAGCTGCATAGTAGAGCATCATCAAAAGCCCCTATAACAACGCAATTGCAAAACAATGATTTCACATTACAGATCAAAAGGTTTAATAAGCTCAGAAAAACAACAAGAGTACAGTGCTTAAATGTACTGCAGAAACCCACAACCTTGATCACCTTACCAGAAAAACCAGTCTAACAAGCTAGATCAGAATACAACCAATACATGATCAATACAACTACAAGACCAATCCCAAATCACAGTATCATAGTATATCAAAAAAATTAGCAGTTAAAAAAAGAGACCCATTCAATTCAAATATAAAGGAAACCTACAGAAAAATTATGATGAAAAAAAAGATCCTCAGTATTACGACCTAGCAATTTCAAATTTTAAAAAAAAAAAATCCTAAGTATTAATTAAATAATATTACACATTATTTATAGTTTACAAATTATAAAAAGATCCTTAGTAAACTAGCAATTTCTAGTTTACAAATTATGCAGTAGAGGAATGAAATTAATTGTCAAAATATATGGAAGGATCTTAGGATTAAGGCATTTGAGAGGTGGAAGTTGCATATCTGTGCAATGTTGTGAGTAGTGGAAAGTAAATAGTGCACTAATAGCTCTACATAAACAATTTTCATGGAACATTACATACATCAGCCAATTTTACAATAATTTGGAAGGCCTGCAATCAGCCAATTTTACATCAGCCAATAATTTTCATGGAACATTAATTTTTTTTGACGAAATTCAAATTGATAATGTACAAAAAAAAAAACCCTAAAATCCTAATACCCTAAAATCCATTTCTAGTCTAACTAAAAATCAACCTTAATTAACTAGAAACCCTAATTAACTAACAATTAAAATTAAAATTTGAGAATGGTTCAAAGAGTGTACAGGAGTTGGTGTGGTGGAGAGAGAGACACCGGCCGGAGCAAAGAGCAGAGAGCAGAGAGTGGAGAGAAAGAGACACACCGGCCTGGAGCAGAGAAGACGGCGACAGAGAGATAGGGATCGATCGCGGTGGACGGTGGACGGTGGAATCTAGACAGCGTCGCAAGAGAGAGAGAGAGAGTCGATGAGGACTTAAGGTGAGAGATTGGGAAAGAAACGTTGTGATTTAAAAAAATAAAAAAATTAAAACCATTAACATCGTCTCTTCAAGAGACGATCGACCAAAACAATTTAAAAAAAAAAAACCAGATTTTTTAGAGGCGCGTTTAAAAAAAAAAATTTAGACAGAAATCTTCTCTTGAAGAGACGATTTGAAAAGTGGGGAGAGGATTTCCTCCCATTGAGATTTTCTTATTGCCTCTAATTTTTAGTTAGAATTATGATATGTGGTACTTAAAAAAATCCAATGGTCATAAAACACTCATAGAAACCACATTAAATCAAATAAGTGTCACATATTATAATTCTAACTAAAAATTAGAAGAAATTAGAGGATGTAATAGGAGGGGATCCTTTCTCTGAAAAGTGGCCTATGTTTTGCTATAACTTTCGAAGAGGACTGTTTGGAAAAATAACTTCAAAAACCGCATTATTGGGTTGAAATTGCCGGGTGGGGACTTTATCATTAAAACAAAGTGGGCCACTCAGTGTCGGCTAGACCTAGTAAAATTTGACTTGGACCCATTTCCCAACCTAAACCTGAAGAAAAAATATGGGTATGTGTAGGGGTTTTTCGACCCAGGAACAAAGATGGTGTCAATCCATACCTGATCCGTAAAATGACAAATCAGGTCAACCTGCGGGTCACACGAGTCGACCCGTTTTTCAAAGGATTATTTTTTTTTTTTTTGGCTTACTGAGTCTATATTATTATGTTAGGAATTAAAGTATTATAAGAGTTTTTTTTTTTTGAATGATTTGGAATTTGACTTATTATAAAAGTTTACATAATGCCAATTAAAAAAACAATTCTTAAATTAAATTTGTATTTGAAATAGCATAGACTTAACCAAAAGCAACACACAAAATTGGATATTCTCTCTTGGTAGAAAGAGAATTGCAATCTATTTTCTTAGTTTTATTTAATGACACAAGGTCTTTTGAGTATTATTATAACTGCGTTTACTTCTAAATCAACTTTTTGCATTGGAGGTAAAATTCTTAGTGTCAATCTTGTCTTTTGCCAAAAAGTATAAAAACTTTGATTTGCACTTAAAGTTAATTAAATGGATTTGAAGATAATATCTAATCCATTAATAGAATAGCCATATTTATTAACTTTTAAATATTTATTGACCCGTTTACATTGTATACTAAAGTTATATTAAAACTTTGTATTGTAAATGAAAATATTAATGAAATTACTCACCAACTTGAGGTGCAATTTTCAAGTATAAATATTTTCACTGCTAGAACTACTACCAACTTCGAGTAGATTGAGGTCCAATTCATATTAATTTATTTACTTATTTTTCTTTACTTAACATATTATGTTTTATTCTTGAAACTTTATATATATAGTCATCTTGATAGGTAATTTAATTTAATTTCATAATTTTCATGCGACTAAGTACATCTAAGGAGGTTGATAATTTGATATGGTCTATGACATCTAGTATTTTTTTTTCCCATATTCTTTTATTTGTGAGTGTTTTTGTTTATGTGTTTTCTTATTTGTATTGAAAGGAAGACAAAGAAAACTAAATGATAATTTTGGACTATAGGATCAAGTTTATTTTCATTTTATATATATATATTTTTCATGTGTAAAAATACGGGTCAACTTGGTTTTGATCCGACCCTTAAAAGACCGGGTATGGGTCATAGGCTGTGCAACCCATTTAGGACGACCCGTTTTTTTACCTAAACCCATTTGACCCGAACCTGTATAGGTCAAACCCGAACCCGATTGACCCGACCCGTTTGCCAGGTCTAGTTTCGGCTTAGAAGTGGACCTTTAGACCGGTGCTCATAATTGTTTGGCCCACTCTACAATCAAACAAGAAGTAAACCATTTTCTCTAAAATCCTTTTCTTTTCTTTTTAAAAGTTCAATATTATTAATGCATAATCATCCAAATAATTTATTACTAGGTATTAGCCCGCAGCAATCAGTTAGTAATATCAAGGAAAGCAAAGGTAAAAGTTGTAATTAAATTCTCTCTAGTGTAAAATCATTTTTAAAACTTTACTGCATTGTTGCTTAACTCTTAACATACACGAGACACCAAAAATTATTCACTTCATATAAACACATAAATATTAGTCACACACCAAATAAAATATAAAACAACATTCTAGATGTACCAATACAAAACAAATAATTATATAAATAAATGCATTTGTTACTAAACCCCCATTTGCAACTCTATTACATTTGTATTATATAAGGAAATTGATGATTAAAATAAGGTCAAATTACATAATCACCCATAAGGTTTGGATTAGTTGCAAACGAACCCCTTCAGGTTTCAATTTCGCATTCTAATAACTTGTGGTTTTCAAATTCATGAAATTGACCTTTGACCCTTAATAAAAAATTCATTTTTGAGTAAAAAATAATAATATAATCATTTTTAAAATAATGACTTTATCAATTTTTTATCTTATTTAAAATTTAAAATGACTCAAACCTCATGGGTGATTATGTAATTTGGCTTTAAATAAAAGGAACACTATCTTTTATATATAAAATATCATGTAGAATAATTCATTAAAAAAACAATTAGGTTTAACTCCTCAACTTTTCCTTGCCTGATTTGCAATAACATTTTGTCTTCTTTTTTATTCTCCTTGCCTCCTTTAAGATGAAATATACCTCATATACTACAACAAAGCAAAAATTTAGAACAACAAAAAACTTTTTTGATAAATCTAGCTAATATACTACGTAAAGTAAAATATATTTGTTCTAACGAAAGATTCATATGGATTATGTTTTCATTTATTTTGCACAAAACATAATACCAATAAATGTCGAATTAAAAAAAAAAAAAAAAAAAAAAAAAAAAAAAAAAAAAAAAAAAAAAAAAAATACCAATAAATGTCAAATCAGGGAGGGTTTAACGAACAATGGGCTGGACCTGATTGGGCCTTCAAGAAATAGAAATACTAAAAGTTGTTGATAGTTGATACCTGATGACGAAGGAGATCCATATGTTGTTCTCAATGTGTTGTATACAATGCTAAAGAACAGTGGGTTTGAATGAGTCAAGGATAAAAAGGGAAATTGCATAGAGTATAAAATGAGAACTTTGCATCTTAAGTGAGGGTAAAATGGTATTTTAACAATTTCTGTCAGTAATTTAATGATGTTAAGCTATATGGGGGTGAGTGCAAGTTATTTTGAAAAGTAGGAGAGCTATATGGGGAGTGAGTGCAAATTATTTTCCAAGTTATTTTGAAAAGTAGGAGAGCTGTACGGGGCAAGAAGAAAAAATAGGGCTGAAATAAATATTTATTGAAATTGTTATTTGATTAGATTTCTTGGAGGAGTGATATCCAAGGAGAAAAATAGGGCTGAAATAAATATTTATTGAAATTGTTATTTGATTAGATTTCTTAGAGGAGTGATTATTCAGTAGTTTAGGACTACAAATAAATACGTAGTCCCCTTCTCACATGAATGGTTGGTCCCACTACATAAATGTAAGTCCTGCTAATTAAATTCATGATAGGATCCATCATTCATGTGAGAGGGGGACTACTCATTTATTTGTAATTTTGGATTACTGAATAATTTTCCTTTCTTGGAGTAAATGTAAATGTGAGATTATGAGTTTTTGAATGATTATTTAGTAGTCTCAGATTACAAATAAATATGTAGTCCCCCTCTCACATAAATGGTGGGTCCCATTAATTAAATTCATAATGGGACCCACCACTCGATGAGATGGGGGATTACATATTTATTTGTAGTTCGAGACTACTGAATAATTTTCCAAGGTTTTAAAATGGGAAGACTATAATTTTGGAAGTGATTATTCAGTAGTCCTGAACTACAATAAATGCGTAGTCTTTCCTCTCACATGAATGGTGAGTCCCACTAATTGAATGCATAGTAGGACCCCAACTCTGTGAAATGGAAATATTTTTAAATGGGAAGATATTAATTTAGGCAAGGATGCAAAAAGGAAAAAAAGAACAAGCAATGAGTTAGACTTGGCTTAATAGGAGGGCAGAATTAATTGCAAAGGCATCCAATTATATATATACTAGTCAGTAACCCGTGCAATACACGAGAAAATTTAACATAATATGACTTTTTCCCTCTTTTATTTTTTGTCTAAATATGAATTGATAATTATGATAATTATTAAAAACATATTATTATTTGTTTATATATAAAATATCTAGTATTATATTTATTATGATTGTGTTTATATATATAGAATAATATATTATTTCTATTAAGAAAAATATTTATTATGGCCTGAAGAAAGAACTTCAAGGCTGGTGATATCTTGAGTAAGTTCATGTATTGATTGCATTATATAATTGTCAACCAAATAATATGGTTATTGTTCTTTATCCATGAAAAGAAAAAGGTTTTAGTACTTGAACGAAACTTTAAAGTTTAAACTGATGAGTTATAGCATACCAGAATGAAAGTCAATAATGTAATTAACTTGCTTTGTTCACTAATTCAAATTCTTGATATACATATCTAATATTTATTTTTTTAATTTTGTTTTTTGGAAACAGTTTTCAATTATGACACTCCATTGTATGAAGTGGCCGCTGTGGATGAACAAGGGTACAAGAATTGCAACGCAATTAATCATCCAAAGAAAATATATACTTCTGGACACAATAAAAAAAAATGATTAATTCAAAAAGGATAAGTAATGTTGTAAAATGGTTTAAATTAACCCATGGTTAGACATGCATATTGTCTCATTTTGCACAGATGGGTTTGACAAGTTTTACAACAATGACTCTTTACAGACATTTCTTAGTGCTTACCTACCGAGTTCATGGGCATATGTTTTATCCATTCACTTCTCATTGGAAGTAAATTTACTACAAAATGATATGATAATTAAAGCAATCTCTCAAACTACAAAAGTGTTTTTTATTTTTATTTTTAAAAAGGCATTCAGCAGAAAAATAAAAATAATCCATTTTGTTTAAATAAATCGAGTATTTCTTAATATCTCATTTTTTGTAACTTTCCCGTGCATTGCATGGGTTTGCAACTAATTACAAATAAATGCGTAGTCCCCCTCTCACATAAATAGTGGGTTTCACTAATTAAATTCATGATGGAAGTCACCACTTTAGTGAGAGGGGGGATTACACATTTACTTGTAGTACAGGACTAGTGAATAATTTTCCAAGGTTTTAAAATGGAAATACTATAATTTAAGAAGTAATTATTCAGTAGTCCTAAACTACAATAAATGCGTAGTCTTTCCTTTCACATGAATAGTGGGTCCCACTAATTTAATGCTTAGTGGCACCCACCATTCATGTGAGAGGAAAGACTACGCATTTATTGTAGTTCAAGACTACTGAATAATTTTCCTAATTTAGGCCCAAGAAAAAGGGAAAAAAGAAAATGAAGCAATTGCAAAATTCTATCCATCCATTTTGAAATGAATGGAATAGATTTTATCGCATCATTAATAATTTAAATAGAATATTAAAAAAATAGTAATTTAAATAGATACTAAAATAGTGATTGTCAACTTATTCCCAAATATTAATGACATGTTAAAATCCAAACCATTTATTTCAAAATGAATAGATAAGATTTTACAAACTCTATAGTAAAGTTAATTCTCAATTCACATTTATTTCAGCCATATTTTTTCTCCTTGATTATCGGTTTTTTATTTTCTTCTTCATTTTTCAACTTCCCATTTACTCCCAAGAACCCAAACCGGCTGAGGCTGACAATTCCAATCTATATCTAGGCTATCGTTTATTTATTTATTTCCCCTTTTCTTCTGCTTGGATACCGAATTAATGTCTCTTAATTCGTGATTTGGAATATTAGGTTTCTTGGAGTAAATGGAAATATTTTAAAATGGGAAGATTTTAATTTAGTCAAGGAGGCAAAAAGGAAAAAAAGAAAAAGCAATGAGTCAGACTTGGCTTAATAGGAGGGCAGAATTAATTGCAAAGGCTTGGCTTAATAGGAGGGCAGATTTTAATTTGGAATATTAGGTGTTTTGCTTAAAGGAAATCAGTTTTTAGTAGTTATCCTGAATGAATATTGTTCATGATAGTTGATTACTTGATTTTCTGATTAGAAGATACGTGTAAATCAGGCCTTGAAGATTGTTTCTCTGACTCGAGGTAGTTATGCGAGGATTTGAAATTCAAAACAAAAGAAACTATTTAATTGTGAAGTAACTGCTCCTTGAGTATATAAAAGGAAGATAAAGACAACGGTGAAAGCTCCCGTAAATTTTTCCAGTGTATCAGAGATCCTTTGTGATCCAAAATGTGTTCAAGTGTATTTTAATGAGTGTTAAAGTGTGTAACTAGTTTAGATTGATTTCCTCATGTAATTGCGAGAGATCAATAGCTTCATGTTTGTAAGTTCTAATGTTCATACTTGCAATTGGAATATATTTAATGAAGTATTTCCAGTTTTTATGTATGCAAATTTCATTATTTATTGCTTTATATAATTATTATTTAAGTTATAGTTAATCGTTAAAGAAGTAGTGTTATAGATTTACTTCGAGGAGCAGTGAGATTGTAAAATGCCTTCACCTCGAGGTGCATAGATTTTATTCTAATTAATCAGATTTGAAATCTTTACTTTTTGGTGTATATTGTGTTTAACATAAAAAAATCATTTTAATTGAGGCATTACCGAACTAGGAACACCTTTTTGACTAAAGAAATTAGCTAATTTAATTAATTTGAAGTTTGCATAAAACTTTAAGTGATTATACCAGAAAATATTTTGTTTAAGTAAATGCTTATTTTAAGGAATATTGTTCTCTCTCTATTGAGAAATTATTCATTTCTCTTGTTGTATTGTACATGTGGTCCTTCCCAACTAATACAAATTAAACTAGTCAGTAAACCGCGCAATGCATGAGAAAATTTAACATAATATGAATTTTCTCTAAATGTGATTATTATTTTTTGTCTAAATATGAAAATTGATAATTGTGATAATTATTAAAAGACATTTATTATTATGTGTTTATATATAGAATATATTCTAGTATTAGATATTTATTATGATTGTGTTTGTATATGTGGAACAATATATTTTTTCTATTAAAGAAAATATGATGTGTCAAGAATATTCTAATGAATGTTTAATTATAGAATAAAATTTAAATTCAATTAGAAAATATATATTAAAATAATGAGGTGTAAAATTAAAAGATCTATGTGCAATATTATGAGGTCAACCAAAAGTCAAAAAAGCTTTGGTTTTACATTATAGTATAGATAGATAAGTGATTTCATATTCATTCATAATTTTAGGGAGCCACATAGTTATCCAAACTCACAATAGTTTATTTATATTGGTTGGAAGAAGCACGTGTAAATACAACAGGTGAAATGAATAATTTCTCGAACATTAAGGAATATTGTTTGATAATGTCTTAAACTAAAGTTTTCGTAAATTTTAAATGAAATTATATATATATATATATATATATATATATATATATATATATATTAAGGAATAAATACAAAATTTTAAAAAATGATTGAAATTGGTGAATAGGTGGAAGGATACGTATGTACAGTCTTAGGGGAATGGGAGAGTTTGAAAAACGTAGCCTTTGTTAGATATATTCCCAACACAAGAAGAAAGTTGTCAAGATAAATGTCATATCTCAGTGTTTCGTATATAGTTTTCAATTGTACATTTTGCAAGCAGCAAGTAGCTCCCCTTTGGCATATTACCATAAAATCTCTATTTCATGACTATACACATCACATTGTGCTTGGAACTGGAAGCTTCAGAATATATATATATATATATATATTTATATATATATATATATATATATATATATATATATATATATATATATATATATTTGGTAAAAGGAACTTCCATTAAGGCTAAACAAAAACTCCATTTAACTTCCAGGCATCTCAAACAATACTAGGCGGGGA
This sequence comes from Fagus sylvatica, assembly GCA_907173295.1. NCBI lineage: Eukaryota > Viridiplantae > Streptophyta > Magnoliopsida > Fagales > Fagaceae > Fagus > Fagus sylvatica. Next base: position 52,743,849 of record OU015761.1, on the reverse strand, counting down.
TGAAGAATTATAACAGCAGGAAGCTTCAGAATATTTGAACAAACAAAAAAGCAAAATGCAATATTTGAAGGAATGAGCTTATGCTTTTGATTCGTAATAGAAGAAAAAGAAAAGGGAGGCAGGTGGGGCTATATCCGCAAGGTTCATCCATTTGTAATGATAAAAAATAAAAAATAAAAAAAGAGAGGTTGTCAAGTTAAGAGTTTTTTTTCAAGTCCTTAGATTTATTTTTACGGTGAAGAGATAAGGGAAGAGAGAGAAATGCAATAAATGAGGGAGAGTAAAAAAATGCTATAAATTAAGTTAGCTGATGTGGAAGTTAATAAATTATTGGATTATTTATAACCATTAGAATCAAAGGTTTAAAGTCTAAAAAGGGTGTAACTAACCATTAATTTCCAATAGATCTAAGGGTTAAAAATAAAGATCAACTAACCTAGGTAGCATTGTTTTATTCTCTCTCTCATTTATTGTATTTATCTCTCTCTCTCAAAAACACAAAAAGAAAAGAGTTTAAGAAAAATGTTGGTTTTATCTAAAAAAAAAATAAAAAAATGTTGGTTTGCCATGGATGACAATTTTGAATTGTATATGGATTCACTAAAAATGTCTTAGAAATTATCATTTGAATTTTAATGACTACGGACATCTAAAAGAGAAAGCCGAAGTAACTCTATCCAATTTTTTCTTTAACAATATTGATTTGCACCTATTGAGGAGACTATCCAATATTTGCCTATTACCATTGGGGTCATTGGGTTGGATAATTGGATAGGATGATGATATTGATGAGAAAAGAGAAATAAAAATTGATAATTATCTTAATATTACTGCCACATTATATAAAAAAGAAAAAAAGAAAACCCGAGACTTCCAATAACATATATAATAAGCCAAAAGAATTCTTCCAATTACTTCTTCCTCAGTTCTTCTTCAGCCTGCTGCTTTGATCCACAATACTTGACTAGCAAATCTTCCTCAACATCCCGTCCGAAATACTGATTAGTCCCATAATAGCGCGTATTCTGCATTAGAGAGAAATTTAACTAGATTAATAGATTTTCAACTTAGCCAAGCCAGACCCTCACATAGAAAGAGCAAAAGCACATACCTACCTCTTTCATTTGTTTGGCCAAATACTTGCAAAGACTACGGTTCGGTTTACCCCAACTATCAAGAATGTGACTGAGAAGAACCTCATTTGGAACACGTTCACCAACCTTAATCAATCTGTAAATCTCATCAGTTTCTTCCACGTCTGTCGGCCAAATAAATAATAAAAAAAGAATCGAAGGTGTGATTAGCATATAAACCTATAGATAAAGTAAAATTTATGAGATTATGAAATACGTTATTCATGCATATATAAAATATCAACAAGGGCTACAATTACCTATCTTTTTCGTTTCCGAATCACCAACTTTCTTTTTCGTTTCCGAATCACCAAAAAATCGAGAAGACCAATCTGTAATAACAAAGAAAGGCATTATTAAGAAACAGAGATCAATGTATATGATGGAATGTATCACATAAAAATCATAATTAACTAACCTTTAATACCCATGGTTGAGACTTGAGATTGAAATCGAGAAGAAGCACCTTTTCGATTGAATTCTGGGTCGAGCTTGAGAGTGCAACTAAAGTCAAAGAATTGAGTTATGGGAATAGAACATTGAAACCCAACTCCTGTCTATCTTATATATGTTTTTGTTTTTAGGTTAAAGTTTGACTTCCTTGTAACTAATAGAATTAGAGTCCTACAATACATATTACGCTATTACTTAGGCGTTAAATAGGAGTCCTACAATAATACATATTACGCTATTACTTGGGCGTTAAGAGTTGTGTTTGGACTCACCCATATACTTTATATGAGAGAGAGAGAGAGAACAAGTACTGAGATGAGAGCTAGAGACAAAGAGAGTATTGAGATGAGAGAGAGAGAGACGTGGAACTGAGCTGAGAGAGAGAAATGCAACGTTTGGTGAATGTTTTAATTTGCCACGTGTCCAATTTTTAGATTGGGAACCTAACTTACTGTATCTAAGTTTTGCCCTAATACTAATGGACATGAAACAATTAAAAAAGAATCAACTACTAGCCACCGGGGATACAACACAGTTTGAAGAAAGATTAAAAAAAAAATGAAGATGACAACCTAGGAAAATAGATTCAGAAAGGGCACCACTGTGAGATGAGATTGATTAAAAGAAAAAGATGAAGGAGTGTCAGAGAAGAAGATGAAAAAGTAACATGGGAGTCAAAATTGAAGTTCAAAGGAAGCTTCCTACTATACACATACATAAGGGGTGGGCATTTATTCGTGAAAACCGACCCGCCCGACAAATCCGGCCGACTCGATCACCCGCCTCTGAACACTTATTTGGATGGATACGGTTTAGGATATTTATTTTTTTTGGATTTCGGGTGGGCCACGGATATTATGTTTTTAGTCGGGTGGTTACCTGATCCGCCCGACCAAATAAGTATACATACTAAGTTTTCTCACTTACCCGACCCCCTTTCTCTCTCATTTAGTTTTCTCACTCTCTCTCCTTAGTTACTCAGTCACAACTCACCGGCGCCTTACCCTCTCTTTCTCCCTCCTTCACTCTCAGCTTTCTCCCTCTCTTTCATCGTCACGGGCTCACGAAAGCTTCTTCATCGGCATGGGCTCACGACGGCTTCTTCACCGGCACGGTCAAGCTCTTTCTTCTCTCTCTCGACGTTTGCTTGGGGAAAAACTCGCCGTCACGAGGTGGCTCCAAATCAGGTGAGACCTCACCGGATCTGGTGAGATCTCACTAGATCTAGCAAGATCTCACTGGATCTGGTGAGATCTCATTAGATCTAGCAAGATCCTCGCTGGATTTTGGTTAGATCTTGCCGTTTTTTGCCACGGCAACCACCATCTCCTCCAACCAAAGAAAACCCGACCAACCTGACCGTAATCGACCGACCAACTCGATCATTGACCCGCCCGATCCGACCAGCTTAATGGATGGTCAACGAGTTCTGTCTTTGCAAACCCGACTTAGTCGGTTAGGATAAAAAAATTACCCCAAAACCCGACCTGCCCGACCCGAGCCCACCCCTACATACACCTCTATTTTAGCTTATTTACAAAAGTACCATATTTAATTTATTTATCAATTTGCGTAAGGAGAGATGCTTTGGGTTGTATGTGTTCTTTTAGTTGAATGAAGCTTGATATTTGTCCAAAAAAAAATAAAAAATCTCATCACTTTATTAGGACTAAATTAAAAAAAATAAAAATAAAAACTTCATTAATTTTAGGAAAAAAAATCAAACACACTCCATGTAGTTTTAATTTGAAAAATTAAGTCCTTAAACTTCCATAAATGTCTCAATCAATCCTTCCATCAACATTCCGTTACTTTCATTAACATACTTAATTAAAAAATAAAAAATTGTTCACCCAAATAAAAAATACAAACCCCCTGCATGGCTCATACTCAGTTCTCTCTCTCCTCACATAGCCCTGATAGACTCAGGCACTTAGCCACCCCCAAATTCCCGATCTTAGCCCCCTCACAACAACCACCCACCGTATTTGGATAAACGGTATTTTTTTGTTTAAGTGGGTAACGTGAGTCTGTTAATGAAACTAACAGAATGTGGATAAAATAACTAATTGGCACATTTATGTAAGTTCAAGGATTTACTTTTTCAAATTGAAACTATAGGTGTGTGTGATTTAAGGCCCAAGTTTAGGGGGCGTGTTTGATTTTTTCCCTTAATTTAAATCATTCTATTTAATAATAACTTTTTTATTAATTACAAATTTACAATAACCAATCCAAATATATATATATATATACACCAGATACAAATTGGTATAGAAATATTTCATTCCAATAACCAATCCAAAGTAGTCTCCCAAATGGTTTTTAAAATTTTGAATAGTGGAGTGATTGTGATTGTTTTTATATTTAGTAAATTAGTGGCTTTTGTTTTGTTACAGTATGAGTGTTTGTTAGTTTTATTTTATTAATTAATTTTGTGAGTTTAACTAATGTGATAATTCCAAAGAAAAAGAAAACGAAGTTTCTCTTGCTTTAAAATACGGGTAATCAAATAATTTGATTCTCTTAATTAATTATTCACTAAACCGGTGCAAACTGCAAACAAATGTTGTGCAAGTGCAAACACATATTGAATCAACTCAACATATTGGTAAGGAGAATAAATTCAATAAGGATCTGGTGTAAAAGGTTACTTTTACACCAGTCAATAACATCATGCCAACTCAAATTTTTACAAATACAAACTTAAAGACAACCACACACAATCACAACCTCATCAAAACAATATTTTATTAAAACAAAGAAAAATTAAACCCCAAACCAAGCGTACACACTGCTGAGATGCTATCGGAGTTTGGAAATTCCGCCGGAGCTACTGTGGGCATGGTGGTCTAGTCTGGATCTTCAAGATTCCTAAGTTTTAAGTTTCATTGATTATCATTTATCACTACGAAAGTAAAAGAACTTATCTAATAGTGATGGTCAAATATTTAACTTCTTTTCAGGTGGGGATTTTCAATTCTATGGAAACCAAACCAACTGCTATTAATAAAATTCATAAACCAAATGGAAAATTAAGCGTACCCATTAATTTCCATTCTCAAAAAGAAAAAGCAAAGTAAAGCACCAAATAGATGGTTTTGGCTAGTTGATCATCGGGGTTTGAATTGTCTCGAAAACAATCCAACATAAAAATAACCTCATTTAAGCATTTAACTCTCTAAAACCAAATTCATAATTATTAAAATCATATTTTTTTCTTCTTGCTAATCAAACTTTTTGAGCAACCAAACAAAGAAATCATTGAAAAAACGTATTAAAAACGTATTTAACTTTCTTCTTGCTAATCAAAGTTTTTTAGTAAATAAGTGGGCCTCTATTAAAAAGAAGTTTTCCACGTTCCACGGCAACCCACGAGATGTCTAAAATAAGGGGCCTTAAAAAGAAAAATTGGGCTCTAAGCACATGACGCAAAAACCATTTTTTCTTGCAGTGGAAGTTGAGTCATAGTATACTCATACTCCTACTAACTTTAATAATGGACTAATAACTCTCCATTTATAACAATTTTCATAAAATATATCACAAATGTCAATATATTAAGTTATGATTAATATATAATAAATAATGGATTAATAACTCTCCATTCATAACAATTTTCACAAAATATATCACAAATGTCAATATATTAAATTATGATTAATATATAATAAAGTGATAATAATATTGGGTTCAGATGAATAATAATAAAACCTCAATTATTATGCAAAATATTGTATAATTATTGTGTTCATACATTACTCATATATATATATATATATATATATATATATATATTTATATGCTCCAACTATAACGTTACTCATAATTGATATATCAATGCCACGTTCTATTTATTTCATATTTTTTGTTATGTTTCTACTAATCACTAATCAGATATATAAAATAAATTGCTATTATGATACTATCAATTTATAACTTACAAATTAATATCACATCCATCGTTTTTTACGAAACATCAATCATTGAAAAAGAGATTTCCATCTCACTTTATCGTTTCTACATTTCTACATTTTTTTTTTTAAAAAAAAAAAAAAAAACATACAACTCAGCACCAGCGTGGTTGCAAGGCCACCACTGTGTTGTCAGGAATGATGATGACTTCTGGCTACTTAGGAATGACCAGGCACAAAGGGCTGCCCAGTTGAAGTTCTTCTTGGAGGAGCCAATCCCATTTCGAACACCATGGCATGGTTTTCAAATTTCTATAGACCAAGTGAGTAAAGTGAACATTTAAGGATAGAGTTATCTTCAGAAATCTTTAGAAATACCCCTAATTAATGGCTTTTTTTTTTCTTTAGTATTAAGATCGTAATTTTTCCTTTCCTTTTAATAATAAGATTGTAATGTTTGGTTGAAGGAATAAACTACCAGCACTGATGAAGAGCTAATCTAATATTCAACTCAAAAGGCCAAATTAAACTATATTGCTCTAATTATTCATGGCAAACCCAAGTTTTTTGAGAAAAGGGAAAAAGTTAACAAAAAACCACAACTAATTGCTCTATCTAGCATCATTTAATTTGTTTGTCTTGCTACCATGCCACATAAAATATAAACCCCAATTGCTTTTGAACATAATTTCTTGCATGGATTTGTTTTTATGAATAATATATTTTTTGGTAAATTATACTGACACTCCTTCTTTTGGGGAAACTAAACTCGCTACACCATATTTTGGGGAAATGATACTCTACTCCTAAATTTGAAATAATAATTAACACTCTGTCCCCTATTTTTAAAAGAATATCCCCCACTTAAACTTAAAATAATTGGAATATATATATATTTATTTATATATATATATATATATATATATATATATATTCTTGGTTAGTTAAACATTGGTTAAAAGGAGGGCTGAGTGTTAATTATTTTACAAATTTGGAACGAGTGTCATTTCCCCAAATAAAGTGAAAGAGTCTAGTTTTCCATAAAAGATTGGGGTGTCACTGTAATTTACTCTATATTTTTTTAGGAATTAGAAACTAGTGCCAAAACAAGGGAACACAATTCTTCTCCCATTTCCTCAAGAACATGAGAGGAAAGAGAGGAGATAAGGATAATTCCTGAGTGATTACAAGATAAAGCTCATCTAACAATAGAGTAGGCCACAAAGTTTAGGTCCCTACAAACATGGGACACTAACCAAAAAGGAAAGAAAAAAAAAAAAAGATCTAATGTCACAAACATTAGAATCAATTTCCCAAAATTAAGCAACTGAAAGACCTTGGATAGCTTGAGATACTACAAGAGAATCTCCCTAAAAAACAATAGATTTAAACCCCTCATCTTTCATCTTTATAATTGCCAGCAGAGTTGCCCTGACTTTTTCTATTAGAGGATTCGTGCAATCACATGGTTCTATCCAAATTCCAGTAACCCTAGCAATATGATCTCTACAAACAACTACCAAATAAGCCCTATCACTACCCACATCAGCGTCAAAGTTAGCTTTAACATTTTGGGGATTAGGATTTACCAAAAACTTTTAATTCCCAAACTTGAACATGATTCTGAAAAACTTAGATTAATCTGGTTAGAAATCTCTCTCAGGTCTAAGGGCTCAAGCTTCCTTACTGCTTCAATTCTCCTTATCCAAATCACATCACAAGCATGAAGCAACAGTTGCGAAAAGCATGAATCGCCTAACATCATCATTCTGAATTCCCAACAGAGAAGATGAGTTTTTAGAATAGCATTTGTTAATACAAAAGAAGCATCACACATCAAAGTGGAAGAAAATATATTATAATAGTAAGTTAATAACAACAAAAACAAAACAAAAAAGATTAGCATAAGTATTGCGATTAAATTACAAATTAAATAACTGTGATTAAGTTACGTTTGATATTATTTAATTAAAAAAAAATGTTCTTTTATACGAATTCTCAAATTTAACTTTTTATTCATTAATCTAATGCTGTTAAGAGGATTCATGCCCTCATCTAATACTAATTAGATGATTCATGCCTCATGTCCACTTTAATGTACTGTAAAAAATACTCCTCACATCTTCTAATTTTCCTAATTTAATTACTGACTTCAAATAATAACGTGTGTTAGCAAAAAAGGTATAATAGTCGCATCTAAATATAGAAAAATGTCAACTTTAGTGCAGAGACTAAAATTCCCTTATTAAAACTAGCCTCTTCACACGCGCTTCACACGTGTTCAGAGGCTCTTTATTTTTTTGGGAAAATTGTACAATTCTCTATAGTCTATACTAATAATTGAAATAGGTAATGAACGACAACAAACCATCAATTTTTTTTTTCCTTAAAAAAATAAGTCTATTGAATTTTGTATTAGAATCTGGTTAGATATAATTTTGGTTTTAATTTTTGATATCCCCAATTATACATGGAACTTGAAAGGACAAAGTGCATAAACCTCTATTATAAGCTCAGTCTCCCATAGACCTTTCTTCTTCTTCTTATTTTTGGTTTTTTGCACTTGTGATCTTGTCATTGACAATAGTACATATGGGTCTTTGTGGATTTTATGAGTTGCCAAAACTAAGAAATATGAAGTTCAAATTTTTAGAAACCATTTGATCATGATAAATATTTAATGATTTGTAACCGTTTTGTGGTTGGTTTGAAAGTTAGATTTGAATTTGAATTTATTGGGATTGCTGTGATAATTGTTTCAAACATGAAAAAAAAAATGGATAGTTTTTTATTTTTTATTATCCTATCTAATTATGGTGATAACTACTTCAAGTTTATCTACGTTTTTAACTTTGAATTTGATGGTAGAAATAGTGGAGGACTAAAAAATGATATAATTGCAATAGAACATATATATTAGAAATATTTATCTCATTAAAAAGTATATCAAAAATTACATCCAACCAAAATTAATTGATAATATATTATTACATTACATATATTATTGAGAACCAAACAACAGAAGATCAAGAAAGCTTTTGTTTTTCAATATATTGCCCAAGTATGATGAAATAAATAGTGTGTATATTTTCATTCATACAAACATAATATATAAGATTGTTAGTCTAAGAGATAATGGAACAAACCCCAGCCAGCAAAGGCAACACGATTTCTTTCTTTTTTGTGCTCGTTTTCACCAATTCATACCGTGTTACTCCCAACCCACGCTCTCTCAATCTTTTCCTCCTTAACTTCTTTTCTGGTGATATATTACTCTCATCCAGCCTACCTACCACCCAGGCGACTAAAAAACAATTCTTGTTTGCCAGTCTTGAGATCAAAAGCAAAAACCTTCCTACTGAAAGTGTGATCAGGACTAAGTAAATAAGTTATTATACTATCATCAGGACTAAAACTTATTGGAGTAGGCACCACAATAACCGGGCAACGGGTATTGCACAATCTCTTAGACAGGGAAAATAGTATAGTTATCAAGCATTGGTGTAACGCTTGAGTCTGTCACCGGCATATCACAATGAAACGATCTTGATCACTTAAGATTCTTCTTCTTGTCCTTATCAACTAATTGCATCACCAATGAACTAAAAAGTATTGATCAAACTGAAACCTGAACATAATTAATCATAAAATTAATCAAACAAAATGTGATAAAGAAGACACAACAGTATCACAATCAGTGGATATAATCACTGATTCCAACCAAATGTGATTATAGACACCAAGATCACAAACTCTAAATTAATAACAAAAACGTTTAATTTATGAGAAAAAATAAAATTCACCATGAGTAAAATTTCTAATATACAATATTTTAATTTAACATAAATTCTACAGTTGTCATAAAAAAAAGAAAAAAATAGCATAAATAGCAAAATCCAAGAGTGGAATCGGAATACTTTTTTTAAAAAGCAAAAATTCATTTTGCATTGTTTTTTCACGCAATCAAAGACAAAGGTTAACAATTCGACATTAAAACTAAAAGCCATTGGTAAAAGTTTTCCTACATTTTCTCACCAAAATCAATCCAAAATCATTAATTAGAAAACATTTTTCAATATCTCTAATCTGCTAAGAAATTCCACGAATCAGCTCTCTGACAAAGTTTTCAGAAATTATCCACTGGATCTTAGCACAAAATACGAACCTGCATTGAACCAACACTTTTGTCCGTCACAACACTTTCTTTGAGAGTTATCACAGTAATGTTAACGTTAAACTTAAATAGTTGAAGCCTTGTAGGACACCACCACACCATCAACCTGGGGCATCTGAGATTTTAACCACTTTCATTCTTGGCCTATCCAACCAAAAAAAAAAAAAGGTTAAATCCACTCACTGCTTGCATTTATGGCTTAAAGTTTTCAATGGCTTAGAAAATTTTATGCAAGCATGCATGAGATTAAAAGTAAATTATCATAGAGATTTGAAAGATTTAATACAGATAGGAGAGTTTGGATCAAAGCACATTAACAGAAAATCAGAAACTTTGAATGAATTTAATAGATCAAAGTTATACTTACCTTTGGTTCAATTACCCTTTTTCTCATTTTTTGTAATGTCCATTGGTTCTCACTGCTCATCCACCAATTCGATATGCGGAGTATTTCAATTTTCACAGCATGAAGGTTTTCTTTTTTGTTGATAAAACCACATGAAGTTAATACTTAGATTAACAATGTACCGGAGATGAAAGTAAAAACTGAAAAAAATAAATAAAATAAAAATAACGTGGACTTATGGAACACAGAATTGACAGAAAATAGAGGAAGTTTGAATAGGAGAGAATTTCTAAGAATGGTAAAAAATAAAAATAAAAATAAAAGGATAAGGATAAGAAGTTAAGAGTTTAATGAGAGTTTAAAAAAAAAAAAATGAACGTGGAATTGAATGTTTGAAAAACATGGGATAGTGGAAGAGTTCAAATTATTTTAAACAGTTAGAAGGAGAGTTCAAATTATTTCAAACACTTTTTTTTTTTTTATTTATTCTTTAATGTTATGGATGTGTGTGTTAATTATTCTTCAATTTTATTATTATTATTATTTTTTTACAATGATCTATTTTTTGAATTTTGAAAAAAAAAATTAGTAATTTCAATGTAGAAGTTATCTTTTTAAGAGTTAGTGCGCTAATTTTTAGGAAAATGAGAGGCTAACGTTTAAAGTGGGCAAAAATGGGAGAAGAGGCTCTTAATAGTAATAGATTAAACGTGAGAACTTTTTTAAGTTGTAATTACTTTTTTAACCTTTATTTTTTATTTTAAAAACAAACCAATAGGTTTTATTCCATTTTTTGAAAAACCATGACCCTGTGGCCTTTTTGTAAGTGAAGGTTTCTCTCCAAGAGTCGAGTATGTTTATATTTCCATAGTTTGATCTGTGGAAATTCGAAACACATTAGGGACCCAAAACCCATCTAAAGCACAATTTGAAACACACACACACACACAAAAACACGCCACAATTCAAAGTACTCATATCCACAACAGAGAAAACCCAACAAACATTTTTGAAGGTTCAAAACCCATCAAAACCACAATTTTAATCCAAATGTCACATCAAAATTGAAATTTCCTTCCCAAATATCCAAACACACAAAAATGTGTATATGAAAAATTTATAAATTGAGAAAAAAATAAAAGAAATTGAAACAAACACTTTCAAGAACCAAATTCCAACAAAACAACAATTCATAACCAAAAAGAAAAAGAAAAATTCAAACCTTATAGAAAATAGTATCAAAAAGTTAAAATTAAAAAAAAAAAAAAAAACCACTTTAAGGACCCAAAACCCATAAAAACCACAATTCAAAACAAAAAAGAAAAAAAAGAGCCACGCACAATCCAAATTAATGTAATATACACAACAAAGAAAACCCAACAAACATTTTCAAGGTCCAAAACTAAAACACAAAAAACGTAGAAAGCAAAATTAAGAACAAAAAAAATAAATGAATCAAAGTCAAAATCCAAATCTTATGGAAAACGTGTCTCAAAAAGTTATAAATCAAATAAAAGAAATTAAAAATGAAATAGGACACATTAAGGGCTCAAAACCTATCAAAACCACAATTCAAAACACACACAAAAAAAAAAATGTCACGCCACAATCCAAAGTACTCTAATATCTAGAACAAAGAAAACCTAACAAACATTTTCAAGGTCCAAAGCCCAACAAAACCACAACTCAAATCCAAACACAAAAACATATTTATGCTATTCAATTATAGCATAAATAATTAAATATTCTCAAATTTCATATTAAGCATGTTTAAGACTTCAAACGATCTTAGAATTTTCAGAATGATAAAAGTTCCATAACCAAGACACCAAAAAAAAAATCTAAAATCAACTTAGAATAAATTTTTGTCACCTCTTGGCTATATTACAATTTATACTGAACTCTTAATATGTAAATCTCTAATCCTACCGGGGAGACTCTTAAATGCATCACAATTTATATAAACATTAATATCTAGACCTCTAATCCTACCATGGTGCTTTATATAACAATTGAAGGGAGTCTATTGTATTTTACATTGATAAACTCTGTTAAATACGTAGAACTTCTTGTGGTAAAAGAAAGTCTCTTGCTACACCAAACAGACAATACCATTTGTGATTGACACTAACATGATTGTTCAGTTCTTTTGACACTATAAGAAAATTGTATTGACACATATGTACAGATATGATATAGGGAAGTTTAGTACAATTTGAGACAATAAAATTCAAGGGTAAAACTTAGGTACAGTTCCTTAGGTCAAGTACATTAGGTTCCTAGTTGAATTCAAATACATTGAATTTAAATATTCTTGAAAAAGATAACAATGTTTGTGTTTCATTGGTTAATGCAACCATATGTTTGAATTCAATTGGAAAACTTAATATGCCTAACCTAAGGAACTGTACCTAAGTTTTACCCAAAATTCAATAAGAACAGATTGTACCTTTGCAACATCAAGACATTAGCAGTCCATAGCTGCAACTGCTACTTGCACATATAGAGTCCATTCCACATCAAGAAATGCATACTGGTTAGTCAGAAGTTTGGTACATTAAAAGGAAGACCTTTAATTAAAGGGAGTTAACAATTATATAGAGCTAAGAGAGTCAATAGCATGAAGTGCAACCAAAAGAATCTACTATAAAACACAACTAGCGTATAAACTGTGCAATGCATGAAAAAAAACTCTATATAAACATATAATGTGCATATGATCAAAATATATATTCATAATTATTTTATGAAAAATATGTTCCATATTAAAAAAAAAAAAAAAAAAAAAAAAAAAAAAAAAAAAAAAAAAAAAAATAAGAAAAGAAGATGATGAATTGCACCAACAACAGAAAAATAAAAGGAATTAGATAGTGTATAATAATTGAGAAAAAATAGTTATCTTTAATTGATAAAACAGAAAATAAGTTAGAATCAAGCAAAAAATAAAAGATTACCTTAGTTCAATTGCCTCTTAGATCCCCTTGCAGTCATATAAACGTACAAAAAAAAAAAAAAATCATGTTTGAAAAAATAAATAAATAAAAAAGAAAAAGAAGTAGAAGAACAAAACTTGTACCAGATTACCATTGTTTAGATGTTACGTAAGCAGATTATGCAAGAATGAGGAACCTTCAATTTAACGTGCTCTATTTATCTTCTTTCTATTAAGGAGTATGTATGTTCACCAAATGATATCTTAAGTGATTGTTCACCAATCAATACATTTTCACTAAAAGAGTACTCTTAACACAGTTACACTACAATATTCTTTATCTATTACTCTTACTTAAAAAAAAAAAAAAATGGTGTAGATTTTTTTTAAAGATTTGTACGACTCCTATTTTAGAAAATTTGGTGTTGAAATTTTTATAATTTTTTTAAAACATGTTTGACATAATTGTTTTAATTTCTCTAAGAGAAATATATTTTGTTTAGATATCTTTTTGTAGTAAGAGATTTATTTAAGATTTTCTTTATAAAATGTGTATGATAGATTTTTTTTTTTTTTTAAATGTTTACGACTCTTTTTATAAAAAAATAATAATAATATTGGTGTTGACATTTTTCTTTTTTATATACCAAATTTAAAAAATAAAAAGTCGAAAACATTTTAAAAAAAAAATCTATCATACCGTTTTTAATTATGTAATGTCACGTCATTTTTAATTGTGTTTATTATTGAAAGCATTTTCTACTTCCATCATAACTTTGTGTTGGAAACCAATTTAAACTCTTTATTATAATATTTTATTAAGACATCTTTTAGTAGCAGTAGACTTATTTTATGCTTTTTATTATGATATTTTATTAAGATATCTTTTAGTAGTAGTAGACTTCTTTTAAAGATTTTGTTATTATTTTTTTTATTTAAAATATTTTATTATGATATTTTATTAAGATGTCCTGATGTGAGACATTCTAGATTTTAACGCTCATGTCTTCTGCTTTTATATATTATTAACGTATAACCCGTGCAATGCACGGGAAAAACTCTATATAAACACATAATGTGTATATGATCAAAATATATATTCAGAATTATTTTATGGAAAATATGTTCCATAAAAAAAATAAAACTAATAATAACAAATAGATGGAATTGCACCAACAACAGAAAAATAAAAAGGAATTAGATAGTGTATAATAATTGAGAAAAAATGGTTATCTTTAATTGATAAAACAGAAAATAAGTTAGAATCAAGCAAAAAAATAAAAGATTACCTTAGTTCAATTGCCTCTTAGATCCCCTTGCAGTCATATAAACGTACAAAAACACAAAAAAAAAAAATCATGTTTGAAAAAATAAATAAATAAAAAAGAAAAAGAAGTAGAAGAACAAAACTTATACCAGATTACCATTGTTTAAAGCCCCTTGCAGTCATATAAACGTACAAAAACACAAAAATAAAAATAGATCATGATAGAAAAATAAATAAATAAAAAAGAAAAAGAAGTAGAAGAACAAAACTTGTACCCGTACAAAAACACAAAAATAAAAATAGATCATGATAAAAAATAAATAAATAAAAAAAAGAAAAAGAAGTAGAAGAGCAAAACTTGTACCAGATTACTATTGTTTAGATGTTACGTAAGCAGATTATGCAAGAATGACGAACCTTCAATTTAACGTGCTCTATTTATCTTCCTTCTATCAAGGAGTATGTCTGTTCACCAAATGATATCTTAAGTGATTGTTCACCAATCAATACATTTTCACTAAAAGAGTACTCCTAACACAGTTACACTACAATATTCTTTATCTATTACTCTTATTTAAAAAAAAAAAATGGTGTAGATTTTTTTTTAAAGATTTGTACGACTCCTATTTTAGAAAATTTGGTGTTGAAATTTTTATAATTTTTTTAAAACATGTTTGACATAATTGTTTTAATTTCTCTAAGAGAAATATATTTTGTTTAGATATCTTTTTGTAGTAGGAGATTTATTTAAGATTTTTTTTATAAAATGTGTATGATAGATTTTTTTTTTTTTAAATGTTTACGACTCTTTTTATAAAAAAATAATAATAATAATTGGTGTTGACATTTTTCTTTTTTATATACCAAATTTTTTAAAAAAAAAAAAAGAGTCGAAAACATTTAAAAAAAAAAAATCTATCATAGCCGTTTTTAATTATGTAATGTCACGTCATTTTTAATTGTGTTTATTATTGAAAGGGTTTTCTACTTCCATCATAACTTTGTGTTGGAAACCAATTTAAACTCTTTATTATGATATTTTATTAAGATCTTTTAGTAGTAGACTTATTTTAAAGCTTTTTATTATGATATTTTATTAAGATATCTTTTAGTAGTAGTAGACTTCTTTTAAAGATTTTGTTATTATCTTTTTTTATTTAAAAGCTTTTTATTATGATATTTTATTAAGATGTCTTTGATGTGAGACATTCTAGATTTTAACGCTCATGTCTTCTGCTTTTATATTATTAACATATAACCCGTGCAATGCACGGGAAAAACTCTATATAAACACATAATGTGTATATGATCAAAATATATATTCAGAATTATTTTATGGAAAATATGTTCCATAAAAATAAAAAATAATAAATAACAAATAGATGGAATTACACCAATAACAAAAAAATAAAAAGAATTAGATAGTGTATAATAATTGACCAAAAATGGTTATCTTTAATTGATAAAACAAAAAATAAGTTAGAATCAAGCAAAAAATAAAAGATTACCTTAGTCCAATTGCCTCTTAGATCCCCTTGCAGTCATATAAATGTACAAAAAAAAAAAAGGAAAGAAAAAAAAATCATGTTTGAAATAATAAATAAATAAAAAAGAAAAAGAAGTAGAAGAACAAAACTTGTACCAGATTACCATTGTTTAAAGCCCCTTGCAGTATATAAACATACAAAAACACAAAAATAAAAATAGATCATGATAGAAAAATAAATAAATAAAAAAGAAAAAGAAGTAGATGAACAAAACTTGACCTGTACAAAAACACAAAAGTTAGTCATGATAAAAAAAAAACTTCCACATTACATTGTTTAGATGTTACATAAGCAGATTTGCAAGAATGGCGAACCTTCAATTTTATTCTCTTTTAATAATATTGGTAATTTTTCTTTTTTAATACCAATTTTTAAAAAGTCGAAAACCTATCATAGCCGTTTTTAATTATGTTTCATTTTTAATTGTGTTTATTATTGAAAGGGTTTTCTATTTTAACTTTGTGTTGGAAACCAAAAACTATTATGATAAAAGATGTCTTTTAGTAGTAGTAGGAGACTTCTTTTAAAGATTCTGTTATTATCTTTTTTTTAAAAAGATTTTTATTATGATATTTTATGATGTCTTTTAGTTTTTTTAAACATTTTTAATGTTTTTAATGTCACGTCATTTTTAATTGTGTTTATTATTGTAACAGTTTTCTACTTCCATCATAATTTTGTGTTGGAGACCAATTTAAACTTTTTATTATGATATTTTATTAAGATGTCTTTTAGTAGTAGGACTGTGGGAGACTTATTTTAAGCTTTTTATTATGATATTTTATTAAGATATCTTTTAGTAGTAAGAGATTTCTTTTAAAGATTTTGTTATTATCTTTTTTTATTTAAAAACTTTTTATTATGATATTTTATTAAGATGTCTTTTAGTAGTAAACAACGTATTATTTCAGAAATTTAAACGAAAGATAGACATGCAAACCACTTAAGAAATTTAAATAACGTATCATTTCATAAATTTAAATATAGATAGACATGCCACTTGTCATGATGTGAGACACTCTAGATTTTAACGCTTATATCTTCTGCTTTTATATATTATATAGATATAGATTAGATAGATCAAAGCGACATTACATTGCAAATCTAGTATATTTTCCAGCATAGACAAGATATCCAAATGGTGCAAAACAGTGTCTCAAAAAGTTATAAATCAAAGGAAAGAAAGAATAAATGAAACAACACATCAAGGATCCAGAACCGATCAAAACACAAAAGAGAAAAAAAAAATTTTTAAAAATAAATAAAAAAGAAAGAAAGAAAGAAAAAGGAAGTCATGCCACAATCCAAAGTACTCTAATATCCATGACAGAGAACATCCAACATTGTCAAGGTCCAAAACGAAAACACAAAAAACGCATCTCAAATAATTTATAAATAAAAAAAATGATAAAATAAAAATTAAATTAATATAGAAACTACTATCAAGAACCAAAAAAAAAATACCAAAATCAAAATCCAAACCTCATAGAAAACCTGTCTAAAAAAAGTTAAAAATCAAAGAAAAAAAAGAACACATTAAGTACCCAAAACCCATCAAAAGCACAATTCGAAACACACACACACGTACACAAAAACACGCCACAATTCAAAGTACTCATATCCACAATAGAGAAAACCCAACAAACATTTTTGAAGGTTCAAAACCTAACAAAACCACAATTTTAATCCAAATGTCACATCAAAATTTAAATTTCCTTCCCAAATATCCAAACACACAAAAATGTGTATATGAAAAATTTATAAATTGAGAAAAAAATAAAAGAAATTGAAACAAATACTTTCAAGATCCAAATTCCAACAAAACGACAATTCATAACCAAAAAGAAAAAGAAAAATCCAAACCTTATAGAAAAAGTGTATCAAAAAAGTTATAAATTAAAGAAAAGAAAGAAAAAAAAATGAAACAAAACACATTAAGGACTCAAAACCCATCAAAACCACAATTTAAAACACAAAAGAAAAATAAAACCGCGCACAATCCAAATTAATATATTATACACAACAAAGAAAACCCAACATTTTCAAGGTCCAAAACTAAAACACAAAAAACGTAGAAAGCAAAATTAAGAACCAAAAAATAAATGAATCAAAGTCAAAATCCAAACCTTATGGAAAACGTGTCTCAAAAAGTTATAAATCAAATAAAAGAAATTAAAAATGAAACAGAACACATTAAGGACTCAAAACCTATCAAAACCACAATTCAAAACACACAAAAAAAAAAAAAAAATAAAAAGTTCAGGCCACAATCCAAAGTACTCTAATATCCAGAACAGAGAAAACCCAACAAACATTTTCAAGGTCCAAAACCCAACAAAACCACAACTCAAATTCAAACACAAAAACATATTTATGCTATTCAATTATAGATAAATAATTAAATATTCTCAAATTTCATATTATGTCTGTTTAAGACTTCAAACAATCTAAGAATTTTCAAAATGATGAAAGTTCTATAACCAAGTCACCAAAAAAAAAAAAAAAAATCTAAAATCAAACTTAGAATAAATTTTAGTCACCTCTTGACTATATTACAATTTATACTAACTCTTAATATGTAAATCTCTAATCCTACCGGGGAAACTCTTAAATGCATCACAATTTATATAAACATTAATATCTAGAGCTCTAATCCTACCATGGTGCTTTATATAACAATTGAAGGGAGTCTATTGTATTTTACATTCATAAACTCTGTTAAATATGTAGAACTTCTTGCGGTAAAAGAAAGTCTCTTGCTACACCAACCTGTTCTTTCGACACTATAAGAAAAGAGTATTGACACATATGTGCAGAAGTGACTTGACGGGGAGGTTTGGTGAAGATATCAACTAACTGATCTTTTGAGGAGACAAATTGTATTTGCAAGGTACCCTGAAGTAAGTGATAATGAATAAAGTGACAATCGATTTCAATCTACTTTGTATTCTCATGAAAAACATCATTGCGGCCAATCTAGATGACATTACGATTGTTACAGTAGATCAGAAGTAAAGCAATCAACTCCTAGATCTTGTAGAAGCCAAAGCAACTAAAGAAGTTCATGTGTAGTGTTAGTAAGTGCTCGATATTCTGCCTTAATGCTAGAACAAGAAACAACAGTTTGCTTCTTTCTTCACCAAGAAATGAGAGAGTCACCAAGAAGAAAAACATAACCTTTTGGTCGAACGGTTGTTTGTGGGATTCCTTGCCGAGGCTATATCAGAATAAGCTCGGAGGGTCAATAGTGAATGAAGGAGAAGTGAAGACCTTGGAATAGAGTACCTTTCAGACACCGAAGAATTTTGAGAACAATAACATAATGAGAGGATCGTGGTGCAACCATGAATTGACTAACAATATGGACTGCATATGAGATGTCTGGTCAAATAACAATATGGTAGACTAGACTCTCAACTAGTTGTCTATAGAGGGTGGCATAAAAAAATGGTTCTTCATCATGAGTATTCAAATGACTATTGTATTTCATGGGTGTGTCGACTATCTTCTTGTCAGTATTACCAGCTTGAGAAATGATGTTAGAGGTGTACTTTGCCTAAGTGAGATAGTAACCGCTGGAAGAAAAGGAAACTTCAAGACCACGAAAAGTCAAAAACAGTTGAGAGAACCCAAATCCTTCATCTCAAAGTGTTGTTGACCAAGAAAACACTTAAGGTCTTGGATGCCCTACACATCATTACTAGTAATAATCATGTCATCTACAAACAGTAAGTTGAGAATGATGATACCACGACTTGAACATTGAAAGAACAAAACTGAATCATATAATTGACTGAGAAACCATGCTTGAGATGGTAGAGCTAAATTTGGAAAACCAAGCTCGTGGGGTTTGCTTGAGTCTATTGAGTGCTTGGTGTATTCAGCACACTTTGTGTGGCAAAGGGGAAGAGAATCTCAAAGATAACTGCATGTAAACTTCATTTGTGAGCTTGTCATTAAGGAAGACATTTTTCATATCCATCTAAAATAAGGGCCAATTATGGGAGGCAAAGACTACATTGAGGGTGTTGACAGAGGAAAGTTAAGCAACCGAGGAAAATGTTTCGTCATAATTAATCCCATATTTTTTAGGGAATCTCTTGTCTACCAGCCTAACCTTGTAGTGATCAACCAAACCATAAAAGTGAGTTTTGATTTTATATACCCATCTGCAACCTATAGCGGACTTACCAATAGGAAGAGCAACCAGATTCCAAGTCCCTCTTTTAAGGAGTGCATCTAACTCTCTTTCGTAGCTTTAACATTTTGATTCAAAATGGTTGCAAATGAATCAATTAAGAAAGTTTAGCTATTATATTGCGTGGAGTACATTAATTTTGTGCTCTTTACTCTCACATGTATGGTGGGTCCTACCATAAATTTAATTAGTATGACCCACCATTCATGTAATAGGAAGGAGTACAGCATTAATTTACTTTAAGAATATTCTATAATCAAGAGTTGAGTCACGAACTCATGATATTTTTTTATGGGGAAATAAATAGGTTATTAATTTTTACCAATCAAAGTAACAATGCACTTCCATTCAATTGATGAAAAAATAGTAGAAGGAAAAAAAGAAAGAAAAAAAAGGTGACCGTGACTTCCATTAAGAACTTGTCCATTAAGCACTTGGTTAAATTCTACAAATATAATCAAAATATTCTAATTTTATTGGTTTGTTCTTAAATTTTTATAATCAAAATCACCTAATCAAACTGCTATGCACTTTCATGAAATTTGCCCTGAAATCAAATTTAAGTTGTATTTTTCCGATATCCAGCAAAAAGAAAAGAAAAAAGAAGCTATATTTTTCCCATAGGGAGGAAGAAAGAAAGAGATAGTTACATGACAAGTAAATAAATATGGGAAATTCTTTTAGACAAATCTAGGAGTGTTGGACCAGATCCATTTATTCTTTAGCCCATTATACGGAGGTACATGAACCAATTCTTTCTTATTATAATATCACACATGCAAGCCCTGTTTCTTAATTTAAAAAAAAAAAAAAAAAAATCAATGGACTCCAAATTAATAGAAAAGATAATCTACAAAAATCCTTTCACCAAAGGGACACCAAGAAATTTAATCAAATTATGATGTTGATTAAATTTGAATACTTTTATCAATTAGATTATGACATGTGATTAGGGTCTTGATATGAGATAAGTCTTGATTTTGAACCGGTGGTAATAACACCACGTTGGTTCAACTTAAAGACTAATGCCTTACATGCCACCACCTGAAATCATTGATAATATAGGTAAGGTTGAGTTTAAGTTATGGCAAAGCTTATCAAATGGAGGAACTACTATCGTCATATCGAATGGCTCATCTAAGTTTTAATTTGAATACTTTTAATTTATTATCTATTACTATTAAGAGGATTCCTACTCTTGATTTCCACTTTTTAAAGGTTCAAAAATACCCCTCACATCTTCCAATTTTCCTAATTTTATAACTGAATTCAAATAATAATGTGTCTTAGATAAAATAGTATAATAGTCACATCCGTATATATTTCAATGTCCATTTTGGTACATGGACTAAAATACCCTCACACATTAAATTTAGATAACTTGAAATAATTGGGCAAATAAGGAAAATACTAATTTTTCAAAATCCTTAAAATTTAGTGTTCATTTTAAAACTAACTCAAAATTTAAAAAAATTCATGTGGAAATTGAGATGTGGTTTTTTAATTTAAAAAAAAAAAAATTGGTAATTCGTAGGTATTAGTTATCTATAAGAAATAGTGTCCTAATATTTAGGAAATTGAGGTGTGATTGTGGCGTTATTTTAAGGATTTTAAAATATCTTTTTACTAATGCTAATGTTTTTTTTTAAACATTAATGCTAATAGTTTTCAGAATTGACCTATAAGCTTTGGGTAATAACTAATAAGGACTCTATTACATATGCAGTAGAAAATTTTAAAAAGATGACAAATCTTTATGATGCTATATGAGAGAGAGATGGAGACTTGTTCCTTTGTTGGCTCTTTCTTTGCCAAAAGAAAAGTTTTGGTTTAATACTCCAATAAATTTGACTGGACAGAGGAGTAGCATGCCCATTTTTGGATACATGTTGTGTGCGTATCACGTTCAATTGAAGCACTTGTCTTGATTGCCCTTTTCATTTTTCCTTTTCAATTGTGTCATTGAGATACTAACTGCTAACTTAATATATCTAAGTGTTGAGAGACTAATAACAACACAATGGTAATACTTAATAGAAACCTTGTAGAAGGGGCGAATTCATGAATTTGTCTACGTGGGGGCAATTAAGAACTCATTAGTACTGAGTACTAGTGTTGACATCCTATTTTGCTACCTACATTCTAACCCTAACACAAATTAGGGTTTTCACAAATTAAAATTCTAAAAACGGAAAGTGCACAACTTACCTAAATTAGGGTTTTAAGCCAAAGACGTTTTTGACCGTCTGATTGACAACTAAAAGTAATCAAACAGATCTTTAAGTTGAGACGATTGAAATGATGTGTCATGTGTTCGAATTGGACCACGTATGTGAAAGTTATAGCCGGTTGAAGTTTTAATGAATAAAGTGTATAATAATTAAATGACATTGGGCACATAAGATTAATCCAAATTAATTATGATTGATCCATTAATTGGGTTAATTTTAATTAATAAGGTGTAAATATCTTATTGGCTCAAAGTTATAAATTATCATAGACTCTAGCACATTAAATAAACTGAACAAGATAATTGGATAATTGTGGATTAATTAATTAATTAAAACATTTGAATTTTTTGAATTAAATCATTCAATGGTTTAAAGAGTTAAGAAGATCACCAATTATCTGTTAATATCTATAATCAGCTAGCAATAATTTCAAAATTCAAAATTTGAACAAACAGAAAAATCACAAAACTGGTTTTAAGGATCACATTGAAAGGCAATTTTGGCATGGAAAATATTCGAATTAGGAAACTCCTATTTCTAAGAAAATTGTTAGAATTTGAATTACCTTTCCAACGACACTAATTTTGCATAAATCCAATTTTTGTAGAGAGACTTATGGTCAAAATACTAACACGTTGTCAACCTACAAAATTTCAGCGAATTTTAGTTTATTCAATTTTCAAACTATTATCAAATCAGTTTGTTTTGAAATAAACTCTGAAATTTTCAGCCTTACTCAGTCAACAACTGATAAGGGGAGTTTCTTAAAGGTTATTTAAATTTCAAACACAATAGCTATTTGAAATTTGAATACTTTTAGTTCCAAAACTTTCACATTCCTTTTCTATAAATAGAAGTTGAGTCTACAGTCACAAGGGTCCCAAAATTTACCTTTGAGAGAGGAATTCCAGATCCTTTTGTGAATATTTTCTCAAACAAAAGCTGTGGCAGCCATACAAGAATCTTGAGAGACAGTAGAGGTAAGGTTAAGGGTAATCAATGTATCGTTTCTATTATTGTCATTCTCACAGTTTGCTTTAGTTGATGATACTAACATTATTCTCTATTGTTTCCTTTCATGAGCACACAACCTTGAACAAAAAAGAGCACACAACAACAACAACAACAACAATAACAACACAACATTGGAAAAAAGGGAGTAATCTGAATTAACTTTCTTGCTTACTTTGAATTTTCATTTGTTGTTTTCATTGAACATTGTCTAACATTATTCTCAATTATTTTTATTTTCTTCAGGAGGATAACATTAGGGATGAACAAGAATAGCAAACACGACAAGGAAAGTAGATACATGCTATACAAGCAATTCTTCTCAAGCTATAGAAGCAATATTGAGGTGGTCTTTTCAGGCCATACAAGCAGGCAAGTATAAATTCTAAACTGAATCTTATATACTTGTTTTGAATGTTTTGTTTTCATTGAATACCATGCTTAAATGACTTTAACATGAGTTTCACATACAATGAACTTAACAACCACTTGAATCTTAAAATCCGACTGTGATGCAAACATGATTTTGATATATTGACATGATATGTATATTGGCCAAGCTTAATCTAGAAAACCGACATATGTCGGGTAAAATGGGGTGCTAATACCTTCCCATTTTATAACCAAGCCTCCGAATCTTGAATTGACGGTTCGTATTACAAAGTGTCTTACAAACAAACTGTTTTTCCTTTTATTAGACTGTAACTAGGAAACTCATTTACATGTAATTCTTTCTTTTTACAAATTCATTGGCAATTGTACAAATTCAAAGATGAATAAAGAGGAATTATTGTTATTATGGAATTTCTTATTTTGTCCAAAATACATAAAATAAGTGGCGACTCCATTTACATGTACAATTAACCTTCAAATCGAGAGGGTTGGTTCATTGTCAGTTGGGTCACATATTGAGGCCTATTTGACCCTCGGGTCATGGTTCTCACAGTGGCGACTCCACTGGGGATTGATTGTGGGCTTAGCTTCAAAAATAGAATGGGCTTGGCCAAGCCATATCATGTCTCTGTATTTGTCTTTTAAAGCTTTCAATAACATATTCACGCATAATTTTGCTTGAGTTCTAAAGTGTGTGAAGCCCAGAAGCCATGGTAGTTCTATCTATGGATCACAGTCTTCCTAGACCTAGGTACCCATGGTGAAGCTACCAGCCCAAAGCGCAGTATTGACTATGATCCTTCTTACTCAATGCGTTAAAGGATAAACTGTATTGTTTAGACCAACATGGCATTCCTATGTCACAAGTTGGGAGATACGACATCCTAGCTCTTGGGTTTCCTACAAGCCCACCTTCTACCCACATAGAAGCCCATTAGAACTATCCCTTAGGTGTGGTCCATTAAGTACATACATGCTTGTTTAAACCCACCGTCTTTTTTTATTGTCTTTGCTTGCACTTGGATGAACCTTAGATTTGCATGTGCTCTCTCTCTCTCTCTAACCTTATTTTATTTACTTGTTTTCATGATTTCCGGTTAACAGTTTCTTATTTTCAATCGATTGGAAGTAGAGTTTCACAAAAATGAGACAATCTTTTCTATTGTTTTGAGTTTTGTTATTGCTCTTACTTTAGCTACCATATATTTGGTATTTGAGGTCATGGCCATGTCTTTAATTTATGTAATAGGAGATTTAAAATATGGGTTATAAGAATTATATTTTGTTACAATATTCTTTGTTTTATGTTAAATAAATACAAGATGTACATTTTTTATAGTGCAAATGTCTTGTATTATGTTCTCTACTTTTTTTCGAGTCATAGTAAAAGAATCTGACATTGATAATTATAAGATTATCTTGTTATGTTCTTTGTTTTACATTGAATAAAGATATGATCTCCCTTAAAGCTCATATATGATATGTATATTGTTAATTAGGTCAAATACATTGTTCCAACAACTTGGTTATGGAATTTTACATGTTTAACTTGTTTATGGAGTTATGGAGTTCCAGTAACTCTTTCTTCTGTTTTATTATTTCTCTGAATAACTTGTGCTAATCTACTAGCAATTTTTCAGATTTGCTAGCATTTTATCCATTGGGCTTTTGCTATTTGGTTTGTATTAAATTTAGTGTTAAGGTGTTTTTGGTTTTTGTTTGAAGCTTTTTGAAGCTCTAAAGTGAATTTTAAGTTAAACTTTTGATTTGGATATCTTGAAATCTCAAAGTTAACGTTCATTGTTGTGAAAATGAGCTGGTTTTAGATATGGATATCTTGAGGTTTTACTTCATCATAGTGGATTCCAAGTATGAATTTGTTTGATGGATCTTGTTCAGTGGAAGAGGTAAATAGCTTGCTGCCCTGTTTTGTTTTGCACTCCAATTGCTTGATAGATTGTCCCCATGAAGCAATTTTGTAATCTTTGATGAAGAAGATGATGCCTGGTGTGTGGATAAATAATTTTCTTCTTCTTTGTTTTTTTTTTGTCCTCGCTTTTGGTGAATTTATCTGTGATTTTCATGATAGTTGAACTTTATGCATCCTTTTTTTTTTTTTTTTGGGTGGGGGTTGTAAATCTGATTTATAAAGAATTTGATTGGGGGAGAAGAAAAATCCCCGATGAAATTGTGGAATTTAAATTTATGATATTGTATAGTTTGTTATATACTGTAAATGTGTCTGTTAAATATGCTTTGGACCTTGACAACTATGTTATGTATGTATTTATTTTCATTTTGGTCATTGAATTGATATGCATTATGATCTAAAAAATGGCACTTGGAATTTTTAGTTTTTATTTTAAATGGATCTCTTTTATGTGTGCAGCATCATATATAATAGCTTCTTTTTTTGTTGGGAATATCTTTGTGAAATCAGTTTGATGCATTTTGTATTTTAATTCCATATTTGGTTGACAATTATGTGTTCTTGCTAATCCACACAATATCAGAAGATTTGACTAGTGCTGATTTATTGTTGTAGCCACTTATTAAATGCTAGAATGACCATTTAGAAGTTCTTGTTGTAGTTGTGCCACATTGTTTGACGTGGTGTCTTTGGCAGGAGCGGAATGTGGTTTCTTCAAGATTTGGAAATTTTTTGTAAATTTACTTGTTAGTGTTTTTGGTGTTTACCAATAGACTTAATTTATTTTTAGTTTGAATTAGTATTGATTAGTGTCTTTTAGCGTATGAGAATAGTTTCGTGTGGATGAAATTTGGGCTATAATTTCTTTTTCTTTTCATGGATGAAAATTGTACTATTTGTGCATTTATAGAATTTTGATTTTTGTAAATTATCGTGAATGCGTATTTCCTAATTAATAATTTTGCGCACAATGGCAAGTTAGGTTCAAAAACTTTAGTAACTAGTTGACATTTAATACTATCAATATTGTTTTTACTTGTTTTTAATTGAACGAACAAAACGAAATTAGAAAACTTTGTTAATGCATTGTTGGGTGTGGTTAAAACGGATGTGATGAGAGTCATGCATTACTTTCATCAATATGGTACTTTTGCTAAGAGCCTGAATGCGACGTTTGTGGTTCTGATTCCTAAAAAGGCAGGGGCTATTGAGACTAAGGATTTTAGACCTATTAGTCTAGTGGGGAGCATGTACAAAATTATTTCAAAGGTTTTGGCGAACCGATTGAAGGGAGTGTTGGGGGGGTCTTCTATCCCAGTCTCAAAATGCTTTTATCCAGTGTAGACAGATTTTGGACTCAGTGTTGATTGCTAGTGAGTGTGTGGATAGCAGGGTGAGGGATGGGACTCCTGGAATATTGTGCAAGCTGGATCTCGAGAAGGCATATGACCATGTTAATTGGGATTTCCTGTTAGCTTTGTTGCATCGATGTGGGTTTCCGGAGACTTGGAGGAAGTGGATTCATTTTTGTATCTCCACAGTGCGTTTTTCCATTATGATTAATGGTAGTTCTTGTGGCTTCTTTGAGAGCTCTCGTGGCTTGCGCCAAGGGGATTCTCTATCGCCCTTGCTTTTTGTTGTTGTGATGGAAGCTCTGAATAAGTTGTTAATGAGGGCTGAAGAGGGGCATTTCTTGAGGGGATTTGAGGTTCAAGGGAGGAATAATAATCCGTTGATGATCTCCAATCTTTTGTTTGTAGATGACACCCTGATTTTCTGTGATGTTGATGTAGACCAGATTGGGTACTTGAAATGTACCCTGCTTTGCTTTGAAGCGGTGTCCGGGTTAAGGGTGAATCTTGTCAAGTCCGAAATAGTCCCCATTGGGAATGTCTCCAATATTCAGGAGTTAGCTGCAATGTTGGAGTGTAGAATATATGCTTTGCCTATGAATTATTTGGGTCTTCTTCTGGGTGCCCGGTATAAGTCCAAAGCTTTTTGGGATCTGGTTTTGGAGAAGATGGGGCGCAAATTGGTAGGGTGGAAGAAGCTTTATCTCTCGAAGGGTGCTCGTCTCACTTTGATTAAGAGTACGATCTCTAGTCTCCCTGTTTATTTCCTCTATTTATTTCCTATTCCACTAGTGTTAATCGTTGGATAGAGAGGTTGCAGCGTGAGTTCCTTTAGGGTGGTATGAGGGATGCTCCTAAGTTCCCTTTGGTTAACTGGAAGACGGTCTGCCAACCTGTTTACTGTGGGGGCTTGGGTATTAAAAACCATGTTGTCTTGAATCAGGCTCTATTAGGTAAGTGGTTGTGGCGCTTTATGGTGGAGCATGATTCTTTATGGAAGCAGGTAATAGTTACAAAATATGGATATGAGGCAGGGAGTTGGAGTCCGGGGATTGCTAATGGTCCTTATGGTATGTCTTTGTGGAAGCATATTAGACAGGGGTGAGATCGTTTCTCTCCTCACCTTAAGTTCGTTCTGGGTTGTGGTTCGTGCATCCGTTTCTGGTTGGATATTTGGTGTGGGGAGGTTACGCTCAGCAGGGCCTTTCCGTTGCTTTTCCGAATTGCTCAGAGTAGAGAGGCTCGGGTTGTTGATTACCTGTGTTGGCAGAATGGGGTTCCTCACTAGGATGTCCGTTTTACTAGGTTGTTACATGATTGGGAAGTGGAACCTTTCCAGGCTATGATTAGGTTGTTATACTCTGTTAAGGTTCATCAATCTCAAGAGGATCGGGTGTGTTGGGGTCCCTCTAGGAGTGGTTGTTTTGAGGTGAAATCGTATTATCAGATTTTATCCTTGAATACTCCTTTGGGGTTTCCTTGGAAAAGTATTTGGAAGGTGGGAGCTCCTCCCTGTGTAGCTTTCTTCATATGGACAGCTGTTCATGGGAAGATTCTCACTATGGACAATTTGCGGAAACGTCGTCTTTGCATTGTGGATTGGTGTTGTATGTGTAAGCATAGTGGGGAATCTCCTAATCATTTACTCCTTCATTGTGAGACTGCTCAGAGTCTTGGTCCAAGGTGTTTTGCCTTTTCGGGGTCGTTTGGGTGATGCCTGGGAGTGTTATAGAGGTTATGGCTAGTTGGATGGGGTCGTTCCATAAATCCAGCCATGCGGATGTGTGGGGTGCTGTTCCGTTATGTGGGTCCTTTGGCGTGAGAGGAATTTACGAGTCTTTGAGAGTCAGGAGAGGACGGTGTTGGATCTAAAGCTGGTCCTGTTGCATACTCTTTTTTATTGGCTGCATTGTAGTAGCAGTTATAGTCCCTCCTATTTTGAGGAGTTTTTAGATTCTTGTACTTTGTGTAATTTTTCTTCCTTTTAGCACACATCCTGTGTGCTTGGGGATGTTTTTCTTTTCTTTAATAAAACTTTCTTATTATTGATCAAAAAAACTTTGTTAATGGATCCACGATCAATCCCATTGGGTGTTAAAACTTGTAAATGGCATTCACTGTGTGAATGAGTCCACATTTTTCCAGATGGTATGGTGATCGATCGCGTTCTTTCATAACCATAGGTGTGATCAATCACTTTTGTTAATGGATCCGCGATCGATTGCGTAGGGTGTTAAAACTTGTAATTGGTTTTTACTGTGTGAAATGGGTTCACATTTTTTCAGAGGGTATAGTAATCGATCACATTTTGTCCAAAACCTAAAATGATTGCATTTTTCATATTCTTGGCAAAAAAAAAAAAACCATGAAAACAAAGAGATTATGAGTTGAATAAAAACTACAATGAAATTGAAAAATTCAAAAAGAAGGTTAAAAAAAAAAAATAAAGAAGAAATGAAAATAAAAAACAAAGTAAATGTAGAAAGAATTTATGAGAGAGAGAGAAGAGATTCATATAATGAGTTTGAAGACAAGCACTCAACTAAAGAAGAAAAAAGGAAATTAAATGCAAAAAAAATATTAGTCATCTAAGTTTGCATTAATTATATATAAAAAAATATCAAAAAACATAAATTGATTAAAATGACATAGATAGATTTTACAAAAAAAAATGATATAGAATTAATTAATAAATCCAATTAAATATTTAAACTTCAAGTTTCGATAATAATTGGCCGGAGTGAATGGATTTAACAAAAGACTATGTATTAGGGTTATTATGAAAAAAAAAAATTAGGGGTTTCCAACCTTGTAAGGTTTTAACCCAATTGGATGGAAGTCATATGTAATTAAGACATCTAATTAGGGATTGGTAACACCAATTGGGTGAAAACACTATATATTTGGTATTAATCAAATAATTAAAATCATTGAAATTTAAACTTATGCCAAAGTTGGGATTTTGATGTTCTTAATGCTTTTAAAATCAAGCAATGTCCTCCGAATTTATGGAAATATGAAAAATCTGCAAATAATTATTCTCATATAATATAATTTAATAAGGTTAATTTAAAAAAGAAACATTGGAAGATTTTTATTTATTTATTATATATACTTGATGATTTTCGAACTTGATATTTGATTTGATATACCAATAAGCAAGGCACAAATATATGATATTCATACAAACTTTCTTCTTCTTTAAATTTATAATGTAGTAGTTTTGGTACATAAATAAAATAGTGGCATCCATTTCTAAATAAAAAAAAATATATATTATAAATGGTTAGAGATGTTTATTCACGTATTCAAATGCAAAAACTTTACAAATATTTACCAAGCGTCTCTAAACAAAGTGCTTATTATGCAATCATACTTTCTATTTCATTTTCCTGACAAAAATAAAATAAATAAATAAAATATTCATGAAAACAAAGAGATTAGGAGTCAAATTAAAACTACAATGAAATAAAAAAGAAGGTTAGCAAAAAAAAAAATCATGAAGAAATGAAAAGAAATAACAAAGTAAATGTTCTGATGTAGGAGTGTTATTTTTGAGATAATAGTAGAGTCTAATTTGAAATTTAAAATAAACCAACTTAATAGTCTAGAAGATAATAAACTTCCCAAAAAATATTAAGAGGATTCCTTCCCATAATTTCCATCCCATTAATGTAGGAGTGTTATAACAACGATAATCTATTAATATTAAGAGGATTCCTTCCCATCATTTCCATTTTAATAAACTTCTCAAAAAAATCTTAATATTTAGAAAATATTGCTATAAATAATAATTAAAGGACGGTGAAAAAGTAATTCACTAGATCCTCTACATAAAAGATTTTGAATTTCATCTTTAGGCCTAAAATATCCTTACATTTACTATTCAATTAAAAAATAGAACATAAAGGATATATATGTAATTTGCAACAAAAAATAAAAAAAATAAAAATAATAACTACCTCAAACTACTCTCCCACGTATCCACACCATGTCTTCTCATCAATAACCACTACTATTATAAAAGAAAAAAAAAAAATAAAAAAAAATTATAAAAGAAAAAAAAAAAACAAAAACAAAAACCACTTCTCATTATACTTTAATTCAATTTTTATTTTCTTATTTCAATTAACTCTTTATCCTATAAAATATAATTAAACAATAAAAAATAAATAAATAAAAAAAACTAATTTTTAGTTCCACTATCCCACGTTTAATTTTTAAGTTTTTAAGTTTTAAAACTTTTAACTACTCTTAATTTCTTATCCATATCCTTTTTAACATTCTATTATTATTATTTAAGAATTATCTCTTATTCAGACTTCCTCTACTTCATTTGTTACACATACATGTTTCTTTTTCATTTTTTTTTTTTTTTTCATCTCCATCTTCTTTTTTATACCTGGTGATTTTACGTTTTATTTAAAATTTAAAATTTTTTGTTTCTCAATTTATATTATTTTCTATGAACTGCTATAATTTAATGTTTTCATGCAGTGAAAAACATTTGGATGACAACCAACGGGCAGTGCACTTCACGTACAGAAGACCAAGTGAATGGTGTCAATTTAGGATTTGCATCAAACCAAAAAATCACAGAATCTTATAAAGATGTAATAAATTTTTACATTCCCTTTGCTTATTCTGGATTTCGTTGAATATATATATATATATCTTTTCCTTTTTGTTTTTTGGTTGTTTATACGGTAGTAAAACTTAATATTTGTGTGGGTGTTTCTTTTCTCTCGAATATGGGAGTTGTAAACTTTTTTTTTTTTTTTTTGGTTTTTTGTTTTTTCTTTATTAAAAGTTTTTATTATCTTTTACGTTAATAATAATTCAAAAAAAATATTAGTACACAATAAATTAGCACATGAAAAAAAATTTAGTACACGAGCAAAAAATTTAGTACACTTCAAATATGATAATTATGATCTAAGATTTATATGATAAAAGTCATATTGTGTGATAATATTACCATAAAAATTAAAAAAAAAATTGAAAAAAAATCCGAATCAAATAAATAAAAAAAAAAATTGAATCAAATAAATCCGGAATGTACAGTCCTAATTAAAATAGAATTCTTTAATTATTGTATAACTTAATAAGTGAAATGTGAAAAATAAAATAAATATAAAGAACAACTTCCAAAAAAAAATAAAGTACACATCTACTGAGAACCTATGATCGATCTCGTTTTTCCATAACCAAATGTGCGATTGATCACTTTAGCCTCTGAATGAATTACACATATACCTAGAGGCTGAAGTGATCTATCGAACCTTTTGTTAATGGATCCGCGATCGATCACTTTTGGTGTTAAAATTTGTAAATGACCGTTGTGTGAATAGGTCCACATTTTTCCAGTTCAGCGATCGATCACGTTTTTTTCATAACCAAAGTTGCAATCGATTACCATAGCGTCAGACTGAATTACACATCTATACAGAGGCTATACTGATTGATCGACGATTTTGTTAATGGATGCATGATCGATCACTTTGGGTGTTAAAACTTGTAAATAACCTTCGCTGTGTGAAATGGGTCTACATTTTTCTAGAAGATTTAGTGATCGATCGCGTTTTTTTATAACCAAAGTTACGATCGATCACTATAACCTCTAATTGAATTACACATCTACACAAAAGCTTTAGTGATCGATTGAACATTTTTTTAATGGATCCGCGATCGATCCATTGGGTGTTAAAACTTGTAAATGGCCTTCACTGTGTGAAATGGGTCCACATTTATTCAGAAGGTATAGTGATCGATCACGTTTTTGCAGAACAAAATGTGTGATCAATCAGATTAGTCTGATTGAATTACACTACCTAGAGGCTAGTTCGATCAATCGTAGCTATTGTTAATCAGATACATGATTGATCGTGTTGGTTGATGTTAAAAAATTTAAGTGGCTCTTACTGTTTGTAATGGGCCAAAATTTACCTAAGTTTATTGCGATCGATCGCAATTTTTTGTAACCAAAATTTGGCTCGATCATGTCTACATAGAACCACTGATCAATCACTCAATTTGTTCAGGAATGAGGGATCGATCGCACTTTCTAATGCGTGTGTTTGGAAGAGTAAAATTGGTGATAAATTTATTTATAATTCGTAATAGCTCTCACTATAGTAACAAATTCTAAGTATATGTAATCGTTCTTAAAATGTGTAAAATGTATGTTTTGGAGTGCAATAAGGATGATAAAATTATTAAGGGTAAATTACACTGACACCCTTTCTTTTAGAGAAATCAGACTCGCTACACCCTAATTTGAAGAAATGACACTCCGCTCCCAAATTTGCAAAATAATTAACACTCCTTCCCCTTTTTTTTTTTTTTTTTTTTTTTTTGTTTATTTTTTATTAATTTTTTTAATCAATGCCTAACTAACCAAAGTTAAAAAGAAAAATTATATTCCAATTATTTTAAGTTTAAGTGAGAAATATTCTTTTAAAAATTGGGAAAAAGGGGGCTGAATGTTAATTATTTTACAAATTTGGGAGCGGAGTGTCATTTCCCCAAACTAGGGTGTAGCGAGTCTAATTTCCCCAAAAGATGGGAGTGTCAGTGTAATTTACCCAAAAAATTCTCTAATTTATTGTAAAATGGAATCAAATTTTGCCAGCTATGACGGCTTGGGTGATTGTTTGTAACTTAGTTGTAGAATTATTTAATTTGGTGATAAATATTGAAACATGTTCTAAGTAATTGTAATTAGTCTTAACTTTTGAAACTAATGTGTTTGGAATAGCAAACCGTTTGATAAAAGTAGTAAACAGTCTGATTTATTGTAAAGTGGAATATAATTTTGGCGGCTTTGACGGCTTGGGTGAATGTTTGTAATCATTTTGTAGAATTAGGTATTTAATTGATAAATATTTTAAATAAGTTTCAACAATTGTAATTGGTCTCAACATTTGTAAAGTATTTGTTTAGATGAGCAATTCGTGTGATAAAATTAATAATCGGTGTCATTTATTGTAAAATGGAATCAAATTTTGGCGGTTATGACGGTTTGTGTGAAATTTTTTAATTAACTTGTCGAAATATGTATTTTGGTGATAAATATAGTAAATTATGTTTTAGTACTTGTATTTGGTCTCAATTGTTGTAAAGTATTTGTTTAAGAGTACAATACGGGTTATAAAATCCGTAAATTTTCTCATTTATTGTAAAATGGAATCAAATTTTGGCGGTTATGATGGTTTGTGTTACATTTTTTAATTAACTTGTCGAAATATGCATTTTGGTGATAAATATAGTAAAGTATGTTTTAGTACTTGTATTTGCTCTCAATTATTGTAAAGTATTTGTTTAAGAATACAATACGGGTGATAAAATCCGTAAACTTTCTCATTTATTGTAAAATGAAATCTTTTTTGGCTGCTAGTGATTTTTAGTACCTAGTTTCTAAATCTAGTACTTCTTGTGATAATTTTAGTAAACTTTTGTTATAATTCGTAATAGTTCTCACTTTCAGTATTAATGTTGTTTATTATTGTAAAGAGGTGTGAAGACGTGTTAATGGTCTCAATTGAAATAAATTTTTGGCGGCTGTGATTAGTAATATATGTGTCAAATATTGTTAATGGTTGATAAAATTTATATTTTATGTGAATTATTGTATTAGAGTATTCTTCCGTAATATTTCTGTTTTTCCAAGTAATTGTTGTGATAGGTCGTGTAATATGTGTGAGTTTAATTAATTCGTCTCTTACTTCTTGTAATTTCTTCTTAATTATTGTTATTTAAGTGTTATTTCTTGTACTTAGTGTGTCAATTTATGTAATACCGGCTACATGAGCAGCCAGTTACAATTTTTTCTAAATGCCAATTATACCCCTACGGGAAATTCCCGTTAAGGGGCGTAAGTACTTCCCAACATGAAGAAAAGAAAAAAAAATAGTAATCTAACAATCAATACTTATTGCACCTCAAGGTTTTTTAGAATAATAATGTGTGTTAGGTTGGAGGGGAAAAAAAAAAGGTTTATTTTAAAAACATGAATAAACATTACACTTTTTACTATCATGATCGATGGTATTCTTATTAGAGAAAAACACAATCAGTCATTTTCTTTGAAGACTTGAACTGCATATTTTTTTTACCAAATCCAAGTATGATCGGTCGTTCTTTTTTACTAATGAATATGCGATCGATCATTTGTTCTCTAGATACAAATGCGATCAGTCACATATTTTATTGAAGAGTTAAGTGATCAATCGTAATTTTCACAAAAAATTATGAAAATGTTATGATCAATCATATTTTGTCCAGGGCCTAAGATAATTGATCGCTAATTTTATTGAAGAAAAAAGCGACTGATCGTTGTTTTCTCAAAATTTATGAAGAACATAATATTAATAACCGATCGTATATTTGACAATATATGTTATGATCGATTGCATTTTGTCCAAAGCCTAAAACGATTTCATTTTTCATATTCTTGGCAAAAAAAAAAAAAACCATGAAAACAAAGAGATTAGGAGTCAAATAAAAACTACAATGTAATCAAAAAATTCAAAAAGAAGGATAGCAAAAAAAATCAAGAAGAAATGAAAATAAAAAACAAAGTAAATGTAGAAAGAACCTTTATGAGAGAGAGAGAGAGAGAGAGATTTACCTCTATTGGTCCAAGATTCATATAATGAGTTTGAAGACAAGCACTCAACTAAAGAAGAAAAAAGGAAATTAAATGCAAAAAAAAATATATATATAGTCATCTAAGTTTGCATTAATATTATATATAAAAAAATATCAAAAAACATAAATTGATTAAAATGACATAGATAGATTTTACAAAAAAAAAATAATAATGATATAGTGGAATTTGTAGAGGAATCATAGTTATCAATAGTTTGAAAATTGTGGGAAGTTATGATAAGTTTACTGATAACATATATGTGAGTCTCTATTATTAATTAATTACTAATTTTTATTTTTAAAATTCAAATGCAGATGTGATAAAACATGTATTTAATTATATGGGTTAAACGTGTCATGTCAATTTTTCTAAAATACTACTACTTAGGTTGGAAATAGAGAATGGATTAAATGTGGGCTTTGGCTTTAGGGCATGATTTAGGGATTTCTATGTTAAACTTATATTTTATTTCAATTAATCAACAAATCATGAAATTGAGGCCTCAAGTTGAAGATTTAAACCAACAATTGATTAAAATAGTAACCGGTTAACAAATTATTAGAGATCTTGCATATTAAGAATTAAGGTTTTATGCCTAAAAGGGGGGGTTTTGTATTTCGACTATCCATCCATTATAAGTTTGAAGACAAACACTGAACTAAAGAAGAAAAAAGGAAATTAATTACACACACAAAAATATTAGTCATTTAAGTTTGTATTAATTTTATATATAAAAAATATCGAAAAACATAAATTGATTAAAATGACATAGATAGATTTTACAAAAAAAGAATGATACAGTGAAATTTATAGAGGAATCACAGTTTTCAATAGTTTGAAAATTGTGGGAAGTTATGATAAATTTACTGATAACATATATGTGAGACTCTATTATTAATTAATTACTAATTTTTATTTTTAAAATTCAAATTCATATGTGATAAAACATGTATTTAACTATATGGGTTAAACGTGACATGTAAAAATGAGTCGAGTCAACCCTCTTCCCTTTTTGAGATCAATTTTTCTAAAATACTATTACTTAGGTTGGAAATGGAGAATTGATTAAATGTGGGCTTTGGCTTTAGGGCATGATTTAGGGATTTCTATGTTAAACTTATATTTTTATTTCAATTAATCAACAAATCATGAAATTGAGGTTTCGATTTGATTATTTAAACCAACAATTGATTAAAATAGTAACCGGTTAACAAATTATTAGAGATCTTGCATATTACGATTAAGGTTTTATGCCTAAAAGGGGGGTTTTGTATTTCGACTATCAATCCATTAAATTGATTGCTCAAGAATGTAATTAATAAACCAAATTAAATATTTAAACTTCAAGTTTCGGTAATAATTCAACCGGAGTGAATGGATTTAACAAAAGACTATGTATTAGGTTTATTATGAAAATTAGGAGTTTCCAACCTCATAAGGTTTTAACCCAATTTGATGGAAATCATATGTAATTAGGACATCTAATTAGGGATTGGTAACACCAATTGGGTGAAAACATCATATATTTGGTATTAATCAAATAATTAAAATCATTGAAATTTAAACTTATGCTAAAGTTGGGGATTTTGATGTTCTTAATGCTTTTAAAATCGAGCAATGTCCTCCGAAGTGATTGGAAATATGAAAAATCAGCAAATAATCATTTTAAGATAATATAATTTAATAAGGCTAATTTAAAAAATAAAAATAAAAACATTGGAAGATTTTTTTTTTTTATTATTATATATACTTAATGATTTTCTAGGTTGATATTTGATTGGATATACCAATAAGTAAGGCACAAATATATGAAATTTATACAAACTTTTTTCTTCTTTAAATTTAGAAAGTAGTAGTATTTGGTAAATAAATAAAATAGTGGCATCCATTTCTAAATAAAGAAAATATTATAAATGGTGAAAGATG
Organism: Fagus sylvatica; assembly: GCA_907173295.1. Taxonomy (NCBI): domain Eukaryota; kingdom Viridiplantae; phylum Streptophyta; class Magnoliopsida; order Fagales; family Fagaceae; genus Fagus; species Fagus sylvatica. The sequence goes on along the minus strand of OU015761.1, from coordinate 52,706,392 downwards.
TTTATTCACATAACGAAATACAAAAAATTTACAAATATTTACCAACCGTCTCTAAACAAAGTACTTGTTATGCAATCATACTTTTTATTTCATTTCTGGCCAAAAATAAAAAATAAATAAAATATTCATGAAAACAAAGAGAGTAGGAGTCAAATTAAAACTAAAATGAAATAAAAAAGAAGGTTAGCCAAAAAATAAAAATTGAAGAAGAAATGAAAATAAATAACAAACTAAATATTTTAATGTAGGTGTGCTATTTTTAAGATAGTGGTAGAGTCTAATTTGAAATTTAGAACAAACTAACTTAATTTTTTATTTTTAAGAAATCTGTTGACTTATTTGGAATCTAAATTATAGGTGTTTAAATTGGGAAAGTGGAAAGTGGATACATGTTTTTTCTTGGGAGTTTATCTATATGTGTGTGTGTTTATGGAATGTCCAAATACTACCTTAGTTTATTTTTAGATTAGTTTAAAATATTGTGAATACTTTTTTTAATAGATATATTTTTTAGAAGATATAAAAGTAGACATGAAGGGAACGAATCCTTTTAATAATAATAGAATATAATAATGACAATAATAGTAAGAATAACAATGAAAATGATTATAATAATTTTAATAACAAAAAAATAATAATAATGACAAAATAATAATAAGACTATCAATTAATTAACAACAAGAACAATAATTATAATACCAACAAATGTTATAATAAGTATAATTATAGCCATTAAGCTTGTCCTAATTATAACTTGTGCATTCATTCCAGTGGTCATTTCTCTTTTCAAAAAGTTTCACCCCTCTGTGAGGGTGAGGGCGTGGGTTCAATTCCTATGTAAACTTTTTTACATTCTTTTTTTTTTTAGGCGCAGAGGGAATAACATCTTAACATTTTTTTTTTCCTATGTGTTAAATTTTCCTAAGATACGTGTTAGATTTAAGATGATATTGTCATTTTTATCTCCATGGACCATTTTGTTATGTGATGGACTTCTAAGGTCACAAATATTGTTTATGTGATTCTTAATAAGTGATAAATTGCCCAAAAAAAGATGAAAAGAGAAACAAAAGAAAGTAAAAAAAATGTAAAGATGGGATAAATATGTGACAAATTGTATTATTTATTTGTACTATCAAAGTGTTTGTAAGTTAAACAAAAATGAGAAACCTCTGAATATTTAGAATCCCTATATGAAACAATTGAGGTTCATCAATGTGATTGAAATTCATAAACGATGTAAAGTGAGTTTTTTTTTTATATTTTGCTAAGCCAATACAACCCAATGATATAAACCCCGAATTGACTTTATGTTCAATATCCTCAGTTGATGAAATATAATAAAAATTAGTATAATACATTTGATGAGATATAATAAAAATGATCGTTTCTATTTTTAAGCGCAAAGAAAAATTATTTACATTTTCTATTTTACACTATCTCTTTTTTCTAAATTTTTTTTCCTTTTCATTATTGTTATTATTTCTTCCTTCTTCTTAGTTTAGTTGCTTTGTTAGGAACATATTTATAGAAAAATAATGAAAAAGAGCCGCGCATTGCGCAGGTTATAGTCTAGTATAAACTAATAGATGAAGCCTCAGCTTTCTCTTAAGACATGCTACATCAAACTTTCTATTCTCATAAAAAACCAAGTCAACAATCTATTTCACTTTTCAATCAACATGCTATTTTCTTTTTCAATTTTTTTTTTTTAAATATTCCTACCCCCCATTTATATCTATCTATTAATACTCACATTCAGTTGAAATTTGATTAGTCAAATAATTTAAAACATCCATTTGAGAATATATTCCTTTTATGCCACCCATATTTATATCTATCTATTAATACCTACATTCAGTTGAAATTTGATTAGTCAAATAATTTGAAACGTTAATTTAAGGAAATATCTATGTAGAATATCTAATAATCAAGGCTATACATGAAGTCACATCATTGTATGTTATGTTACCCGTATTTTTCCTCATGCAAACCAATATTGCCACCCACTTTGGACGTGAAGAGCCATCATTATTTCTTATTCGGTAATGTTACTCTCATTTAAAAAAAAAAAATTAAAGCCATCAATGTATTTCATTAAATCATTTTCCATTATAGCACACATATTTGGAATTTGTAAAGTCTATAGTCATCATTGGTTTTTAAATTTCATTTATGTCAGCCAAGGTTATTAAAATCCCGATTCGAATCTTAAAATCTTACGATTTTACGTTTCAATATTATGAAAACGATTCGAATCTTAACTGAATCTTAAATGTGGTAGAATCTTAATAGAATCCCGATTTGAATCTTAGAATCTTTAGAATCCCGATTTGCTTCCGATTCTATACGATTCTACTGCACAAGGTTTATTCGGATTTTTTGAGTTTTTTTTTTGGACCTCCAATGAAAATTTAGCTTGTATTGGGCTGATTTTTACTTTTTAGTATGTTAGTAGCCTGCCCCCTTTTTTTTTTTTTGATAAAAAGTAGCCCGCCCTTTTTTTTTTTTTTTTAATAAGAGAAGCCTGCCCATTTTTCTTTGGAGGATATCTCTTCAGATGATGAGTGGATAGCTACAAAAGAGAGTCCAAATGAACCAAATGAAGAATGGCCAAGTGTCTTTCAAAGGGATGCTCAAGAGGAAGATGAAAATGGTAAGTAGGTTTTAAATCTTGTGAGTTATGACTTATGACTTCTTTATTAGATCTTTATAAAATTTTGAATACAATTTGTTTTTGTTCTTTTTTGCTAGGTGATAAAGATAAAGAAATTCATAATCTTAGTGATTGTGAACTTGAAAATATGTGGAAGAGCATGGGTTTAATAATTAATATATATAGTGTATTCTTTTTTTTGCTGAATAATATATATAGTGTATTCGGAAGCTTATATGGATTGACTATTCAAAAGGTTTGTAGAAGCGACTATTCAAAAGGTTTAATAGAGTACAAATTTGATTGTAGAAGCGACTATTCAAAAGGTTTGTAGTCAATTAATAGTACAAATTTGATTGTGGAAGCGGCAATTCAAAAGGTTGGATGGTACATTGAAAACAATAACGTGCATTGTGGCATTATCTATCATCAAGACGTCACGGATGACGCTAAATGAACTCGTAATTGTAAAAATGTTGTAAATTCCTTTTCAATATTTTTTATTTAAAAATTACACATAATCAAATTAGCATGAGCTAACTCGGATAAATTCATAACCCATAAAACTGACCCATCTCAGTAGAGCCTGCCTAAACCCATAAATCCTTAAATCGGTTTTCTATATTCCCCAACCCAAAAATCTCCAAACTAGAGATTGAAACTCTCAATGTTTCTTATCTTGTACTTAACATGTAATTAAGTCCTTTGTTGATAAGGTCTAATTAAGTAGTCCTATGCAGCATCATCTCTGAAGCTTCACGTCTATTGGACCATTAATCAAAATCTCCAGAATCTCTCTCTCTCTCTCTCTAAACTTCAACATCATTTGAATTTTCGTTTGAAAGGAACAAAGGCTTTGTTTAATTAAATGCAAACTACAACAAGAAAGCCATAGAGATATCTTATTCGCTTGTAGTGAATTTTAGAAAGATGGAAGATGGTGATGGTGATGGCGATGCGATGGCGGCGTTCTAATTAAGCAGTGCTATGTAGTATCATCTTTGAAGCTTCACATCTATTGGACCATTAATCAAAATCTCCAGAATATCTCTCTCTCTCTCCAAACTTCAACATCATTTGAATTTTCGTTTGAAAGGAACAAAGGTTTCGTTTGAAAAGAACAAAGGTTTCGTTTAATTAAATGCAAACTACAACATGAAAGCCATAGAGATATTTTATTCACCTCTAGTGAATGTTAGAAAGATGGAAGATGGTGATGGTGATGGTGATGGTGATGGAGATGGAGATGGCGATGGCGATGGCGGCGGTCTAATTAAGCAGTCCTATGTAGCAGCATCTTTGAAGCTTCACGTCTATTGGACAATTAATCAAAATCTCCAAAATATCTCTCTCTCTAAACTTCAACATCATTTGAATTTTCATTTGAAAGAAACAAAGGTTTTGTTTAATTAAATGCAAACTACAATAGGAAAGCCATAGAGATATTTTATTCGCCTGTAGTGAATGTTAGAAAGATGGAAGATGGTGATGGTGATGGCGATGCGATGGCAGCGGTCTAATTAAGCAGTGCTATGTAGTATCATCTTTGAAGCTTCACATCTATTGGACCATTAATCAAAATCTCCAGAATATCTCTCTCTCTCTCCAAACTTCAACATCATTTGAATTTTCGTTTGAAAGGAACAAAGGTTTCGTTTAATTAAATGCAAACTACAACAGGAAAGCCATAGAGATATTTTATTCGCCTGTAGTGAATGTTAGAAAGATGGAAGATGGTGATGGCGATGGCGATGGCGGCGGTCTAATTAAGCAGTCCTATGCAGCATCATCTTTGAAGCTTCACGTCTATTGGACAATTAATCAAAATCTCCAAAATATCTCTCTCTCTAAACTTCAACATCATTTGAATTTTCGTTTGAAAGAAACAAAGGTTTTGTTTAATTAAATGCAAACTACAACAGGAAAGCCATAGAGATATTTTATTCGCCTGTAGTGAATGTTAGAAAGATGGAAGATGGTGATGGTGATGGTGATGGTGATGGTGATGGCGATGGCGGCGGTGGTGGAGATGGCTTAGGCGTTTTTAGTGGCAGCACTCATGGCTGTTTGTGAGTTTCAATCTTTCATTTGGAGATTTTCTAGGTTTGGGGAAAATAATAGTAAATTGATTTTGGGGATTTATGGATTCGGGCGGGACTGTAGGCATCTGGGTTATGAATTAATCCAGGTTAGCTTATGGGTATTTTGATTATGTGTAATTTTTATTTAAAAAATATTGTGCCACATCATTAAAAAAATGTTACATCATTCTTCTGTTAGCCACATAGATAATTAAACTAACGGACTTTGATGGAAGGATCAATAACGCTCATTTTTGAAACTTTAGGGACTAATAGCCCTCATTTCAAACTTCAGGGACCAAAAGCGCTCAACGTGTAAACTTTAAGGACCAACAGTGTATTTTAGCCTTTGTCATTTGGTATTTAATAGTTGATGACTTATTGCATTTTATAAATTTTATGCCAAAACTTATTTATTTTTCAATGATTCTTTAACCTATGTTATGAATTATAATTATTTATTTATTTTTTATTTACGGAAAGTAGAATCTTACGATTCACGATTCGATTCTACGATTCGATTCGCGAAACCCTCCCAACGATTCAAGATAGAATCCCGATTTTAATTACCTTGATGTCGGCCACATTTGGAATTTAAAAAGTAGCACACATTTATTTACTCTTAATTACTCCACCTTTATTTTCCGGTTATGTTATCCACATTTGGAAGTTTTATACCAATCATTATTTTTCTATTATATAAACTAATAGATAAGACCTCAGTTTTCTCTTAAGACATGTCACATCAGACTTTCTATTCCCATAAAAAATCACATCAGCTAGCATTCTATTTCCCTTTTCAATCAATATGCTATTTTCTTTTTCAATTTTTATTTTTTTAAATAATCCCTCCCCCATTTATATTTATCTATTAATACTCACATTCAGTTGAAATTTGATTAGTTAAATAATTTAAAACGTCCATTTGAGAATATATTCCTTTTATGCCACCCATATTTATATCTATCTTTTAATATCCACATTCAGTTGAAATTTGATTAGTCAAATAATTTGAAATGTCAATTTAAGGAAATATCTATGTACAATATCTAATAGTAATAGTCAAGGCTATACATGAAGCCACATCATTGTATGTCATATCATCTATATTTTTCCTCTTGCAAACCAATATTGCCACCCATTTTAGAGGTGAAGAGCCATCATTATTTCTTATTCGGTAATGTCACTCTCATTTTAAAAAAATTTAAAGCCATCAATGTATTTCATTAAATCATTTTCCGTTATAGCACACATATTTGGAATTTGAAAAGTCTTACACATATTTGGAATTTGAAAAGTCTATAGTCGTTATAGCACACATATTTGGAATTTGTAAAGTCTATAGTCATCATTGATTTTTAATTTTCATTTATGTCAGCCACATTTGGAATTTAAAAAGTAGCACGCATTTATTTACTCTTAATTACCCCACCTCTATTTTCCAGTTATGTTACCCACATTTGGAAGTTTTATACCAATCATTATTTTTCTATTATATAAACTAATAGATAAGGCTTCATATTTCTTTTAAAATATATCATATCAGACTTTCTATTCTCATAGAAAACCTCGTCAGCTAGCATTCTATTTCCCTTTTCAATCAATATGTTATTTTCATTTTCAAATTTTTTTTTTTTTAAATATTCCCTCCCCCATTTATATCTATCTATTAATGCTTACATTTAGTTGAAATTTGATTAGTCAAATAATTTAAAACATCCATTTGAGAATATATTCCTTTTATGCCACCCATATTTATATCTATCTATTAATACCCACATTCAGTTGAAATTTGATTAGTCAAATAATTTGAAACGTCAATTTAAGGAAATATCTATGTAGAATATCTAATAGTCAAGGCTATACATGAAGTCACATCATTGTACGCCACTACCCAATAGGCGTACTCTACTTGACAACAGAAACCATAATTTTCCAAATCTATGTCATTTTCTATCCAATGGTCAGGAATATTTACAACAATTGTGGGAGTCCTCTATATGTAAAACATTTATAATAATGGGTTTTTTTTTCTTTCTTAAAATTAATTAATTAAATGATGTCTTGCTTAACTATGTTTAATTTATTTAATTTTAAGGTAAGCACGGGATACCTTAAAAAGCTGAAAGGAGGACTTCCAATAGAACATGGTTGCTTAAAACCAAGTTGAAAAGAACTTACAAGAAATGACGTGACCCATCAGTATTTTCCATTCATTCAAAACGCTTTTTTCCACAACACGCACCCAACTTTAATCCATTGGATACATTCGCATCCAGATTCGTGCTTGACTTTTCAGCACAAAATTCCGCCTTAATTATTTCCCACCTACCAGTAAACAGAGCAAAAGACTTTTCTACACAACACAAGAGCTATAATAAATAAATTAATAATAATAAAATCAAATAAAAAAATCCCACTTGCCTTTGTAGTAGGCTCCTCTTGCCGACCCAATAAAAAGATAAAAACACAAAAAACAAAAACATCTGTATCCGTTACCCTCAATCTCCCAACCATATCCTCACACGTGTCGCTCTTAACTCACCTGACCTTTTTCCCCTGGTGATTCTATCACTATCTCCCACCTCTCCAGCTTCGGAGAACTAACCTAACCCACACATTTCTCATTTCACAATTCACAATTCACAACTCTATAATAAAAGTCCCACTATAATAAAAGTCCACGCCTACACTATTTAACCTTATATATTTCCCTTTCCACACATCTACTCCATTCATATCTCATCACTTTAGAATCTCTCTTTTTCCCTCTTCCTATGGCTATAGACCTCTTCTCAATACAATCTTTCCTCTTCTTCTTTCTTCTTTCTCTGTATCTTTACCTTCACTTTATCGCTTCCTCTAAAAAAGCCCACAAAAAACTAGGCTTCAAAACGTACCCTATAGTCGGAGCCTTGCCAGACTTCTTAAGAAACCGGCACCGTTTCCTTGACTGGTCAACTGAAGTACTTAGCAACTGTCCCACAAACTCCGCTGTGTTTTGGCGTCCAGGAAATGTTTGTGACGTCATCACTGCAGACCCATCAAACGTGGAACACATCCTCAAGACTAAGTTCGAGAACTACCCAAAAGGAACTCGCTCCATAACCCTTCTCCAAGACTTTCTCGGCTGTGGAATCTTCAACTCCGATGCTGAGCTCTGGAAAGTCCAAAGAAAAGCTGCTTCCTACGAATTTAACACCAAATCCCTCCGCAACTTCGTCATGGAAAACGTCACCGTTGAGATAAACACCAGACTCCTTCCTATACTATCAAAAGCCTCTCAAACACAACGTGTTTTGGATTTACAAGACATCTTGGAACGCTTTGCTTTTGACAACATTTGTAAGCTCGCTTTCAATGTCGACCCGGGTTGTCTCAGTGGTGATGGAACCACTGGTAACACCGAGTTCATGAAGGCTTTTGAAGATGCAACAATGCTTAGTTTAGGGAGATTCATGACTGCATCACCGTTTCTTGGAAGAGTGAAAAAGTATCTCAACGTTGGATCGGAGAGAAAGCTAAAAGATTCAATCAAAATCGTCCATGAATTCGCTGACAATATTATCAAATCGAGAATGGAACTAAAGGTTGAGAAAGAAGAAGACTTGTTGTCCCGGTTTATGGCCACCGATGAAAACTCACCCGAATTTCTCCGAGATATCATCATAAGCTTCATTCTCGCAGGACGTGACACAACCTCTTCGGCTTTGAGCTGGTTCTTCTGGCTCTTATCATCGAAACCGGAAGTGAAACAAAACATATTGAAAGAACTGGACGAAATCCGGGTTCGGAATTCCAAAAAACTCAGCGAAACATATAGTTTTGATGAGCTCCGAGACATGCATTACTTACACGCTGCAATCTCAGAAGCAATGAGACTTTACCCACCTGTACCGGTCGATGTGAAAGCGTGTTTAACTGACGATATCTTGCCGGACGGTACCTTTGTAGGAAAGGGTTGGGTTGTGACATACCACACGTATGCAATGGGAAGAATGGAGAGGATATGGGGGAAGAATTGCAGTGAGTTTTTGCCGGAAAGATGGTTAGAGAATAATGGAGTTTGTAAGCAAGAGAGTCCGTTTCGGTTTCCGGTATTTCATGCCGGGCCAAGAATGTGTCTCGGGAAAGACATGGCTTATATTCAGATGAAGTCTATTGCAGCTGCAGTGATAGAGTGGTTTGAGATGGACGTGGAGAGTAAAGACAAAGTTCCTGAGCACTTGTTGTCTTTGACATTGAGGATGAAAGATGGGTTATTCGTGAAGGTGAAGGAGAGATGTCTGGGTGAGATTGATTTGGGTACAATTATGTGATATTGTAGATGAAGATAGAGACATACACTTGTTGTTTCTTTTAGTGGGATGTTTGTATCAATAAGTTGTCTTTTGAGAATATTTTGTATCAAAAAATAATATCAATAATGTACCACGATTGAAAGCAATGTTGTTACAATCATAATGGAAAATTAAGATATCACATAACATTACTCTTTCTTTGTAAATGAAATGAAATATCTTTCTCATTACTCTTTTTGCATAAATGGTTACATTTACTATATTTTTACATTCTCATTAGAATAAAAAGTTTACCTACAAACCAATTGGAATATCAAGACATATATACTTGAAGATCGAGACATATATACTTGTTTTTTCTTTTAGTGGGATATTTGTATCAATAAGTTGTATCAAAAATATCAGTAATGACCACTATTGAAAGCAATGTCATTACAATCGTAATGAAAGTTGAAATATATGTAACCTTACTCTTTTTTATAAATGGTTAGACTTACAATATTGTTTAAAGGTAATTATATAGATTTTGTGCACATTCCCAATGCGTACACATAACACAATATACACTTGTTCAAATTTTTAATGTACACATAACCAGATTTTTTGTCATATCGTCCATCTTTACTAATTATTTTACAGATTAATCCGCCAACAACCACAACTTGCAACTTGTTCTACAACTTTGTTAAAGTGACAAGTTATTTCTCATTATTAATACTATTTTTATTTTCTACCAATCACCACAAAATACCTCAACAAGTTGGGCATAAAATTATAATGTTATTGTTTGTTGCCAAACTAGAACATCAAAAGAATTGTCGCCAATTTGTTTGAAGGAAACAAATAACTATGCTAGATGAGGGTCTAGTACCTTACTATAGAACCCTAATTTGACTTCGATCTAAAAGGGGTTTGGTAAGCTCGGTGCTTGCTTTTTCCCAAAGAACTTTAAATTAAAAATGCAAGTAAATATGAGAATGAAAATAGCAAAAAGTAGATAACAATGAATAAGACTAACTAATTAAGCTAATGCAAGTAAGTGAGAGAGTGAAAATAGCAATAAAATAGATTAAGCTAATCCTAAGTAGAAATCATCATGGCAATTATAATTATACATAAGTTATAAACTAAAAGCAAGTAAATAGTACAAATCGAGGGTTACACCTTAAATATAGTAACATATAGTGCAATCGAAGTAACTAACGAATTAAACAAGGTAACATATACGTAAACAATACATTTTCATATATTCAATTTATCAATCGAGTGAATACTTATAAGCATGTACAGTGACCAATCTCAGTACACTCACTTTCCTAAATAACTATTCTCTCAGAAAACACTAAAAAAACTACAATTCTCACAAATGGAAGCTCTCTAAGTTCTCAAGAACAATCTTTTTTGATCTCTCAAAAGTGTTCTTTGGGTTTGTTTAGGGGTGTGTGTGTGTGTGTAGTCCTTTTTCTGAAGAGAGGAACCTCTATTTATTGGCAAGAGTGGGATGTTACTTCAAATCAATAACTACCCCATTGACCCATGTAACATGGAAGTGTGATAAGTGGTTATAGTGCTTCTATAATTCAAGCCAATAACTATCCCACTAACCCATGTAACATGGAAGTGTGGTAAATGGTTTTAGTGATTCAATATAATGACACATGTTTTTTACATGTTACTCTTTTAATAAAATACACATAATTATGGCTATCAAATTTACATATTATAGTGGCCAAATTATATATGCAATATATATACAAATATTTTATGGTGTAACAGTTGTGTTTCAAGACTAATTCTTTATTGATTCATAACTGTTATAGTCTATCACTACCATCTAAACCAAGATCTATGCATGTGCAATTCTTTTACATCTTAACCATTAATTCAAAAACAATTTCTCATCTTGACCCGTAAATAAATAAATAAAATATAATTATAAACTTTTTTTTAATATATTTACAACCTTCATTTCATCTATCTAAAAGAATAGTTTCTATGTAGTATTTGATCTCGATCCCTGCATCTTTATTCAAAATAATATTTTTTTTCCTTTTTTTTTTTATAACTTTGGATGTCCGGACTAGCTTACGTGCATCTCGACTAATATCTCAGAGGGACACAGAACACCTTACTAGTCATGTGTACCATGATAGGTGCAAGATTTTGCCTTGGGTAAATAGTCTTAAGGGAACTCGAACTAGTAACTCAAGGCTAGACCAGTTGACCTACCCATCAAGATTAAGATAATAATAATCGTGATAGTCTATTGGATAATTTCATGTCAGTCGCTTTTTAAATTTTTGGTATGTTTATTTTTTTTAGACAAATTGTATTCCAATTAACCAACCACAAAACCAAGACAGTCCTCCAAGACTTCAAGAAACCATGGAGACACTACATATGCAGGAGAAGCAAAGAAAAGAACAAACCCAAATTCAGCCCCACTTTGCAGTGCCTATCTACCTAAGACGTGGGCAAATTTATTTTTATACTTTTAATTATTGGGTAGATCTCGATTCATTTTTAATATATGAAATGAGTAATATTCCCACTGATGTATTAAAAATATACAAATAATCATGTCTGTTTTTTTGTTAATTCAAACATAAGTAATCTTTTTTTATATATTTTGTCAATTTCAAGTAATAATACTCAAAATCTATCATTACATATTAATGTTGCTTAAAAATATTTTGTTATTTTTTGCTTGGATTTAATTAAAAATTAGAAGATAAGGAGCTATTTGTATATTTCAAATAGTGAGGACTTTGCTCAATTTTACAGATTATGGATGGATTGAAGTGAACTCAATAATTAAAGGAAGAAAGTACAATTTGTTCTTAAAACAATGATAAAGAAACGACAAGTTTCCAATGGTTGAGATAGTAGATTTTTGGTCATAATTAGTGGTAAATAATTTACACCATCTACATTTCATATTACTTATATGTGGGTATCAATAATGTCCACAACTATGTAATATTCTATAGGCAGATGCCAGATAGGGACATATAATTTCTTTTTCATTTTCGTTTTCTTGGCAGTTACCATACCGTCCATATATACCAGTGGGATTTATGTGTCAATAAAGTATTGGGATACATAAATTTTTTTATTGCTAAAATTGGGTTACATGATGTTATACTAAAAAGGTGCTGTTAGTGATATCCTTACATTGCTCTCTTCTAATACAATTTTCATATTATCAATATTTTCTAATGCCATAGTTATTCATAACGGGGTGGGATATTCTGATTTCTAGACATTCATATTCACAATTTTAACGTCTCACATATTTTGGGACGGAAATAGTTTACCTCCAACCCGGTTTGGAGGAATCCTCCTCCAACCCACTACATGGCAAGTAAATAGATCATCCACATGTACTTTTAGTCACATGACCTTCTTAATGAGTCATGTGACTTTTTCAAATAATATATGTGGATAGTCTATTTAAATGACACGTAATAGGTTGAAGGAGGATTCCTCCAAACCAGGTTGGAGGTAAACTATGTCTAGTTGGGATATTGTTATCTACAATTCGATAAAATATTCACAATTTCTGAACATTCACATGTGGTGTGCACAAACAATTTTTCATTAATTTCATGTCAACAGGTTTTTTAATTTTTGATGGGCATTCTTTTTTTCTTAAAAAAAAAGACAACTTTTATTCCAACAAACCACAAAACTTGTTTTCCATGTAATTTTTAATTGGTTGCTTACCAGTAAGGATGGCAATGGGTCGGGTTTCGACCCGACCCGCTAAGACCCGCCCCGACCCGACCCGTTTAGAGACCCGTCCTACAAAAACCCGTTTACTGCCCCGCCCCGTTTGTTTCAACGGGTACCCGTTTAACCCGACCCGACAGTACCCGACGGGTACCTGACCCGATTCTTTTTTTTTTTTTTTTTTTTTTTTAAGAATGAAATAGAAGCCTAAAAAATTATTTAGCTTCTCCAATGCTAATGTGCTTCAAATTTCAATAAAATTTTCCATTATTACTTTTGGAGGTGCTTGATATTACAAAAGTTACATACTATATGTACTATTTTTTGCTAACGTGGGCATCCATGAATCACATGAGGTTTAAGAATCATTAGACCAATTCCTTTGGATTTACGGACAATGTATTAACATGGGCATTCATGAATCACATGAGATTTAAGAATTATTAGACCAATTTCTTGGGATTTATGGATGATGTATTAACATTTGATTATACTAATTATTTATATATTGTGCTTGTTTCACCTTCTAACCCAACTTTTCACAGTCAACTCTAAAGCTCTCTTCTGTCTTCTTATCGTAATGTAAAATAAGCTGGTTTAATTAAATTTCCACACACATGTGCATGCAGTTGGTCAGTAAGTATTTATCCACACAAGTCATTTGCCAAGTCCACACCATCACATGCTACACATTGCATCAAAACGTTGTATAATATAGGTGACCCATAGTTTGAAATATGTTGTGCTCCGTTACACTTATAATTTTCAATCTTTGTGTTAGTTATAGCACAATACAATAGCCAATGGAACTACTTTTACACATAAAAGAATCAAACAATGGCATCAATTTCAGCTTCCTCAAGTTGGAGTAGTCCATGCTCTATCATCATCACATCAATTTCTATGTTCTTTCCTCCGCTCTCAACAACCTAATAGATAAAGCATACGCAATAACTTTGAATTAGGAAATATAAATTATAACAAACCAAATGCCAACATTGACCACCAAACCTAAGGTATTCAACATGACAATTCTTCAAAACAAGCAAAGTTGCAAATAGTAAATATTTTCGAATAAAGGTGAGATTGACTAGAGGAAAGGATAGCAAAATTTACCCATTAATTTGGAAACTCAAACTTGAAGCATTCATATTAAATAGTTTGCATGGTAAAGAGAATAACATAAAAGATACAAGTAAACAGGGAATAACATAAAAGATACAAGTAAGCATTCATATTAAATGGTTTGTTTCATGTGTAATGGATGAATCCTATTGTTATTTTGTGAAGTACACAAGTTTGCCAGACTTAAATCAGATGCAAATTATTCATCTAAAATAAATAAATCAGAATGTAAACTGCTTTACTTTAGATAGAGCCAATCATGGATAAAATATGGACCTAGCTCTTACAAGGGAGGCATTGCCGTTTGAGCTAGAGCTCATCGGCCCTAATTACAGTATGCCTAAGACATTATCTTTCATAGACATCAATGAAACATACTTAATAGACTCAATCTCAACTAATTATCTATGTTTCATACCAAAAGGATTAGTCTGCTAGTGGAAATACTCTTTTTGATCAAGCACTAATATTAGGCTACACAAGCCTTTCCCACTGAAATCTCCCTGTACAGAAAGCAGTACCAGTTGCCTAGATGATTCATCAATTCTATGCACTAATATTAGGCTTTGTTGTGTTCAGTTTAAAAAATATGCCAAAAGTTGCCATAACCCATGAACATGAAATGTATACAAAAGAAGCCCTGAAGCAAACTGAAAACATAGCAAACCCAAAACTTGACTACTAAAAGCTCCACTTTAGATTTTATTTCATCCTTATCTTCTATTGATCCTGCTTTTGTCCCTGTAAATCAGTAACTCTTACTGTGCATGCTTTATGCACTTTAAGAATTCTCTTTAATAAAATTTGTCTATTACCTATCAAAAAAAAAATAAACTTGAGGACACACACATAAGTGAAAAGAGGGAGGAAGTCCAGGAGGACAAGAACTGCATTTGGGAGAAACAGAAAGCAGGGGAAACAATAAATGCTAGATGACAAATAGTTAATGCACCATACTTTACTGTCTAATAAAATATTCAATGGAGATTATGTACTAGTGACCCTCCTAGTATAGGCAAACATGGACCATGATATAACTAAAAGACCCTCCTAGTTGCCATAACTCATATTATTATTAGCCTTAAACAGTCAGCAACTACATATTATTATTAGCCTTAAACAGTCAGCAACTACATATTATTATTATTTTTTTTTGATAGATAACAGAGATTTTATTAAAGAAGAACAAAAACTACCTCTAAGTGCATAAAGCATGCACTAGGAGGAGAAAAGAATACAAGAGGATTAGAAAACATTAAGAAAATCTCAAAGAAACAACAAAATCAGCAAGAGACAGGGCTGATGTAAATCCCCCAACCCGAGACCAGTCAAAAAGAGTCCCAAAAAATAACTCTATAAGCTTGGATTGGGAATGGTCTTTATCTTCAAAAACCCGACTATTGCGCTCTCTCCAAATAATCCACATTATGCATAAAGGGACTAAGTTCCAAACCGAAGAGTTGTGTTTCCCAAAATAATTATACCACCCATAAAGAAGGTTAATAATATTATCCGGGAACACCCAAACCACCCCGAAAGAACGTAAAACAGACTGCCAAACACCAGAAGCAAGGCTGCAATGAATCAGAAGATGACTCCCCGTTTCCCCATCCAATCGACACATACTACACCAACCAGCCATGGTATAACCACGCCGCATAAAATTGTCACAAGTCAGAATCTTCCCCCAAGCAGCAGACCACCCAAAGAAAGAAACTCGTCTTGGAGCCTTAACACGCCAAATAGCTTTCCAAGGGAAATTAATATCCTGAGCTCCATCTATAACTTGATAGAAGGACTTGGTATCAAAAACCCCATGTTTCCGAGGCTTCCAATGCATAGTATCTGGACCAACAGAAGTAGGAATTCGAGAATGAATAAAATTAAAGAAAGTAAGAACCTGAGCCACCTCCCAATCATTAAAATCTCGAGTGAATAGAATGTCCCAAGTTCTGCCCCCATTACTACCCGAACTCACCAAGCTAGAAGCAATGGAAGCATCCTTAGCTACAGCACAAGCAAAAAGCACTGGAAACTTGGATTTAAGCGGAACATTCCCACACCAATTATCATGCCAAAACCGAATTCGATTACCCAAACCAGCAGCCAGCTCAACATGATGATGGAAAAAGTCCCAACCAGATAGAATACCCTTCCAAAGACTACAACCATGAGCCCCTCTAACTTTCTTAGAGATCCAACCACCCCACTCCTCCCCATATTTGGCAGCAATGACCCTTCTCCAAAGATGAGCCTCCTCTCTCCCAAATACATATTATTAGCCTTAATAGATTTACTTTTACTGTTTTCTGAGCAACCAAACAGCATACACAACTAAAATCCATATACATTCTACATTCTACACTCTATACACAACCAAAGCAACCAGATTTATACACTCTACATTCTACATTCTACATTCTACACTCTCTGCTTTTGTCTCAATTAGTGGGGTTGGCTTTAGTCTGCTGAAGCATAAAGCACATAAAAAGAATCATAAACAATGAATGACAGAAAAAAGAAAAGAAAAGAGAATACTAAATCATCTTTAAGAACTACCCACCCAGTATCCAAGCTTAGCTCAGAATTGCACAATGACTTTTCATTGATACTAAATTATTTTAGTGATTTTATCAGTTTGTAAAGCTTTCAATTAAAACGATCCTAGTGCAGAAATACAAAACACGAAGTATGCTAACCAACAGTGAGCAATGGACCATGAGGCAGTAAAGGGTCAAAATCCAACTCTTAGAGGACTTTGGTCGAACACCTATGAGATATAGCCATTTTTTGCAGAAACAAAATCCAAAATCCAACTCCTAGTGCAGAAACAAAAACCCAGATACCAAACCAGCTCAAATTGCTTAAAACCACCAAAAACAATAACAATAACCAAAAAAATCCACATATTAAACAAAACCCAGATAACAAAAACACAAAACGAAGTGAATAGTTCGAGCCAAAGAGATTTGTTTACCGGGAAAGTCTTTGCAGCTGAAGGAGATCGAGAATCCGAGATCGGTGAAGGAGATCGAGATCGATGAAGGAGATCGAGATCGAGATCGGTGAAGGAGATCGAGAATCCGAGATCGGTGAAGGAGATCGAGAATCCGAGATCGGTGAAGGAGATCGAGATCGACTGAGGAGAGGCTCGGGTTTCGCCGTTTCAGGTTTTAGGATTTTTTGGGTTTTTTTGTTTAAATAGTTCGGGTCATATTCGGGTTTTTCAATAAAACCCGCCCCGTTTAAAACCCGTTTAAAACCCGATTAAAACCCGTTTATGTTAAAAAAAACCCGACCCGATACCCTATTACATAAACGGGGCGGGTTTTTTTTTGAGGCGGGGCGGGTCGGGTACCCGTGGGTCACGGGTTTATTGCCATCCCTACTTACCAGTGCAATTAATGGGATTTTTGTTTAATAATACCATATTTTACATAATGTTTTGTATTAATAAGCAGAGAAAAGAACAAAACCCATCAGCCCCACTTTGCAACACCCATCTAACTAAAACAGTAAAACGTGGACAACCTTTTTTTTTTAGGTAGTAGGGACCAATTGATATAATCGAACATTGGTCCAGCTTGCTAGCTAGGACTGAAACTTTATTTCCAATCACATCAATATTTGTCTTGGAGTTGCTCTCGATAATGGACCAACACTGGAAACAACTTTTACACCATCAGCAGGAGAAGCAGAGAAAATGACAAACCCGAATTCAACTTTTTCACAAATAAATAAATAAAAATTATTGACATGATGAATTGTTATTAGAGTGACTTTTATATGAACTAATGATTAACCAAAAAAAAAAATTTAGATTAAATTATAAATGGTAAATTACATTAATATCTTCGATATTTGGTGAAACTAAATTTGTTACACCCTATTTTCAACAAATGACATTTCGATACAAAATTTCCAAAATAATTAACATTTTGCTCCAAAAATAGGGTAGAGTATGAATTATTTTGGTGTTGAGTGTCAATTAATTTGGAGTTGAATGTCAATTATTTGGGGAATTTTGGAGCGGAGTATCATTTGTTGAAAATAAGGTATAACGAATGTAGTTTCACCAAACATTGAGGGTGTCGGTTTAATTTACCCAATTATAAAGTACACTCATTAATTTTGGTTAAAATTCATTTAATTCTCTAATTTTGATTTTTTTAATCCTTTTTACATCTTTTTTTTTTTTTTTTTTTTTTTTTTTTTTTTTTATCTTTTTTTCTTTTAAAATAAAAAAAATAAAAACCTTAGTCAAGTCCTATCCATAATATGCCCTTAGATTCTCTCTTAAACGATGTGGTTTCATTCTTTATTTTAATCCTTTATATAAACATTATTGCTAATTTGAGGAAGATAATTAAAACTTGGCTATGGAGATGTAGCATTTGTATCAAAGAAGAGGAATATAGAGTGCTATATATGAACTACTTCTTGTTTAGTTGTTATTGTTATAGTTAGTGCAATGATGTAAATTAGGAATGACAAATCAATATATTTGTTTTGTCCTAAAATGTGGGTTCCAATTAGCTCAATTGGTAAAGTCTCTTGTTGTTGAGTAAAGGACCTTCGGGTTCGAATCTGTCATTCTGTTTATACCAAAAATCAATTGGTGTCTTGGCCTGATGGTAAGAGTAATCATTATAGAGCGGACGCTATAGGTTCAAATGCTATCATAACTATTCAAAAAAATAATATTTGCCCTAAACCATATATTTGAGCTAAATTTGAGTACTTTTGTGAATACAATTTGAGTGGATGTATTTTTGAGTCAATGATTAAGTTTGACTCAATTAAATCAATTTCAATACATCTATTTGTCTCTTGTATTTCTATTTATGGTTAGATCAAATTCAAGTTTTTTTATTTTTTATTTTTTCGATTCACTTATTTTCTCCGAGAGATAAAATTTCATCTCTAAATCTTCTTATGAATATATATTTGTATTTTTGGTTGTTGGGATGTACTAGATGTATGTTGTTGATGGGGATTTGGGACAATGATTTTTTTTTTTTTTTTATTATGTTAATTTTCTTGTGCAAAGATGTTAAACTTGGAGAGCCACCCAATGTTGATTGTCCACCTAAAAGTGGGTGTGAACAGTTTCTTTTGACCCAATAGTCAATGATGGGTACGAGAGTGTGTCACCAAAACTCGATCCAACTCGACCCGTGAGCATTCCTAATTCTTATAAAAATTGTCACGCATATGAAATTGATAAAATAGTAACTCCAAAGTAAAAGGCACTAATATCCTTTTACCTTAGAGATTTTTTTTTTTTTTCTTTTCATTTTTTCAGGGAAAAAAAAAAAAAAACTTTAAGGTATGGGGTTTTATAAATAATAATCTATATAATATATAAAAGCAGAAGACATGAGCATTAAAATCTAGAAGGTCTTACATCATGATAAGTGGAAATTCTATCTATCGTTTAAATTTCTAAAGTGATAAGTGGTTTAAATTTCTAAAGTAGTTTAAATTTCTGAAATGATACGTTGTTTAAATTTCCTAAATAGTTTGATTTAATTCCTGCCAAACATTTTTAAATAAAAATAGATAATAACAAATTTTTAATAATTAGTCTCCTATTACAAAAAGATATCTTAGTAAAATATCATAATAAAAAGCTTTAAAATAAACACAGATAATAACAAATTCCTTAAAATAAGTCTGCCTACTATTAACAGTCATCTTAATAAAATATATAAAATATCATATTACAATTATGAAAATGTATTTATTGTTTAAATTTCTGAAGTGATACATTGTTTAAATTTCCTAAGTGGATTTATTTAATTCCTACCAAATACTTTTAAATAAAAATAGATAATAACAAATTCTTAATAATAAGTCTCCTACTACTAAAAAAAATATCTTAATAAAATATCGTAATAAAAAGCTTTAAAATAAAAACAGATAATAACAAATTCTTTAAAATAAGTCTCTTACTACTAAAAGGCATCTTAATAAAATATCATATTAAAAATCTTACAATTATGACAATCTCCTAATACTAGAAGACTTCTTAAATTAGATTAAAAAAAACTTCTAAAAAAAATTTACCATAGCTTTAAAATAAGTCTCTTACTACTAAAAGACATCTTAATAAAATATCATAATAAAAAAACATACAATTATGACAATATCCTAATACTATAAGACTTCTTAAATTAGATAAAAAAAATAAAAATAAAATAAAAATAAAAAAATCTTAAAGAAAAAACCGTTTCACACCATTTTTTTTTTTATTGAAGCGATATTTTATTATGTGAACTGTATTCTCTATTTTATGTACTTATTCTCTTCCCTTGCAAATAATGTTAGTCTTTTCTGCAAACAAATTTACTCAAGGAAGCAAGATCTTCATTTTCTGCAAGAAGAGTTTCAAGATTGAAATACCCAAGCAAGTTGAAAGGTTAGGAAAACTGAATTGCTTTGTTATTTTTTTATAATGCACGTATAATTAACAGAAAAGAAAAGAAAAGAAGAATCAAAGTCAAAGCCTAATTGATACTTTTTTTCCTTTTTTTTTTCCTTTCAAATAATTCAAATTATGTTGTTAATTCTTAAGATGGATTTATGTTTTTTTTTTCATAATCAAAGAAGCAAACTTCTTATATCTCATGGTTAAAGAAACAAGACTCTCACAAAATTTACACAAATAGAATGCATAAAAAGAATCATCTATATTATTATTTTGAAAATGATGTGAGGAAACATGATTCAATTGCCCAGTTATAGAAATACGAAAAAGAAAATCACAGATTGGAAGTTAGAAATTCTACAGTGAAAACCATTGTTTTTCAAAAAAGATATATTAATAAAATATAAAATTAAATGTCAAAGGTTTGGTTCATAAACAATTAAGCATTACTTTTTCATGTTTCACAAGAGCTTTCATAGACTCAAGCAAACTTCTGGCTTTGGTATGTGGTAATTTGTACATGGTAATTTGGCATTTTTTCATGATATGAAATTATAATTAATTAATATAATGTTTTTCTTCTTGCAATTTATGAACAATGATAATTTTCTAAAATGACTGAGATATTTGAAATCCAATCTAATAGATATATATTTTATTTGTATGTTATAAAGCAAGGTTGGCCTAGAAGAAGTATCAATGGCATATTAACCAAACATCTCAATAGTGGTCCTTTTCTAGAACAATGATATAAGGACTAGATTTTTTTTATTTGCCTATCATAAATTTTTTTTAATCATGTTTATGTACGTTTTATGCTTTCCTATAGCCCAAAATCTACCATGTTTGCATTTGATTGTATTATTTGATTATATTTTTTACTTGAAATTGGTGAATTAATTGATAGGGTGTAAAAATATGAAAAAACAAGAACTTAGTACAAACCATTGTTATTCGTTAACACAGTGTTTTATATTTACTTTCAATTATGTTTACTTGCTTTATGTAGCTCTCAGACAATTTAGTGATATTTTACTACTACCCTTCAAATGTTGTGTTTTACCTACTTTACATACAAATTATACTTGTGAACAATGATTTATAATAAAAATTATTCCGCACTTTGTGCGGGTTATACGCTAGTAATAATAATAGCACTTTTTATAAAAATAAAAAATAAATACAAAATCTAGAACTTAAATTAATTTACAAAATAAGTACCAAAAAAAACTATTGCTGCATTTTAGTAAGCTTGGAGGTAAATTTAAATATTAATTTTTTTTTTTTATTAAGATAAGTGTTATTTGTAGTAAGATGCATGTCAATATCATCCCAAATGACACACATCATACTCCAAATGACACACATCTTAACCCCCACACGACCAAAGAATTTCCCTAACTTCGAATCCCGTCGCTATGATATTAAAAATAAAAAATAAAAAAATAAATAAAAAAGATAGAGTTTACATCCAAATCAGCTCGGAGGAAAATTTCTCCAACTTATTATGTGACAACTTAAATAACTATCCACATGTACTTTTAGTCACATGACTAATTTCATGAGTCATGTAAATTATTTAAATAATATATGTGGATTGTTTTATGAATCTCCACGTAATGGATTGGAGGAGATTTTTGAAAACTAGTTTAGAGGTAAACTCTAACCTTCATTAAAATACAATTTGAACATTTTTCATATAGAAAGAGACAATGCTCGAGAAAGAAAATCAAATACATATTAATGGGATTTGGAAGGACCCTTGCAAGGACTGTTACACCCTAACGTGATAACAATTGTGTAATTGAAGAAGAGAAACAAACGTTAAGAATGGTTGGCAAACTGAAATAACAACCAAGAAGAAGAAGGAAAAAAAAAAAAAAAGAATTAAAATCATGAAGGGAGCAACAGTTGACACACGGCATGTCAAAAGAAAGTTTGAATTTAAAGCATGTCCTCCGATTTTATAGATTAGTATAGATAATAGATAGATTTAACCTTTAAACCCTAGTCTTATGAGTCTTGAAGCCCACTCACACTCAAACGCCATGTCCTCCGGCCTGATTGACAAAATGCTTTACGTAGATTTAGCCCATGTTTAGGCTCAAGCTCAAGACACTAAAGGGATGGACTAACTGGCTCTTCAACATGCCAGTTAGTGTGCTTAGTATTGTTCCAAGTCGAGCCATATGGATTATCACAAGGTATGACTTATGTTTAAGTCGTTCCAAAGGTAAATCTATACTATAACCAACAGCCGAAGTCTCAAGTACTTATTGAGACTTGCTCCTCTTCGTCACGTTGGATTTGGAGTGATGTGGTGAACTGATTGTTAATCTTCCTTCCTACCACAATTTTTGTCTTCTCTCTTTAAAGCCTCTAATTAACTCCCATCGACATCACCCATACGATTATTCTTTCTCCATCAAACCCTTTTAGTTGCTCTATGAATTTTATTTCATTATTTATTTGCTTTCTTTTATTTTCCTCTTACTAGCCTTTTAATTTTCCCAATTTAGTTACCCGCCTTTTGATTTTCTTAATTTAATGGCTATTAATTTTCTTACTTTTCTTTGAGACTCTTTTAATGCTTCTATTATTTTTGGCTTCCCATTTAATGCTTTCAACTCTCCTCTCCAACCCCCAAATTTAGTTTAGGCCATTCCTCCCTCCATCAAACCCAATTAATTCTTCAAATCCCTTTAGTTTCCCCATGACTTCTCCTATTCCTTACCTCTTTCAAATGATATAAATATAATAGAGTAACGAGTTCCAAAATATTTCCAATGGCTGAAAGGATTTTTTTTTTTTTTTTTTTCAAACTCTATTTTTAGATTTGCATGTGCTCTCTCTCTCTCTCTCTAACCTTATTTTATTTATTTGTTTTCATGATTTCCAATTCACAGTTTCTTATTTTCAATCGATTGGAAGTAGAGTTTCTCAAAAGGAGACAATCTCTTCTATTGTTTTGTGTTTTGTTATCGCTCTTACATTAGCTACCTTATATTTGGTGTTCAAGGTCATGGCCATGTCTTTAATTTATGTAATAGGAGATTTAAAATATGGGTTATAAGAATTATATTTTGTTACAATATTCTTTGTTTTATGTTAAATAAATACAAGATGTACTTTTTTTTTATAGTGCAAATATCTTGTATTATGCTCTCTACTTTTTTTCGAGTCATAGTAAAAGAATTTGACATTGATAATTGTAAGATTATCATGTTCTTTGTTTTACGTTGAATAAATATATGATCTACCTTAAGGCACATATATGATATGTATATTACTAATTAGGTCAAGTACATTGTTCCAATAACTTGGTTATGGAGTTTTACATGCATCGACTGCCATGCTTTCCTGAGGTATTTCAAGAAATTTCAAAACATTTCTGTCTATTTTATCCTGTACCACATTCCTAAAAGTTACACAAGATTTGGTGGCATGGGTACAGGTACTATGCCATTTACAGTAATCCCTTCCTTTCAACTCTTCCTTAGAAGGAAATCTATGTCTTCCTATAATCCTCAACTAATTGGCTTTATACAGGATGTCAAAGATTTTATCTACTCTTTCTACATCGAAAGAATAAGCCCTTAAAGGAGAAGCTGATTTGTTGGACTCCTGTGCTTGGATTTGCTTTTTATGTAAAGCCTTACAAACAAATGGTCCTTGACCTACATATTCTGCTAGATCAATCTCATAATTGAGATCTTGGTAGTAGGTCCCATAAGAAGAGTTTTTCCTTTGATTTTCTTCTTTTAAGAGTCCTTCAAACCTAGACGCTCTTTCTGACAACTCGAATAGGTCAATGAAGGTTATTCCTTCAACTTCTTTCTTAACTCAAAATTAAGGCCATCGTTGGCTATCTTAACATATTCTGCTTCTGGTAAAGTGGTGAGGTATCGTGTTCTGATCCTTTTAAACCTCGTGAAGAATTGTTCTGCTGATTCATCTTGTTTTTGCTTTAATTGAGCTAAATCTGCCATTGAAACTCCTATGTTTGACCTGGCAAAGTGGGACTGGAATTTTTCTTCCGTTTCTTCCTAGGAATTAATAAAGTTTGTCGGTAACGCGACATACCAAGTAAATGCTTGGCCTGTTAAAGAATTAGGAAACAACCTTATTTTTCCATTTCCATTGTTGGAATACTCACCACACTTGACAGTAAATCTGGAAATATGTTCTAAGGCTGTTTTTTCATTTTCTCCTGAAAACACGGTAAAGTTAGGTATTTTAAACTCTCTAGGCCATTCTTCCCTATCTATCCTTTCGGGATATGGTTTTTTGTAAGGATGTCTTGGTGCCCTTCTATGACCTGGACCTAGTGCTTGATCAATGACTTCTAGGATTTGGTCTCTTAGGTCTTGACCTTGTGTAGGTCTAGGGTTAGGTTCAACTCCTATATTTATTTCTTCAAGATCTATCCCTATATCAAATGCTTCTCCCTCAGGGATATTATAGGCATTTCTACCTGAACCATCATAATCATTTATGTGCCTATTGTTGTTTTGGTAACCAAACCTATTTCTCTTGTTTTGAGGGGGTCTGTAAAGTTCATTACGTAAGGGTTCATTTCTAAACTCATAAGGTTGTTCAAACCTAAACTGCTCCCTATATGGTTCATTTCTAATGGGTCCAAATCTTTGGGGTGGTTCAACTCTAAATCCTATTTCTGGTTGACCTATTCCATGCTGGAATAGTTCCATTCTAGGAAATCTGAATTGAGGTTGTCCCATCCTAGGTGGCTCCATTCTTGGCTGCTCAAAACGAGGTGGTTCCATCATTTGCTACTCGAAATGAGGTTGTTCCATCCTTGGCTGCTTGAAACGGAGTGGTTCCACTCTTGGTTGTTCGAAACGAGGTTGTTCCATTCTTGGTTGCTTGAATCGAGGTGGTTCTACTCTTGGTTGCTCGAAACGAGGTTGTTCCATTCTTGGCTGCTCAAATCGAGGTGGTTCCACTCTTGGTTGTTCAAATCGAGGTGGTTCCACTCTTGGTGACTCCATTCTTGGTTGTTCGAATTGAGGTGGTTCCACTCTTGGTGCATGGCTCCACTCTTGGTTGTTCGAATCGAGGCGGTTCCACTCCTGGTGGCTCTATCCTTGGTGGCTCTGTTACGGTCTGTTCAACCCGAGGATGTTCCATTCTATGTGGTTCTATTATGGGGATACTAGGGTTGGTATTGCTTGGTCTTTCCTTAGAGCCTATTACAAGATTGATAGGATACCCTATAGGTATCTCTACATTTGTTGCTACCACTTCTATTGGAGGTTGCTGGCCAAATCCTTGGCCTGTTTCTATCCTTCTTGTGGCATTTCCTTGAGACATTCCCTGAACTAATGCAGCAATATTTTGTGTGAAATGCTCAGTATTACTCACAGCCTGTTCCAGTTTCCTCATTCTACCATTTTGGTCATTTAGAATTTGGAGTAATAATTGTGTAGTATCATCTTTTTGAACCATTGGTGGTTTGAACATTCTCATTGAATGCCTTCATCCTTTCCTGGATTCTTGTATCCATCCAGGTCCTGAGTTCATCAACCACACTTTTGGCTGGTGGGGAGATTTCAATGTCCTCGTTTGAACTAGAGCTTTCTTTAGGTAACTTAGCACTCTTTCCAGAGTTTTTCATTCTTCTTGTTCTTACTAGCATATAGGACTCCCATTGTGGTCGCCAATTTGTTTGTTGTCAAACTAGAATTTTCAAAGAATGGTCGCCAATTTGTTTGAAAGAAACAAATAACTATGCTAGATGGAGGTCTAGTACCTTACTGCAAAATCCTAATCTGACTTCGATCTAAAAGGGGCTTGGTAGGCTCGGTGCTTGCCTTTGCTCAAAGGACTTTAAATTAAAAATACAAGTAAGCAAAAAGAATGAAAATGGTACTAAAGTGAAATGACTATTAACAAGGTTAACTAATTAAGCTAATGCAAGTAAATAAGAGAATAATAAAGTAAATAACAATTAATTAAGCTAACTAACTAAGCTAAGGCAGATAACAATTAACCAATTAAACTAATTTAAGTAGGCTAAGGCAACTAATTAATTAATAAACTAACTAATTAAACTAAATCTAGAGTAAAGATCATAATTAAATCTAAGTTATAGGCTAAATTAACTAAACAATGCAAATCAAGGTAACTACGCCTTAACTAAAGTAACGCATAATGTCATTGAGGTAAGAAATAGTAACTTTTAATCTAACAAGTGCCTTTTGGGTTTGTTTGGGGATGTGTGTGTGTGTTGAAATGTACTTGGGTTCACTATTTATAAGCTAACTTCAACGGTTACATTTCAAGCCTTGATTAAGCCTTGATCTTCTCTTCAAATCCCATGGAAATAGCCCTTGTTACTTGCTAACTGCTTCGATCATGGTCTTTCTATTAGAGAATCCAGGAATGTGCATCATGCATAACTCCATTTGCCAGATGTCATCTGTGTGGTTATGAAAATTGAACACGTATTGCTCCTTGACTAGTTTGCGTGTTTCTTTATAATTGACCCCTGCTCTGGCCACTACTTGGTTCACGTATCACCATTTGATTGGCTTGCACTTTATTCGCTACTTGATCCATGCGTTACTCTTTACTGGCTTACATGTCTCCTTCTATTTGGTCCATGTATTGACCATTGCTTAGTCCACATGTTGCCAATTAATTGGCGCCCTTGCCAAATCATACGCCAGATCATTATTTTGAATTTTGTACTAACAGCTTTGGCCTGATTGAAAAAATGCTTTACACAGATTTAACCCATGTTCAAGCTCAAGCTCAAGCTCAAGACACCAAAGCGATGGACAAATTGGCTCTTCAACATGCCAGTTAGTATGCTTAGTATTGTTCTAGGTCGAGCCCTATGGATTATCACAAGGTATGACTTACGTTTAAGTCGTTCCAAAGGTAAATCTATATATACTATAACTACAGCTGAAGTCTCAAGTACTTATTGAGACTTGCTCCTCTTCGTCACGTTGGATTTGGAGTGATGTGGTGAACTACTAATTGTTAATCTTCCTTCTTTCCAAAATTTTTGTCGTCTCTCTTTAAAGCCACTAATTAATTCTTCTCAACATCACTCATACGGTTATTCTTTTCTCCATCAAACCGTTTTAATTGCTCTATGACTGAATTTTATTTCCTTATTTATTTGCTTTCTTTTATTTTCCTCTTACTAGCCTTTTAATTTTTCCAATTTAGTTACCCACCTTTTGGTTTTCTTAATTTAATGGCTATTAATTGATTCTTGATTTGTGGCTCTTAATTAATGGCTCTTTTAATGCTTCCATTATTTTTGGTGATGTGGCATTATTTTCCTCTTACCGGTCTTCTGGTTTTCCCAATTTAGTAGTGATTAATTGATTCTTGAATATATATATTTTAAACTCTTTTAATGCTTCTACAATTTTTGGCTTCCCTTTTAATGCTCTCCTCAATTCTAGGACCGATTGTCTCACAGAATTTCAAGATGTTTTAGAGCAGATAAAATCTTTCCATAGCATTTTTTCCCATTTGAGCTTTAATGTTATTCCTAAGATATGTAATAATGCTGCCAGCTTGTTGGCAGGTTCTACCAAGGTAAATGCAGACTTTTCCATCTGGTTCGAGGAGGGTCCTGCTTTTATCCTTTCCATTGTTTTAACTGAGTTATTGTAATAAAATTTCTATCGAGTTTTCTTCAAAAAAACTCTCTACTCCAACCCCCATCCCCAAATTCAGTTTAGGCCATTCCTCCCTCCATCAAACCCAATTAATTATTCAAATCCTTTTAGTTTCCCTATAACATTTACTCCTTCAATTGACTTCTCCTATTCCTTACCTCTTTCAAATGATATAAACATTTACCTTGAAAGGATCTTTTTTTTTTTTTTTTTCTTTTTTCAAACTCTATTTTTAGATTTGCATGTGCTCTCTCTCTCTCTCTCTAACCTTATTTTATTTACTTGTTTTCATGATTTCCGGTTAACAGTTTCTTATTTTCAATCGATTGGAAGTAGAGTTTCACAAAAATGAGACAATCTTTTCTATTGTTTTGAGTTTTGTTATTGCTCTTACATTAGCTACCATATATTTGGTATTTGAGGTCATGGCCATGTCTTTAATTTATGTAATAGGAGATTTAAAATATGGGTTATAAGAATTATATTTTGTTGCAATATTCTTTGTTTTATGTTAAATAAATACAAGATGTACATTTTTTATAGTGCAAATGTCTTGTATTATGTTCTCTACTTTTTTTCGAGTCATAGTAGAAGAATTTGACATTGATATTTATAAGATTATCTTGTTATGTTCTTTGTTTTACATTGAATAAAGATATGATCTACCTTAAAGCTCATATATGATATGTATATTGTTAATTAGGTCAAATACATTGTTCCAACAACTTGGTTATGGAGTTTTACATGCTTAACTTGTTTATGGAGTTATGGAGTTCCAATAACTTTTTCTTCTGTTTTGTTATTTCTCTGAATAACTTGTGCTAATCTACTAGCAATTTTTCAGATTTGCTAGCATTTTATCCATTGGGCTTTTGCCATTTGGTTTGTATTAAATTTAGTGTTAGATTTCCTTTTTCATAACTCATACCACAAGACATATTATTGTACATACTAAACCCCTTTAGTGTTTTAATTGTGTGTCTTTAGAAAAAATAGAATTATGTGTAATAATACATAATTGTACCAAAAAAAAAAAACTTATAAATCTCCATGCATCGCACATGATTACGACTAGTTTGCTTAAATTAGAATTTTGCTGTCTTTGTACTTGACAATAACCAATGTAATAATTTCTTGGAAGTGCTCGTTCAGGTTCCCATGAAATTCAAGGTCCACAATTCAGATCCATTTGAGAACGAGAAAGAGGGGGAGGGGAACAAACTTTAAACCCAAAGAATAGATTGAAGTCCTAAAAACTCTATTAAGTGAGCCATATCCTGTCAATCGGACTATTATACGATTACATTGTGTTTGGAAATTGATGCTTCCTAAACTTCGAGATTACCAAACTGACCTAGTGAATTGATTTTATAACCCCCTGTGAGTTTTTACAGTATTAAACAATTCAAACTCCAGGAAGTTGTCACATATGATAGTTCATACATAGCCTTACAAACAGACTAATGTTTTTACAAAATGTAGTATAATCCTCAGGTCTTTTAGATACAAAAACATCTCTTCCACGCTTAAATTATCCCGAGAAATTGAACTAGGAGGCTCCTTGATATGTGATGACCAACCAATCCTTGAGCAGCCTTGCGGCCGTGAAACTATAAAATCATCTTCAGGACCGCAATGGACCAGTTCTTCATGCTTACTCACATACCATCATAACCACCACTATAACCTGACGCCACATCAACACCGTAAACTGCCTAAGGGATCTGCAATATGCCAAACATCAGATCTTACAAAAATATCAATGATAAGCCATTAATTAAAACTCATCCTTTTCAATCTTTGGTTGGAGCCACATCTTCATCTTCATGATAGAAACACCTTGTTATGTTGTCATATAGGTCCATTATTACACTCAGACAAGACCCAATGCTTTATTACACTCAAACACCTTATTACACTCACCACCACATACGCTCATGCACAAATAAGAGCTACATCTTATCCCAAATTCGAAAATGAGAAAAAAGACCAAGAGCTACACCATTCTATATCCATTTTCTTCTTTCAACTTTTCTCTCTCTCTCAAATAAATTGATTATTTATTTATTTTTGTATGTCCAGGTTAGGTCAAGGATGATAGAAATGGTATCGAAAGGCTTGGCTACCTTGGAGGTCAGGAATTATAAACTCTTTTTTCTTGAAAAACAGTTGATTCTAGACTTTCTAGTGCTGATAACTTAATTGTTGTTATCAACTTATCATATAATTTTCATATCAAGTAATCTTATTAAAGGATGGTACATTTTGCAGGTGTCACTTAAACATTCTAGCTCTCTTTTTATATATGCTTACCACACTATTTGGTTTTAAATTTCTAACTGAGATAAAGAATTGTTAGAAATTTCATGCTGCTCAATTTTGTCCTTATTTTCTGGAGTTCCTTGATCTTTGTAATTTTAATTTCTAATTTGTTGCGTGGCTCTTGTATACTTCGTGTGTACTCAGGCTTCTTCTTTTTCTTTCTTTTTTTAAATAAAATTATTTTACTTGTTAAAAAATATATTTGCTGAACATTATGTTTCTAGTGCAGATACACTGCTGTAGGTGTTTTGATGGTTAAGTCTTTTCTCCATTGAGCTATAGTGTTTTAAATGTGAGTCTTAAGACAAATTTGAATTATGTGCAATAATATATAGTTGTACCAATATTTTTTATGAATCTCGTGCATCGTATAGGGTTACGATTAGTTCTATAAATAGTAGAGCCTTCTTCATTATTATTTTTATTTTTTTATTTAAGAGTTTTTGGCTATGAATCCTTTTACTCTAATTTTCACCTTCATAAACTCATCCTAAAGGGGCTGAGAACCGAAGACACAAATGTGTAATGTTCTGGAACTCCTGAGCTCAAGGCAAAAAAAGCCTCACGTGGTATCCATTGAAATGAAATCTAAGTCTAACCCCTGGAATTGAAATCTTGAGCTCAACACACGTGTTTCTAGAGCCATCAATCATTGGAATTATAAAAAGTCATTAGTCACCTAGACTAATTGATTTCAACATTGAGCCGAGGTCAAGAATATTCTAGGGCGCTCAAAAGTAATATAGGTAAAATTGTGTCACGAACTAGAAACATAGATTCAACGATTCATTAAAAGTGGGGAAGATGTTAGGTATTCCATGTCATCCATACATTTATGTGCTTTTTATCGTAGTGCTATAATTATCATGACCAATTCAGCAAGCAATGAGCCTGATGCCATGGCATCCTAAGCGTTTGCTCTCAGATTCAGAATACCATCACCCATGCATTATAATGTTTATAGTTCCATATCTACTATTAAAGCTTTCAATATGTTTAAAGCATATTGATAACAACACATATATCCATGAAATCCAAAGAGAGTTTTTGGAACACCTGCTTGGGAAAATACTTTAGTTGAAAATTGTTCCTTGTTTCGATCGAGTTCTTGTCTGGATTTGGGCGAAATTTGATTGATATTCCGCAGTTGGATTGGAAATTGGAATTGAATCAGGGCAGAATTCCGACAGAGCTTTCGTAGTCAAGTTGAAAATTAGGATCATTTCTAGTAGAGTTCCGACATAGCTTCCGCAGTAGAATCAGAAATCAGATTGGATTGGGAGAAATTTAGACAACGCTTCTACTATCAGATCAGAGTTTGGGATCTGATCCAGTGGAATTTGGACAAAGCTTTTGCAGTTGAGTTAAAAATTACGATTCAATTGGGTAGAATTTTGGCAGCACTTTTATAGTTGGATTGGTAATCGGGATCGAATCCTCCCGAATTTCGACAAAGCTTCTACAATTGGGTAGGATGTCGAGACTAGATTCGGTGGATCTTTAACAGCACTTCCGCAGTTGTTATTAATGATTGCCAAAAATGTAATTTGCATTTGAAGTAGTTAAAGTTCAGAATAATTTGGTAGGAGGATATTACTATTTCAATGAGTGTTCACATGTACCAACTATCATAACTCATATGATTAAAACTCTAATATAGCTCCATAAATTAATGAACCATTTGTACGTGTAGTTAAACATGAAACGATTAAAACATTGATAGGATATTACTATTTTCACTATTTTCACTGAACATGTATGACTTAGCGTAACTAATCTTAATTTCTTATGCCATCATGCCTTTCTCTCTTAAGTTGTTTCTCATATGTGATCATTTGTCTTCTTTGTCGTGCAACTCTTGCATTTGTTTTTTCCATTACGTAGTTTTAAAGGACAAATAGTAATTGTAACTATTAAGGAATATTGTTTAGAATCTCACATTATTTAAATGTATTTTATTATTGTTATAAATAGGATTTCAAATCATATTGTAAAACACACAGTGAATAATAAAGATATAACCCATTAGACTTCATCCTGTGAACGTAAGCTCACATAGCTGAACCACGTGAAATTTTAACCTCTATTCTCTCAATCTCTATCTCTCATTCATATTTCTATATTTTATATTTCATTAGATTTAGATTCTTTTCATGGTATCAGAGCCCTAAAGCTCTCACGAGCTAGCCATTTCGATCCTTCCGCTTCCACATCACAAAAAATAACAACTGGTAATGGTTTGATATGCGATGGTTTGTTTGTTTCACAGTTTTATTGTGTCCACTGTGTGGGTTTATGTTTTGATTTGTGGTTTATTTATTTGGTTGTTCGTGGTTTTGTCACTTTGTGGCTTATGGCTTTGTAATTAATATTAACAACTTAAATAATAGTATTTAATTAATAATTTAATTAATCATATAACTTAATTAAATTAAATTATTTTTGTCTATTTATCCACACATCGCGTGTTGAATGCCTTATTGTTTATTTTTTATTCTTTTTCCAATACCGTGGAGAAATTTCTAATAAAGAAATCACTTATACCGAAAGATTCATCTTCTACCCAAAATAAACACTATGATTATAATAACAGACCAAATTCTTCTATACTGCAAGACAAGATTCATGTATTATTATTATTATTTTTTTATGATATTATATTCAAGTTTTGTAATGAATACCTTGGAAAAATTTTCTAGAGCTGCCATTGCCCACTTCCATGCCACCTAAACCAAACCTGCCTATCAAAACCTGCAATATTCTAAGATAAAGCTCCAATCTCATGCTCAAAATTTCAATGTCAATTACCCCACTTCAGCATCTTTTGTTTGTTTTATTTATTATCATGTACTTTTGTGGTTAATCATATTATCATATAGCCATTAAAACTCTATAATAAAAGTCCCACTATAATATAGCCACGCCCACACTATTTAACCTTATATATTTCTGTTTACATACACATTTCCATTCATATCTCATCACTTTAGAATCTCTCTTTTTTTTCTCTTCCTATGGCTATAGACCTCTTCTCAATACAATCTTTCCTCTTCTTCTTTCTTCTTTCTCTATATCTTTGCCTTCACTTTATCACTTCCTCTAAAAAGGCCAACAAAAAACCAGGCTTCAAAACATACCCTATAGTCGGAGCCTTGCCGGAATTCTTAATAAACCGGCACCGTTTCCTTGACTGGACAACAGAAGTACTTAGCGACTGTCCCACAAACTCTGCTGTGTTTCGGGGACCAGGAAAAGTCCATGACATCTTCACTGCAGACCCATCAAACGTGGAACACATCCTCAAGACTAAGTTTGAGAACTACCCAAAAGGAACTCGCACCATAACCCTTCTCCAAGACTTTCTCGGCCGTGGAATCTTCAACTCCAATGCAGAGCTCTGGAAAGTCCAAAGAAAAACCGCTTCCTACGAATTTAACACCAAATCCCTCCGCAACTTCGTCATGGAAAACGTCACCGTTGAGATAAACACCAGACTCCTTCCTATATTATCAAAAGCCTCTCAAACACAACGTGTTTTGGATTTACAAGACATCTTGGAACGCTTTGCTTTTGACAACATTTGTAAGCTCGCTTTCAATGTCGACCCGGGTTGTCTCGGTGGTGATGGAACCACTGGTAACACCGAGCTCATGAAGGCTTTTGAAGATGCAACAACGCTAAGTTCTGGGAGATTCATGTATGCGTCACCGTTTCTTGGAAGAGTGAAAAAGTATCTCAACGTTGGATCAGAGAGAAAGCTAAAAGATTCAATCAAAATCGTCCATGAATTCGCTGACAATATTATCAAATCGAGAATGGAACTAAAGATTGAGAAAGAAGAAGACTTGTTGTCCCGGTTTATGGCCATCGATGAAAACTCACCCGAATTTCTTCGAGATATCATCATAAGCTTCATTCTCGCAGGACGTGACACAACCTCTTCGGCTTTGAGCTGGTTCTTTTGGCTTTTATCATCAAAACCGGAAGTGAAACAAAACATATTGAAAGAACTCGACGAAATCCGGGTTCGGAATTCCAAAAAACTCGGCGAAACATATAGTTTTGATGAGCTCCGAGACATGCATTACTTACACGCTGCAATCTCAGAAGCAATGAGACTTTACCCACCTGTACCGGCCGATTCGAAAGTGTGTTTAACCGACGATATCTTGCCGGACGGTACCTTTGTAGGAAAGGGTTGGGATGTGACATACCACACGTATGCAATGGGAAGAATGGAGAGGATATGGGGGAAGAATTGCAGTGAGTTTTTGCCGGAAAGATGGTTAGAGAATAATGGAGTTTGTAAGCAAGAGAGTCCGTTTCGGTTTCCGGTATTTCATGCCGGGCCGAGAATGTGTCTCGGGAAAGACATGGCTTATATTCAGATGAAGTCTATTGCAGCAGCAATGATAGAGAGGTTTGAGATGGACGTGGAGAGTAAAGACAAAGTTCCTGAGCACTTGTTGTCTTTCACATTGAGGATGAAAGATGGGTTATTCGTGAAGGTGAAGGAGAGATATCTGGGTGAGATTGATTTGGGTACAATTATGTGATATTCTAGATGAAGACAGAGACATATACTAGTTTTTTCTTTTAGTGGGATGTTTGTATCAATAAGTTGTCTTTTGTCAATATTTTGTATCAAAAAATAAGAGAGCAGCTTGGGTCCAGTGCTCCTGTGCACTGGACCATTGAGATCTTGACACGTGTCAAATTATTGACACATGCAATGATCTTAACGGGTCCAGTGCACAGGAGCACTGGACCCAATCCTTTCTCAAAAAATAATATCAATAATGTACCACGATTAAAAGCAATGTTGTTATAACCTTGAGGGATAGCTCAGGTGGTCCGGCCTTAAGTGTGTTTTTCAATGATTATTAATTCGAGTCCCCTTAAGGCCGTCCCCATGGGATTAGTCGAGGTGTGCATATCTATGGAACGCTGGCTCGGACACCCAAGATTTAAACAAAACAAAAAAAATGTTGTTACAATCATAATGGAAAAATAAGATATCCAATAAACATTACTCTTTCCTTATAAATGAAATGAAATATCGTTATATTACTCTTTTTGTATAAATTAAATGGTTACATTTACTATATTTTCACATTCTCAGAATAAAAAGTTTATCTCCAAAATATCTTCCAATCTATTATGTGACAATAAATAGATAGTATCAATACCATAGGGTCTCATTATTGATACTATCTTTATTTTTTACAAGCAACACATAATACCTCAACAAGTTGAGCACAAAATTATAAGAAAAGTTGTGTTTCAAGACTAATTCTTTATTGATTCATAATTGTCATAGTCTATCACTACCATCTAAACCAAGATTTATGCATGTGCAATTCTTTACATCTTAACCATTAATTCAAAAACAATTTCTCATCTTGACCTAAAAAAATAAAAATAAAAATAAAATAAAGTAATTTATAAACTTTTTTTTAATATATTTACAACCTTTCGTTTCATCTCTCTAAAAGAATTAGTTTTTAAGTAGTATTTGGTCTCAATCCCTGCATCTTTATTCAAAATAATATTTTATTACTTATTTTATAACTCTAGTTGTCTGGACCAGCTTGCGTGCACCTCGACTAATATAATATCCCACAGGAACACGTAACACCTTACTAGTCACGTGTACCGTGATAGGCACAAGACTTTGCCTTGGGTAAGTTGTCTTGAGGGAAGTTGAACTAGTGAACTCAAGGGTAGACCAGTTAAGCTACCCTTTCAGGGTTAAAATAATAATAATTGTGATAGTCTATTAGATAATTTCATGTATAAGTCGCTTTTTAAATTTTTGGTAGGTTTACTTTTGTAGACAACTTGTATTCCAACCAACCACAAAACCAACATAGTCCTCCAAGGCTTCAATAAACCATGGAGACACTGCATCTGCAGGAGAAGCAGAGAAAAGGACAAACCTGAATTCAACCACACTTTGCAGTGCCCATCTACCTAAGACGTGGGCAAATTTATTTTTATACTTTTAATTATTGGGTAGGTCTTGATTCATGAGTAATATTCCCACTAATGTATTAAAAATATACAAATAATCTTGTCTAATCTTTTGTTAAATTCAAGCATAAGTAATCTTTTTATATATTTTGTCAATTTCAAGTGAATAATGTTCAAAATCTATCATTACATATTAATGTTGCTTAAAAATATATATACATTTTTTTTTTTTGGCTTGGATTTAATTAAAAATTAGAAGATAAAGGGCTATTTGTATATTTTCAATACATCAGTAGGGACATTGCAAAGAACTCAATAATTTTACAGATTATAGATGGATTGCAAGTGAACTCAATAATTAAAGGGGAAAAATACAATTTGGTATTAATACAATGATAGAGAAACGACAACTTTCAAATGGTTGAGATAGCAGATTTGTTGGTCGTAATTTGTGGTAAATAATTTACACTATCTACATTCCATATCACTTAAATGTGGGTATTAATAATATCCACAATTATGTAATATTCTATTGGCAGATAAAGACATGTAATTTCTTTTTCTTTTTCGTTTTCTTGGTAGTTACCATACCGTCCATATATCCAGTGGGATTTATGTGTCAATAAAGTATTGGAATACATAAATTTTTTTTACTGCTAAAATTGGGTTACATGATGTTATACTAAAAAGGTGTTGTTAGTAATATTCTTACATCACTCTCTTCTAATACAATTTTCATATTATCAATATTTTCTGGTGCCATATTTATTCACAACGCAGTGGGATATTTTGATTTCTAGACATTCAAATCCACAATTTCAACATCTCACATATTTCGGGACATTGTTATCTACAATTTGATAAAATATTTATAATTTTTGAACATTCACATGTGGTGTATACACACAATTTTCCATTAATTTCATATCAACGGGTTTTTTTAATTTTTGATGGGCATTCTTTTTTTCTTAAAAAAAATAGACAACTTTTATTCCAACTAACCACAAAACTTGTTTTCCATATAATTTTTAATTGGTTACTTACCAGTGTGATTAATGGGATTTTTGTTTAATAATACCATATTTTACATAATGTTTTGTATTAATAAGCAGAGAAAAGCACAAAACCCATCAGCCCCACTTTGCAATGTCCATCTACCTAAAACAGTAAAACGTGGACAACTTTTTTTTTTTTTTTTCCTTTCTTAGGTAGTAGGTCATCCAAAATGACATGTAACTGGACCATCAATATCATCAAACATTGGTCCAGCTTGCTACACTACAAAAAATACGACTTGTAGGGGCGGTTTTTCTAGAGGCGGTTTAGTAAAACGCCTCTACAGACATCTATTGAGGCGGTTTTTTTTACCGTCTTTATACTTTTTAATCTGTAGAGGCAGTTTTATTAAACCACCTCAATAGTGTTATTAGATAGAGGCGGTTTAATTAAACCGCCTCAATAGATATGCCCTGTTGAGGCAACCATACAAATTGCCTCAATAGCTTACCTAAACTGTCACAATAGACATTAATTTTTCTTTTTAATATCCAAAGTTAGAGCAATCCCTAAATTTTACAACAATCCCTTTCTCATTATATCCGATTTCTCTCTCCCTTTCTCATTTCCCTCTTACTCTCTCTCTCCCTGGCGCTCCACCTTCGCTGCTGCCCGTGCCGCTGCTCGAGCTCTCCACTGGCGCCGCTCGAGCTCTCCATGCCGATTTCTCTCTCTCTTTTCTCAGCCACCGCCTCCGCCCACTTCAGCCGCCGGTAGCTCTTTCTCCCTCTTCTCTCTGTTTTTTTTTTTTTTTTTTTTTTCTTTCTTTCTTTCTTGAGTTCCTTTGTTTCAGTGTTTCAGTGTATGATTCTTCTTTCTTGTGTATGATTCTTCTTTTCTCTTTTTATTTATTATTTATTCTCTATTTAATTTTTTTTGCTTGAGTTTTTGGAATGGTTTTGTTTGAACAAGCTTCCAAAAATTCAGATCTGATTGTTAGAGATACTGGATTTTGTTTACTTTTCAGCATTATTATAATGGAGAGACCTCTGATCAAGGAGGTAGAGTTTATTATAATGGAGAGACCTCCATTGTTGTCTACAAATCCATTGTAAAAGGGAGAGTCACCTAGGGGGTTAGCTACTTGGCTTGTAATGGATTTTCGTTTTAATGAATGTCAAGCAGTATTAGTAGTATTGGTGTCATGTTATCTCACTCATGGTTCATCATTTGTGATTTGTGTTTATATAAAAATTTAAGATCATGATCCACATCTTTTTGTTAAAAGGCTAGTAGTTTATAGAAGATAAATCGTAGCCCAAGGCACTTGAAAGGGTTTTAAATTTATAAATCCAACAGGTTGACCAAACCAAATATTACAAAACAACTTAAAAATTAATTTATTTATTTATTATTCCATGCAATATCTTTGGTGAATAAAGATGTTGTAGAAACTGTGAAGCTTGCCGGAGAAGAATGAATATGGAGGCGCGTGTTGTACACGAGGAGAATATAGTCGTTGATGAAGGTGAAAATAAAAGCAGCCTAGTGTAAGTCACAAGTCCAATCAACCAGTTTTAGCAGTAAAAGCGTGTATAGCAAGGAGATTATTAGAACGTTCAACTAGTGTCAGCTAATGTCCAATCAGCTAGTGTAGTCTAAAGTGTCAGAAAGAATGCCTAACCAGCTAGTTAGTGAAACCAGCTTAGCTAATGAAGTGGACCACGTGTCAAATGCAAAGATATGTAGTAACTAGTAAGGGTGTCAAAGGCCCAATTGGAGGCAGAGGCCAATGAAGACAACAGACTTAGGCCCATAATTCCAATACCTTGTTTCCTTTCGTCCTAAAACTTGATATCTTATTAATTTTTGTTAGTTAGTTTTTTTTGGGTGCTATATTGTGGAAAAGGTTAATGCATATGAAAATTAATGCATGCATGAATATATTTGAGCCAAAGGTTTTCTGTGTAGAAGAAAAGAAATGTTAATGCATGC
Source organism: Fagus sylvatica (assembly GCA_907173295.1). NCBI lineage: Eukaryota > Viridiplantae > Streptophyta > Magnoliopsida > Fagales > Fagaceae > Fagus > Fagus sylvatica. The sequence continues at coordinate 52,667,120 of OU015761.1, read as the reverse complement.
ATGCAACTATATATGCACTTATCTTGGAAACAAGTATATTTATACCAGCATGCTTTGTGTCCCATCCGAATTCAGCATAGCTTCCACCAGTATATGGAACACCATTTATATTTTTGACAATAGAGTTTTCCAAATTGTGTATATTGTCTACAACATAATTCCAGTAATTAGTCGCCTTAGTTGCTCGAAATAATCATGCAGCTCCCCAAAGCAATTCATACTATAAAAGATTAATTGACCTGTCACCCACATGTAATTTTCACCAATTTAACTATACCAATTGATTAACATGCTCATCTTAGTTAAGATTGCTAAGAAAGTGCAATAGAAACTGGCTTTTACTAGGTATTTTGATTTGATATGGTATTTGATTTGATATTAAGTTTCTATTGTTAACACTGAAAATATGGGCTGGCTCATTCTTATGTTCTTTGAAATTCCTTCAACTTAGTAAAATTTTGTTTATTTTCTTTCATTTTTCTTTTTCTGAAAAATTCTGTTTTAGTTAGGTTTGTATTATTAAAACCTTTTGTTTCTAAGGCATATGTGATCTGTCATTTTATAATATACATTTGTCATTTTTTTAATTGTTGTTTAGTTCATTGCATTAAAATGATATTGCTAGCCAATTTGTCCAACAGTTGGGATCTATATTTGGATTCATTTCTACTT
>OU015761.1:52613058-52666348 GCA_907173295.1 Fagus sylvatica | reverse complement strand
AGAATTTTGTGTCGTGTATTAGGAGAATCAAATCGGTGCAAAAGCAAATTAAAGGAAAAAAAAAAGAGAAAAAGATCTATAGAGGCGGTTTTCAAACCGCCTCAATAGACCACTTTCAAAAATGATTTTTTTTTTTTTAATTTATCTATAGAGGCGGATATATAACCGCCTCAATAGATAAATCTAAGGCGATTTTCAAAACCTATCAAAGGCGGTTTGAAAACCGCCTTTATAGACCATATTACTTACAGAGGTGTTTATAGATGATCTATAGAGGCGGTTTTCAAAACCACCTCTATAGGTTTTTCTATAGAGGCGGTTTTTAAAATCGCCTCTATAGAGCATTCATGTCTATTGAGGCAGTAGTTACAAAGGCACTTTTGAAATTTTTAGAGGCGGTTTGAAAACCGCCTCTATAGAGCATTTATGTCTATTGAGGCGGTTTGATAGTCTATTGAGGCGGTTCTGAGCTTTTCAAAACCGCCTCTATATGCTGATTTTTTTGTAGTGCTAGCTATCACATCAATATTTGTCTTGGAGTTGCTCTCGATAATGGACCAACACGGAAACAACTTTTTCACCATCAGCAGGAGAAGCAGAGAAAATGACAAACCCGAATTCAACTTTTTCAAAATAAATAAATAAAAATTATTGACATGATTTTTTTTATATAAGTTAAAATTATTGACATGATGAATTGTTATTGGAGTGACTTTTATATGAACTAATGATTAAAAAAAAAGAAAAAAAAAGAGGTTAAATTATAAATGAAAAATTACACTAATATCTCCAATATTTGGTGAAATTAATTCGTTATACCCTAGTTTCAACAAATGACATTTCGATACAAAATTCCTAAAATAATTCATACTTCATTCCAAAAATGGAGTAGAGTGTGAATTATTTTAAGTGTCAATTAATTTGGAGCTAGGTGTCAATTATTTTGGAGTGAAATGTGAATTATTTTAAAAATTTTGGATCGGAGTGTCATTTGTCGAAAATAGGGTATAACAAGTGTAGTTTCACCAAACATCAAGAGTGTTGGTGTAATTTACCCAATTATAAATTACACCCATTAATTTTGATTAAAATTCATTCAATTCTCTAATTTTATTTTATTTTTATCCTTTTTACATCTTTTTTTTTAAATAAAAAACCTTAGTCAAGTCCTATCCATAATATGCCATTAGATTCTCTCTTAAACGATGTGGTTTCATTCTTTATTTAAATCCTTAATTTGAGAAGATAATTAAAACTTGGCTATGGAGATGTTGCATTTGTATCAAAGGAAGAAGATGAATATGGAGTGCTATATATGAACTACTTCTTGTTTTGTTGTTATTGTCATTGTCAGTGCAATGATGTAAATTAGGAATGACAAATCAATATATTTGCCCTAAAAAGTGGGTTACAATTAGCTCAACTGGTAAAGTCTTTTGTTGTTGAGTAAGGGACCTCTGGGTTTGAATCTGTCATTTTGCCTATACCAAAAATCAATTGGTGTCTTGACCTGATGATAAGAGCAATCATTATGAAGCGAACGCCATAGGTTCAAATGCTATCGTAACTATTCAAAAAAATAAATTTGCCCTAAACCATATATTTGAGCTAAATTTGAGTACTTTTGTGAATAAAATTTGAGTGGATGTATTTTTGAGTCAATGATTAAGTTTGACTCAGTTAAATCAATTTCAATACATCTATTTGTCTCTTGTATTTCTATTTACGGTTAGATCAAATTCAATTTTTTATTATTTTTTATTTTTTTTCAATTCACTTATTTTCTACAAGAGATAAAATTTCATCTCTAAATCTTCTTATGAATATATATTTGTGTTTTTGGTTGTTGGGATGTACTAGATGTATGTTGTTGATGGGGATTTGGGACAATGAAATTTTTTTTTTTTTTTTTTTATGTTAATTTTCTTGTGCATAGATGTTAAACTTAGAGAGCCACCCATTGTTGATCGTCCACCTGAAAGTGGGTGCGAAGAGTTTCTTTTGACGCAATAGTCGATGATGGGTACGAGAGTGTGTCACCCAAAGGGATCAAGTCGAGTGGTAGGTGGACACTAAACTCGATCCAACTCGACTCGTGAGCATCCCTAATTCTTATAAAAATTATCACACAAATTAAATTGATAAAATAGTAATTCTAAAGTAAAAGACACTAATATCCCCGTACCCTAGAGAATATTTTTTTTTTTTTTTTTTTTTCATTTTTTCAGGAAAAAAAAAAAAAAGGAAAACTCTAAAGGCACGGGTCTAAATAATAGTAATAATAATAATAGCACTTTTTATAAAAATAAAAAATAAATACAAAATCTAGAACTTAAATTAATTTACAAAATAAGTACCAAAAAAAACTATTGCTACATTTTAGTAAGCTTGGAGGTAAATTTAAATATTAATTTTTTTTTTTTATTAAGATAAGTGTTATTTGTAGTAAGATGCATGTCAATATCATCCCAAATGACACACATCATACTCCAAATGACACACATCTTAACCCCCACACGACCAAAGAATTTCCCTAACTTCGAATCCCGTCGCTATGATATTAAAAAAAAAAAATAAAAAAGGATAGAGTTTACATCCAAATCAGTTCGGAGGAAAATTTCTCCAACCTATTATGTGACAACTTAAATAACTATCCACATGTACTTTTAGTCACATAACTAATTTAATGAGTTATGTAACTTATTTAAATAATACATGTGGATTGTTTTATAAATCTCCACATAATGGGTTGGAGGAGATTTTTGAAAACTAGTTTAGAGATAAACACTAACCTTCATTAAAATACAATTTGAACATTATTCATATAGAAAGAGACAATGCTCGAGAAAGAAAATCAAATACATATTAATGGGATTTGGAGGACCCTTGCAAGGACTGTTACACCCTAACGTGATAACAACTGTGTAATTGAAGAAGAGAAATAAACGTTAAGAATGGTTGGCGAACTAAAATAACAGCCAAGAAGATAAAAAAAATATAAAAAATAAAAAATCATGAAGGGAGCAACAATTGACACACGGCATGTCTGAAGAAAGTTTGAATTTAAAGCATGTCCTCAGATTTTATAGATTAGTATAGATTATAAGATAGATTTAACCTTTAAACCCTACTCTTATGAGTCTTGAAGCCCACTCACACTTAAACACCATGTCCTCCTGCCTGATTGACAAAATGCTTTACGCAGATTTAGCCCATGTACAGTGATGTCGTTCAATAATAAATGGTGCTTGTAGCACAATGGAAAGGGGTTATCGATCTTCAGGGAGTTTGTGTTTTCAAAAGACAATGTAAATCAATATTTAAGAGGGTAAAATGAATTGGTTTATAGAAATTTAATATGTATAAAGGCACTAGGGGTTCGGGGTGTTTCTCTATACAGTATGATTCCGTTGTAATTCCAATAAAAACCTTGTTCTGAGAAACAATATACAATTGATTGTTTTATTTTAAAGACCTTTTGACCTGGTTAAACTAAAAGAATTCAGGAACACTTTATAACCAGAAAAGATAAAATGGCTAGAGTAATATTTAGAAAAACCTTTCAATTTTATAAAACACGATACCTAATTGAAACTATGAAATATTCCCTTTACTAATAAGAAAAACATGATTGAACTTATAGAAAGTATGAAATAAAACATACTTCAATAGGCATCAAATATTTAACAATCAAATGTAATTAAACAATAAAAACTAAGGGAGTACAAAGTGCTCATACTGTTACAAAGGAAACATAACCCCTAGCCCTAGTAAGAAGCTTAGGCGGCCATGGAAGTGAAAACCTAAACTTGGGGGAGAGAGAGAGACAGGGGGGGTAAGTCTGTCTAAGTCTAAACCGTCTAATCTAAACCCTCTTATTAACCCTAATTTCTTCTTTCTAATTCAACTTCAGACCCTAAACAAATTGGGTCCAATGGGCCTTGAGTTGGGAGAGCTTTAAAAGACAAATAGGTTTTCTTCAAAACTGACTTCGCGCGAATCCAGTCGCTTGAAACACCATCCAGTCGACTAGATTTTCATTAAAATGTCTCCTGGACTTTTTTGCCTGATTTGGATAATTAATCTAGTCGCTTGGATCATCATCCAGTCGACTAGATCTTTCAAGAATCAAAGTCGGGAGTTTCTACCTAATTCTGAACAATTAATCCAGTCGCTTGGATCACATCCAGTCAATGGATCCTTCTTGATTTTGAATTATGGAGTTCCTACCTGAAGTGTAGTCGACTGATGGAAACTTAGTCATTTGGAGCCTTATCCAATCGCCTGGATTACCAATCCAGTCGACTGGAATGTAGTTCATCACTCTTTTCTTCTCTTCTGCTCCTTCCAACTTATGCAATCTAACTTTAATCTGATCCAGCTTATACCTGCAATTAAACATAACCCAAATTAACATCTAAGGGATTAAATTAATACACTTAAATGCATAAGTCATGTAATTCAATGAATTGAATAACAAACATCCATTTAAGTATAATTAGACATGCAATACAACACAATCCCAATAGAATCTCTCTAAAACTCATGTAAATAAGTCATATTTCATGACTTATCATTCAAGCTCAAGCTCAAGACACCAAAGGGATGGACTAACTGGCTCTTCAACATGCCGGCATGTTTAGTATGCTTAGTATTGTTACAAGTCGAGCCCTATGGATTATCACAAGGTATGACTCATGTCTAAGTTGTTCCAAAGGTAAATCTATACTAAAACTAACAGCCGAATTCTCAAGTACTTACTGAGACTTGCTCCCCTTCGTCACATTGGATTTGGAGTGATGTGGTGAACTAATTGTTAATCTTCCTTCCTTCCACAAATTTTGTCTTCTCTCTTTAAAGCCTCTAATTAACTCCCATCGACATCACCAATATGGTTATTCTTTTCTACATCAAACCCTTCTAGTTGCTCTATGACTGAATTTTATTTCCTTATATATTTGCTTTCTTTTATTTTCCTCTTACTAGCCTTTTAATTTTCCCAATTTAGTTACCCACCTTTTGATTTTCTTAAGTTAATGGCTATTAATTGATTCTTGATTTGTTTTGAAACTCTTTTAATGCTTCCATTATTTTTGGCTTCCCTTTTAATGCTTTCAACTCACCTCTCCAGCCCCTATTCCCAAATTCTGTTTAGGCCATTCCTCCCTCCACCAAACCCAATTAATTCTTCCAATCCCTTTAGTTTCCCCATGACAATTACTCCTTCAATTGACTTCTTCTATTCCTTACCTCTTTCAAATGATATAAATATAATAGAGTAACGAGTTCCAAAATATTTCCAATGGCTGAAAGGATTTTTTATTTTTATTTTTTCAAACTCTATTTTTAGATTTGCATGTGCTCTCTCTCTCAAACCTTATTTTATTTATTTGTTTTCATGATTTCCGGTTCACAGTTTCTTATTATCAATCGATTGGAAGTAGAGTTTCACAAAATGAGACAATCTCTTCTATTGTTTTGAGTTTTGTTATCGCTCTTACATTAGCTACCTTATATTTGGTGTTTGAGGTCATGGCTACGTCTTTAATTTATGTAATAGAAGATTTAAAATGTGGGTTATAAGAATTATATTTTGTTACAATATTCTTTGTTTTATGTTAAATAAATACGAGATGTACTTTTTTTATAGTGCAAATATCTTGTATTATGTTCTCTACTTTTTTCCTAGTCATAGTAAAAGAATTTGACATTGATAATTGTAAGATTATCTTGTTATGCTCTTTGTTTTAAGTTGAATAAATATGTGATCTACCTTAAAACTCATATATGATATGTATATTACTAATTAGGTCAAATACATTGTTCTAACAACTTGGTTATGGAGTTTTACATGCTTAATTTTTTAAGTAACTTTTTCTTCTGTTTTGTTATTTCTCTTAATAACTTATGCTAATCTACTAGCAATTTTTCAGATTTGCTGGCATTTTATCCATTGGGGCTTTCCCTATTTAGTTTGTATTAAATTTAGTGTTAAATTCCTTTTTTCATAACTCATACCATTATTGTACATACTAAACCACTATAGTGTTTTAATTGTTAGTCTTCAGAAGGAAAAAAAAAAAAAAAAAAAATAATTATGAATCTCCTCGCACATGATTACGACTAGTTTGCTTAAATTAGAAAGTGGCTGTCTAGCAAAAGCATAGGACAGGATATTTTGTACATGAGTAACCAATGTAATAATTTCTTGGAGAGTGCTCGTTCAGGTTCCCATGAAATTCAAGGTCCACAATTCAGATCCATTTGAGAACGAGAAAGAGGGGGAGGGGAACAAACTTTAAACCCCAAGAATAGATTGAAGTCCTAAAAACTCTTTTAAGTGAGCCATATCCTGTCAATCGGACTATCATACGATTACATTTTGTTTGGAAATTGATGCTTCCTAAACTTCGAGATTACCAAACTGACCTAGTGAATTTTATAACCCCCTGTGAGTTTTTACAGTATTAAACAATTCAAACTCCAGGAAGTTGTCACATATGATAGTTCAAACATAGCCTTACAAACAGACTAATGTTTTTACAAAATGTAGTATAATCCTCAGGTCTTTTAGATACAAAAACATCTCTTCCACGCTTAAATTATCCTGTGAAATTGAACTAGGAGGCTCCATGATATGTGATGAACAACCAATCCTTGAGCAGCCTTGCGGCCGTGAAACTATAAAGTCATCTTCAGGACCGCGATGGACTAGTTCTTCATGCTTACTCTAACATACCATCATAACCACCACTATAACCGGACTCCACATCAACACGGTAAACTGCCTAGGGATCTGCAATATGCCAAACATCAGATCTTACTAAAATATCAATGATAAGCCATTAATTAAAACTCATCCTTTTCAATCTTTGGTTGGAGCCACATCTTCATCTTCACGATAGAAACACCTTGTTATGTTGTCATATAGGTCCATTATTACACTCAGACAAGACCCAATGCTTTATTACACTCAAACACCTTATTACACTCACCACCACATACGCTCATGCACAAATAAGAGCTACATCTTATCCCAAATTCGAAAATGAGAAATAAGACCAAGAGCTACACCATTCTATATCCATTTTCTTCTTTCAACTTTTCTCTCTCTCTCAAATAAATTGATTATTTATTTATTTTTGTATGTCCAGGTTAGTTCAAGGATGATAGAAATGGTATCGAAAGGCTTGGCTACCTTGGAGGTCAGGAATTATAAACTCTTTTTTCTTGAAAAACAGTTGATTCTAGACTTTCTAGTGTTGATAACTTAATTGTTGTTATCAACTTATCATATAATTTTCATATCAAGTAATCTTATTAAAGGATGGTACATTTTGCAGGTGTCACTTAAACATTCTAGCTCTCTTTTAATATATGCTTACCACACTATTTGGTTTTAAATTTCTAACTGAGATAAAGAATTGTTAGAAATTTCATGCTGCTCAATTTTGTCCTTATTTTCTGGAGTTCCTTGATCTTTGTAATTTTAATTTCTAATTTGTTGCGTGGCTCTTGTATACTTCGTGTGTACTCAGGCTTCTTCTTTTTCTTTTTCTTTTTTCAAATAAAATTATTTTACTCGTTAAAAAATATATTTGCTGAACATTATGTTTCTAGTGCAGATACACTGCTGTAGGTGTTTGATGGTTAAGTCTTTTCTCCATTGAGCTATAATGTTTTAAATGTGAGTCTTAAGACAAATTTGAATTATGTGCAATAATATATAGTTGTACCAATATTTTTTATGAATCTCGTGCATCGTATGGGGTTACGATTAGTTCTATAAATAGTAGAGCCTTCTTCATTATTATTTTTATTTTTTTATTTAAGAGTTTTTGGCTATAAATCCTTTTACTCTAATTTTCACCTTCATAAACTCATCCTAAAGGGGCTGAGAACCGAAGACACAAATGTGTAATGTTATGGAACTCCTGAGCTCAGGCAAAAAAAGCCTCACGTGGTATCCATTGAAATCAAATCTAAGTCTAACCCCAGGAATTGGAATCTTGAGCTCAACACACGTGTTTCTAGAGCCATCACCTAGACTAATTGATTTCAACATTGAGCCGTACAAAAGACCCCTCAAAATTATACAAAAACTAGAGCATAACCTAGACTATTTTAGTTATTAATGATTGCCAAAAATGTAATTTGCATGTGAAGTAGTTAAAGTTCAGAATAATTTGGTAGGAGGATATTACTATTTCAATGAGTGTTCACATGTACCAACTATCATAACTCATATGATTAAAACTCTAATATAGCTCCATAAATTAATGAACCATTTGTACGTGTAGTTAAACATGAAATGATTAAAACATTGATAGGATGTTACTATTTTCACTGAAGATGTATGACTTAGCGTAACTAATCTTAATTTCTTATGCCATCATGCCTTTTTCTCTTAAGTTGTTTCTCATACGTAATCATTTGTCTTCTTTGTCGTGCAACTCTTGCATTTGTTTTTTCCATTACATAGTTTTAAAGGACAAATAGTAATTGTAACTATTAAGGAATATTGTTTAGAATCTCACATTATTTAAATGTATTTTACTATTGTTATTGTTATCCTATAAATAGGATTTCAAATCATATTGTAAAACACACAGTGAATAATAAAGATATAACCCATTAGACTTCATCCTGTGAACGTAAGCTCACATAACTGAACCACGTGAAATTCTAACCTCTATTCTCTCAATCTCTATCTCTCATTCATATTTCTATATTTTATATTTCATTAGATTTAGATTTTTTTTATGGTATTAGAGTCCTAAAGCTCTCACGAGCCAGCCATTTCGATCCTTCCGCTTCCACATCACAAAAAACAACAACTGGTAATGGTTTGATATGCGATGGTTTGTTTGTTTCACAGTTTTATTGTGTCCACTGTGTGGGTTTATGTTTTGATTTGTGGTTTATTTATTTGGTTGTTCGTGGTTTTGTCACTTTGTGGCTTATGGCTTTGTAATTAATATTAACAACTTAAATAATAGTATTTAATTAATAATTTAATTAATCATATAACTTAATTAAATTAAATTCTTTTTGTCTATTTATCCGCACATCGTGTTGAATGCCTTATAGTTTATTTTTTATTCTTTTGCTAATACTGTGGAGAAATTTCTGATAAAGAAATCACTTATACCGAAAGATTCATCTTCTACCTAAGATAAACACTATGATTATAATAACAAACCAAAGTCTTCTATATCGTAAGATTCATATATTATTATTATTATTTTTTTATGATATTATATTCAAGTTTTGTAATAAATACCTTGAAAAAATTTTCTAAAGCCGCCACTGCCCACTTCCATGCCACCTAAACCAAACCTACCTGTCAAAACCTCCAATATTCTGAAGATAAAGCTCCAATCTCATGCTCAAAATTTCAATGTCAATTACCCCACTTCAGAATCTTTTGTTTGTTTTATTTATTATCATGTACTTTTGTGGTTAATCATATTATCATATAGCCATTAAAACTCTATAATAAAAGTCCCACTATAATATAGCCACGCCCACACTTTTTAACCTTATATATTTCTCTTTACATACACATTTCCATTCATATCTCATCACTTTAGAATCTCTTTTTTTCTCTTCCTATGGCTATAGACCTCTTCTCAATACAATCTTTCCTCTTCTTCTTTCTTCTTTCTCTATATCTTTACCTTCACTTTATCGCTTTCTCTAAAAAACCCAACAAAAAACCAGGCTTCAAAACGTACCCTATAGTCGGAGCCTTGCCGGACTTCTTAGTAAACCGGCACCGTTACCTTGACTGGATAACAGAAGTACTTAGCGACTGTCCCACAAACTCCACTGTGTTTCGAGGACCAGGAAAAGTCCATGACATCATCACTGCAGACCCATCAAACGTGGAACACATCCTTAAGACTAAGTTCGAGAACTACCCAAAAGGAACTCGCTTCATAACCCTTCTCCAAGACTTTCTCGGCCGTGGAATCTTCAACTCCGATGCTGAGCTCTGGAAAGTCCAAAGAAAAACCGCTTCCTACGAATTTAACACCAAATCCCTCCGCAACTTCGTCATGGAAAATGTCACAGTTGAGATAAACACCAGACTCCTTCCTATACTATCAAAAGCCTCTCAAACACAACGTGTTTTGGATTTACAAGACATCTTGGAACGCTTTGCTTTTGACAACATTTGTAAGCTCGCTTTCAATGTCGACCCGGGTTGTCTCGGTGGTGATGGAACCACTGGTAACACCGAGTTCATGAAGGCTTTTGAAGACGCAACAACGCTTAGTTTTGGGAGATTCATGTATGCGTCATCGTTTCTTGGAAGAGTGAAAAAGTATCTCAACGTTGGATCGGAGAGAAAGCTAAAAGATTCAATCAAAATCGTCCATGAATTCACTGACAATATTATCAAATCAAGAATGGAACTAAAGGTTGAGAAAGAAGAAGACTTGTTGTCCCGGTTTATGGCCACCGATGAAAACTCACCTGAATTTCTCCGAGATATCATTGTAAGCTTCATTCTCGCGGGACGTGACTCAACCTCTTCGGCTTTGAGTTGGTTTTTCTGGCTCTTATCATCGAAACTGGAAGTGAAACAAAACATATTGAAAGAACTAGACGAAATCCGGGTTCGGAATTCCAAAAAACTCGGCGAAACATATAGTTTTGATGAGCTCCGAGACATGCATTACTTACACGCTGCAATCTCAGAAGCAATGAGACTTTACCCACCTGTACCGGTCGATTCGAAAGCGTGTTTAACCGACGATATCTTGCCGGACGGTACGTTTGTAGGAAAGGGTTGGGATGTGACATACCACATGTATGCAATGGGAAGAATGGAGAGGATATGGGGGAAGAATTGCAGTGAGTTTCTGCCGGAAAGATGGTTAGAGAAGAATGGAGTTTGTAAGCAAGAGAGTCCGTTTCGATTTCTGGTATTTCATGCCGGGCCGAGAATGTGTCCTGGGAAAGACATGGCTTATATTCAGATGAAGTCTATTGCAGCAGCGGTGATAGAGAGGTTTGAGATGGACGTGGAGAGTAAAGATAAAGTTCCTGAGAACTTGTTGTCTTTGACATTGAGGATGAAAGATGGGTTATCCGTGAAGGTGAAGGAGAGATGTCTCGGTGAGATTGATTTCGGTACAATTATGTGATATTGTAGATGAAGATAGAGACATATACTTGTTTTTTCTTTTAGTGGGATGTTTGTGTCAATATTTTGTATCAAAAAATAATATCAGTAATGTACCACGATTGAAACAATGTTGTTATAACCCGGGATAGCTCAAGTGGTCCGGTCGTAGGTGTGCTCTTTAATGATCACTAATTTAAGTCCCCTCAGGACTATCCCCATGGGATGAGTGGAGGTATGCATATCTACAGAATGCTGCCTCAAACACCCAAGGTTATAAAAAATAAATAAATAAATAAACAATATTGTTACAATCATAATGGAAAAATAAGATATCCAATAACATTACTTTTTCTTTATAAATGAAATGAAATATCGTTATATTACTCTTTTTGTATAAATTAAATGGTTACATTTACTATATTTTCACATTCTAAGAATAAAAAGTTTATCTCCAAATTATCTTCCAATTTATTATTTGACAATAAATAGATAGTATCAATACCATAGGGTCTCATTATTGATACTATCTTTATCTTTTACAAGCAACACATTCGACAAGTTGGGCACAAAATTATAAGAAAAGTTGTGTTTCAAGACTAATTCTTTATTGATTCATAATTGTCATAGTCTATCACTACCATCTAAACCAAGATTTATGCATGTGCAATTCTTTACATCTTAACCATTAATTCAAAAACAATTTCTCATCTTGACCAAAAAAAAAGTAATTTATAAACTTTTTTTAATATATTTACAACCTCTCGTTTCATCTCTCTAAAAGAATTAGTTTTTAAGTAGTATTTGGTCCATCTATATTCAAAATAATATTTTATTACTTATTTTATAACTCTAGCTGTCTAGACCAGCTTGTGCGCACCTCGACTAATATAATATCCCAAAAGGACACGTAACATCTTACTAGTCACGTGTATCGTGATAAGCGCAAGACTTTGCATTGGGTAAGTAGTATTGAGGGAGGTTTATTTTTGTAGGTCGCTTTTTAAATTTTTGGTAGGTTTATTTTTGTATACAACTTATGTTCCAACCAACCACAAAACCAATATAGTCCTCCAATGCTTCAAGAAACCATGGAGACACTGCATCTGCAAGAGAAGCAGAGAAAAGGACAAACCTGAATTTAGCCCCACTTTGCAGCGCCCATCTACCTAAGACGTGGGCAAATTTATTTTTATACTTTTAATTATTGGGTAGGTCTCCATTCATGAGTAAGATTCCCACTAATGTATTAAAAATATACAAATAATCATGTCTAATCTTTTGTTAAATTCAAGCATAAGTAATCTTTTTATATATTTTGTCAATTTCAAGTGATAATGTTCAAAATCTATCATTACATATTAATGTTGCTTAAAAATATATATACATTTTTTTTTTTTGGCTTGGATTTAATTAAAAATTAGAAGATAAAGGGCTATTTGTATATTTTCAATACATCAGTTGGGACATTGCTCAATTTTATAGATTATAGATGGATTGAAGTGAACTCAATAATTAAAGGAGGAAAATACAATTTGTTATTAATACAATGATAGAGAAAGACAACTTTCAAATGGTTGAGATAGCAGATTTGTTGGTCATAATTAGTGGTAAATAATTTACACCATCTACATTCCATATCACTTAAATGTGGGTATTAATAATGTCCACAATTATGTAATATTCTATTGGCAGATAAAGACATGTAATTTATTTTTCTTTTTTGTTTTCTTTGTAGTTACCATACCGTCCATATATCCAGTGGGATTTATGTGTCAATAAAGTATTGGGATACATAAATTTTTTTATTGCTAAAATTGGGTTACATGATGTTATACTAAAAAGGTGTTGTTACAGATATTCTTACATCACTCTCTTCTAATACAATTTTCATATTATCAATATTTTCTAGTGTCATATTTATTCACAACGCTCGGTGGGATATTATGATTTCTAGACATTTATATCCACAATTTCAACATCTCACATATTTTGGGACATTGTTATCTATAATTTGATAAAATATCAATAATTTCTGAACATTCATATGTTGTGTGCACACACAATTTTCCATTAATTTCATGTCAACAGGTTTTTTTAATTTTTGATGGGCATTCTTTTTTTCTTAAAAAAACAGAAAACTTTTATTCCAATGAACCACCAAACTTGTTTTCCATGTAATTTTTAATTGGTTGCTTACCAGTGTGATTAATAGGATTTTTGTTTAATAATACCATATTTTACATAATGTTTTGTATTAATAAGTAGAGAAAAGAACAAAACTCATCAGCCCCACTTTGCAACGCCCATCTACCTAAAACAGTAAAACGTGGACTAACTTTTTTTTTTTTTTTTTTTTTTTAAGGGAGTAGGGGGACTCATCCAAAATGACATGTAACTGGACCATTGATATCATCAAACATTGGTCCAGCTTGCTAGCTAGGATTGAAACTTTATTTCCAATCACATCAATATTTGTCTTGGAGTTGCTCTCGATAATGGACCAACACGGAAACAACTTTTTCACCATCAGCAGGAGAAGCAGAGAAAATGATAAACCCCAATTCAACTTTTTCAGAAAAAATAAATAAATAAATAAAAATTATTGACATGATAAATTGTTATTGGAGTGGCTTTTATATGAACTAATGTTTAACAAAAATAAAAAATAAAAGCCTAAATAATAACAAAAAAATTAACTCAAATAACAACCGCAATAATAAAATAAGCCCAAATAACAATAAAAAAATTAACTCAAACAACAACTACAATTACAAAATAAGCCCAAATAACAACAATTGGTAATGATTTGATATGCGATGGTTTGTTTGTTTCACAGTTTTACTCATGTGTCCACTGTGTGGGTTTGTGCTTTGATTTGTGGTTTATTTATTTGGTTGTTTGTGGTTTTATCACTTTGTGACTTATGGCTTTGTAATTAATATTAACAACTTAAATAATTTTATTTAATTAATAATTTAATTAATCATATAACTTAATTAAATTAAATTATTTTTGTCTATTTATCCGCACATCTCGTGTTGAATGCCTTATTGTTTATTTTTTATTCTTTTTCTAATACTGTGGAGAAATTTTTGATAAAGAAATCACTTATATCGAAAGATTCGTCTTCTACCCAAGATAAACACTATGATTATAATAACATACCAAAGTCTTCTATACTGCAAGATTCATGTATTATTATTATGATTATTTTATGATATTATATTCAAGTTCTGTAATGAATACCTTGGAAAAATTTTCTGGAGCCGCCACTGCCCACTTCCATGCCACCTAAACCAAACCTGCCTGTCAAAACCTCCAATATTCTGAAGATAAAGCTCCAATCTCATGCTCAAAATTTCAATGTCAATTACCCCACTTCAGCATCTTTTGTTTGTTTTATTTATTAATTATCATGTACTTTTGTGGTTAATCATATTATCATATAGCCATTAAAACTCTATAATAAAAGTCCCACTATAATATAGCCACGCCCACACTTTTTAACCTTATATATTTCTCTTTACATACACATTTCCATTCATATCTCATCACTTTCGAATCTCTCTTTTTTCCTCTTCCAATGGCTATAGACCTCTTCTCAATACAATCTTTCCTCTTCTTCTTTCTTCTTTCTCTATATCTTTACTTTCACTTTATCGCTTCCTCTAAAAAACCCAACAAAAAACCAGGCTTCAAAACGTACCCTATAGTCGGAGCCTTGCCAGACTTCTTAGTAAACCGGCACCGTTACCTTGACTGGACAACAGAAGTACTTAGCAACTGTCCCACAAACTCCGCTGTGTTTCGGGGACCAGGAAAAGTCCATGACATCATCACTGCAGACCCAACAAATGTGGAACACATCCTCAAGACTAAGTTCGAGAACTACCCAAAAGGAACTCGCTTCATAACGCTTCTCCAAGACTTTCTCGGCCGTGGAATCTTCAACTCTGATGCTGAGCTCTGGAAAGTCCAAAGAAAAACCGCTTCCTACGAATTTAACACCAAATCCCTCCGCAACTTCGTCATGGAAAATGTCACCGTTGAGATAAACACCAGACTCCTTCCTATACTATCAAATGCCTCTCAAACACAACGTGTTTTGGATTTACAAGACATCTTGGAACGCTTTGCTTTTGACAACATTTGTAAGCTCGCTTTCAATGTCGACCCGGGTTGTCTCGGTGGCGATGGAACCACTGGTAACACCGAGTTCATGAAGGCTTTTGAAGACGCAACAATGCTTAGTTTTGGGAGATTCATGTATGCGTCAGCGTTTCTTGGAAGAGTGAAAAAGTATCTCAACGTTGGATCGGAGAGAAAGCTAAAAGAATCAATCAAAATCGTCCATGAATTTGCTGACAATATTATCAAATCGAGAATGGAACTAAAGGTTGAGAAAGAAGAAGACTTGTTGTCCCGGTTTATGGCCACCGATGAAAACTCACCCGAATTTCTCCGAGATATCATCGTAAGCTTCATTCTCGCAGGACGTGACTCAACCTCTTCGGCTTTGAGCTGGTTCTTCTGGCTCTTATCATCGAAACCGGAAGTGAAACAAAACATATTGAAAGAACTAGACGAAATCCGGGTTCGGAATTCCAAAAAACTCGGCGAAACATATAGTTTTGATGAGCTCCGAGACATGCATTACTTACACGCTGCAATCTCAGAAGCAATGAGACTTTACCCACCTGTACCGTTCGATATGAAAGCGTGTTTAACAGACGATATCTTGCCGGACGGTACGTTTGTAAGAAAGGGTTGGGATGTGACATACCACATGTATGCAATGGGAAGAATGGAGAGGATATGGGGGAAGAATTGCAGTGAGTTTCTGCCGGAAAGATGGTTAGAGAATAATGGAGTTTGTAAGCAAGAGAGTCCGTTTCGGTTTCTGGTATTTCATGCCGGGCCGAGAATGTGTCCCGGGAAAGACATGGCTTATATTCAGATGAAGTCTATTGCAGCAGCAGTGATAGAGAGGTTTGAGATGGACGTTGAGAGTAAAGACAAAGTTCCTGAGCACTTGTTGTCTTTGACATTGAGGATGAAAGATGGGTTATCCGTGAAGGTGAAGGAGAGATGTCTCGGTGAGATTGATTTCGGTACAATTATGTGATATTGTAGATGAAGATAGAGACATATACTTGTTTTTCTTTTAGTGGGATGTTTGTGTCAATAAGTTGTCTTTTGTCAATATTTTGTATCAAAAAATAATATCAGTAATGTACCACGATTGAAAGCAATGTTGTTATAACCTGGGATAGCTCAAGTGGTCCGGCTTTGGGTGTGCTCTTCAATAATCACTAATTTGAGTCCCCTCAGGATTATCCCTATGGGATTAGTAGAGGTACGCATATCTACAGAACGCTGGCCCAAACACCCAAAATTAAAAAAAAAATAATAATAATAATAATTAAAAACAAAAAAAATGTTGTTACAATCATAATGGAAAAATAAGATATCCGATAACATTACTCTTTCTTTATAAATGAAATGAAATATCGTTATATTACTCTTTTTGTATAAATTAAATGGTTACATTTACTATATTTTCACATTCTCAGAATAAAAAGTTTATCTCCAAAATATCTTCCAATTTATTATGTGACAATAAATAGATAGTATCAATATCATAGGGTCTCATTATTGATACTATCTTTATCTTTTACAAGCAACACATTCGACAAGTTGGGCACAAAATTATAAGAAAAGTTGTGTTTCAAGACTAATTCTTTATTGATTCATAATTGTCATAGTCTATCACTACCATCTAAACCAAGATCTATGCATGTGCAATTCTTTACATCTTAACCATTAATTCAAAAACAATTTCTCATCTTGACCAAAAAAAAAGTAATTTATAAACTTTTTTTAATATATTTACAACCTCTCTTTTCATCTCTCTAAAAGAATTAGTTTTTAAGTAGTATTTGGTCCATCTATATTCAAAATAATATTTTATTACTTATTTTATAACTCTAGCTGTCTAGACCAGCTTGCGCACACTTCGACTAATATAATATCCCAAAGGGACACGTAACACCTTACTAATCACGTGTACCGTGATAAGCACAAGACTTTACATTGGGGAAGTAGTCTTGAGGGAGGTTTATTTTTGTAGGTCGCTTTTTAAATTTTGGTAGGTTTATTTTTGTAGACAACTTATATTCCAACCAACCACAAAACCAACATAGTCCTCCAAGGCTTCAAGAAACCATGGAGACACTGCATCTGCAAGAGAAGCAGAAAAAAGGACAAACCTGAATTCAGGCCCACTTTGCAGCTCCCATCTACCTAAGACGTGGGCAAATTTATTTTTATACTTTTAATTATTGGGTAGGTCTCCATTCATGAGTAAGATTCCCACTAATGTATTAAAAATATACAAATAATCATGTCTAATCTTTTGTTAAATTCAAGCATAAGTAGTCTTTTTATATATTTTGTCAATTTCAAGTGATAATGTTCAAAATCTATCATTACATATTAATGTTGCTTAAAAATATATATACATTTTTTTTTTTTTGGCTTGGATTTAATTAAAAATTAGAAGATAAAGGGTTATTTGTATATTTTCAATACATCAGTTGAGACATTGCTCAATTTTACAGATTATGGATGGATTGAAGTGAACTCAATAATTAAAGGGGAAAAATACAATTTGTTATTAATACAATGATAGAGAAACGACAACTTTCAAATGGTTGAGATAGCAGATTTGTTGGTCATAATTAGTGGTGAATAATTTACACCATCTACATTCCATATTACTTAAATGTGGGTATTAATAATGTCCACAATTATGTAATATTCTATTGGCAGATAAAGACATGTAATTTCTTTTTCTTTTTCGTTTTCTTTGTAGTTACCATACCGTCCATATATCCAGTGGGATTTATGTGTCAATAAAGTATTGGGATACATAAATTTTTTTATTGCTAAAATTGGGTTACATGATGTTATACTAAAAAGGTGTTGTTACAGATATTCTTACATCACTCTCTTCTAATACAATTTTCATATTATCAATATTTTTCTAGTGTCATATTTATTCACAACGCGCGGTGGGATATTATGATTTCACATCCACAACTTCAACATCTCACATATTTCAGGACATTGTTATCTACAATTTGATAAAATATCAACAATTTCTGAACATTCACACGTGGTGTGCACACACAATTTTCCATTAATTTCATGTCAACAGTTTTTTTTTTTAATTTTTGATGGGCATTCTTTTTTTCTTAAAAAAAATAGAAAACTTTTATTCCAACGAACCACAAAACTTGTTTTCCATGTAATTTTTAATTGGTTGCTTACCAGTGTGATTAATAGGATTTTTGTTTAATAATACCATATTTTACATAATGTTTTGTATTAATAAGTAGAGAAAAGAACAAAACTCATCAGCCCCACTTTGCAACGCCCATCTACCTAAAACAGTAAAACGTGGACTAACTTTTTTTTTTTTCGTTTTTCCTTTTTTAGGGAGTAGGGGGGACTCATCCAAAATGACATGTAACTGGACCATTGATATCATCAAACATTGGTCCAGCTTGCTAGCTAGGACTGAAACTTTATTTCCAATCACATCAATATTTGTCTTGGAGTTGCTCTCGATAATGGACCAACACGGAAACAACTTTTTCACCATCAGCAGGAGAAGCAGAGAAAATGATAAACCCGAATTCAACTTTTTCAGAAAAAATAAATAAATAAATAAAAATTATTGACAAGATAAATTGTTATTGGAGTGGCTTTTATATGAACTAATGTTTAACCAAAAAAAAAAAAAAAAGGTTAAATTATAAATGGTAAATTACACTAATACTTCCGATGTTTGGTGAAACTAAATTCGTTACACCCTATTTTCAACAAATGACATTTCAATACAAAATTCTCAAAATAATTCACACTTCGCTCTAAAAATAGAGTAGAGTGTGAATTATTTTAGTGTTGAGTGTCAATTAATTTAGAGCTGATTGTCAATTATTTTGGAATGAAATGTCAATTATTTTGGGAATTTTGGAGTGGAGTGTCATTTGTTGAAAATAGGGTAAAACGAGTGTAGTTTCACCAAATATCGAGGGTGTCGGTGTAATTTACCCAATTATAAATTACCGCCATTAATTTTGATTAAAATTCATTCAATTCTCTAATTTAAATTTTTTGATCCTCTTTACATCTTTTTTTCTTTTAAAATAAAAAAAATAAAAACCTTAGTCAAGTCCTATCCATAATATGCCATTAGATTCTCTCTTAAACGATGTGGTTTCATTCTTTATTTTAATCCTCTATATAAACATTATTGCTAATTTGAGGAAGATAATTAAAACTTGGCTATGGAGATGTTGCATTTGTATCAAAGGAAGAAGAGGAATATGGAGTGCTATATATGAACTACTTCTTGTTTAGTTGTTATTGTCATAGTAGTGCAATGATGTAAATTAGGAATGACAAATCAATATATTTGTCCTAAAAAGTGGGTTTCAATTAGCTCAATTGATAAAATCTCTTGTTGTTGAGTAAGGGACCTCTGGGTTCAAATCTGTCATTCTGCCTACACCAAAAATCAATTGGTGTCTTGGCCTGATGGTAAGAGCAACCATCATGGAGCAGACGCCATAGGTTCAAATACTATCATAACTATTCAAAAAAAAATATTTGCCCTAAACCATATATTTGAGCTAAATTTGAGTACTTTTGTGAATAAAATTTGAGTGGATGTATTTTTGAGTCAATGATTAAGTTTGACTCAGTTAAATCAATTTCAATACATCTATTTGTCTCTTGTATTTTTATTTATGGTTAGATCAAATTCAATTTTTTATTATTTTTTATTTTTTTTTTTTTTTTTTCAATTCACTTATTTTCTACAAGAGATAAAATTTCATCTCTAAATCTTCTTATGAATATATATTTGTGTTTTTGGTTGTTGGGATGTACTAGATGTATGTTGTTGATGGGGATTTGGGGACAATGATTTTTTTTTTTTTTTGGTTATTATGTTAATTTTCTTGTGCACATAGATGTTAAACTTGGAGAGCCACCCAATGTTGATCGTCCACCTGAAAGTGGGTGCAAACAGTTTCTTTTGACCTGATAGTCGATGATGGGTACGAAAGTGTGTCACTCAAAGGGATCAAGTCAAGTGGTAGGTGGACACTAAACTCGATCCAACTCGACCCGTGAGCATCCCTAATTCTTATAAAAATTGACACGCATATTAAATTGATAAAATAATAACTCCAAAGTAAAAGGCACTAAATAATAGTAATAATAATAATAGCACTTTTTATAAAAATAAAAATAAATACAAAATCTAGAACTTAAATTAATTTACAAATATAAGTACCAAAAAAAACTATTGCTATATTTTAGTAAGCTTGGAGGTAAATTTATATGTTATTTATTTATTTTTTTATTATTTTTTTTAAGATAAGTGTTATTTGGAGTAAGAGATGCATGTCAATATCATCCCAAATGACACACATCATACTCCCAATGCAACGCATCATACCCCCCAAATGACCAAAGAATTTTCCTAACTTCGAATATCGTCGCTATGATATTTTATAAAAATAAAAAATAAAAAAAATAAAAAAAAAATAAAAAAGGATAGAGTTTACATCCAAATCAGTTCGGAGGAAAATTTCTCCAACCTATTACGTGACAACTTAAATAACTATCCACATATACTTTTAGTAACATGACTAATTTAATGAGTCATGTAACTTATTTAAATAATACATGTTGATTGTTCTATGAATCTCCACATAATGGGTTGGAGGAGATTTTTGAAAACTAATTTAGAGGTAAACACTAGCCTTCATTAAAATACAATTTGAACATTATTCATATAGAAAGAGACAATGCTCAAGAAAGAAAATCAAATACATATTAATGGGATTTGGAGGAACCCCTGCAAGGACTGTTACACCCTAACGTGAGAACAACTGTGTAATTGAAGAAGAGAAATAAACGTTAAGAATGGTTGGCGAACTAAAATAACAGCCAAGAAGATAAAAAAAATATAAAAAATAAAAAATCATGAAGGGAGCAACAATTGACACACGGCATGTCTGAAGAAAGTTTGAATTTAAAGCATGTCCTCCGATTTTTATTGATTAGTATAGATTATAGATAGATTTAACCTCTAAACCCTACTCTTATGAGTTTTGAAGCCCGCTCACACTCAAACACCATGTCCTCCGGCCTGATTGACAAAATGCTTTATGCAGATTTAGCCCATGTTCAGTGATGTCATTCAATAATAAACAGTGCTTGTAGCATAATGGAAAGGAGTTGTCGATTCTCAGGGAGTTTGTATTTTCAAAAGACAATGTAAATCATTATTTAAGAGGGTAAAATGAATTGGTTTATAGAAATTTAATATATAAAAAGGCACTAGGGATTCGGGGTGTTTCTCTATACAATATAATTCTCTTGTAATCCCGGTAAAAACTTTGTTCTAAGAAACAATATACAATTGATTGTTTTGCTTTAAAGACCTTTTGACTTGGTTGAACTAAAAGAATTCAGGAACACTTTATAATCATAGGAGATAAAATGGCTAGAGTAACATTTAGAAAAACCTTTCAATTTTATAAAACACGATACCTAATTGAAACCATGAAATATTCCCCTTAATAATAAGAAAAACATTATTGAACTTATAGAAAATCTAGAATAAAACATAAATCAATAGACATCAAATATTCAACAATCAAATGTAATTAAACAATAAAAACTAAGGCAGTACAAAGTACTCATACCGTTACAAAGGAAACATAGCCCCTAGCCCTAGCAAGAAGCTTAGGTAGCCATGGAAGTGAAAACCTAAACTTGAGGGAGGGAGAGAGAGAGAGGGTAAGTCTGTCTAAGTCTAAACCGTCTAATCTAAACCCTCTTATTAACCCTAATTTCTTCTCTCTAATTCGACTTCAGACCCTAAACAAATTGGGTCCAATGGGCCTTGAGTTGAGAAAGCTTTAAAAAACAAATGGGCTTTCTTCAAAACTGACTTTGCGCGAATCCAGTCGCCTGGAACACCATCTAGTCGACTAGATTTTCATTAAAATGTCTCCTGGACTTTTCTGCCTGATTTGGATTAATTAATCCAATCGCCTGAATCATCATCCAGTCGACTAGATCTTTTAAGAATCTAAGTCTGGAGTTTCTGCCTAATTCTGAACAATTAATCTAGTCGCCTAAATCACATCTAGTCGACTGGATCTTTCTTGATTTTGAATTCTGGAGTTCCCGCCTAAAGTGCAGTCAACTAATGGAAACTTAGTTGCTTAGAGCCTCATCCAGTCGCCTGGATGTCCCAATCCAGTTGACTGGATTGTGGTTCATCACTCTTTTCTTCTCTTCTGCTCCTTCCAGCTTATGCTGTCTAACTCTAATATGATCCAGCTTGTACATGCAATCAAACATAGCCCAAATTAACATCTAAGGGATTAAATTAATACACTTAAATGCATAAGTCATGTAATTCAATGAATTGAACAACAAACATCCATTTAAGTGTAAGTAGACTTATAATGCAACACAATCCCAATAGAATCTCTCTAAAATGCATGTAAATAAGTCATATTTCATGACTTGTCATTCAGGCTCAAGCTCAAGACACCAAAGGGATGGACTAACTGGCTCTTCAACATGCCAGTTAGTATGCTTAGTATTGTTACAAGTCGAGCCCTATGGATTATCACAAGGTATGACTTACGTTTAAGTCGTTCCAAAGGTAAATCTATACTATAACTAACAGCCGAAGTCTCAAGTACTTATTGAGACTTGCTCCTCTCCATCACGTTGAATTTAGAGTGATGTTGTGAACTGATTGTTAATCTTCCTTCCTTCCACAATTTTTGTCTTCTCTCTTTAAAGCCTCTAATTAACCCCCATCAACATCACCCATACAATTATTCTTTTCTCCATCAAACCCTTCTAGTTGCTCTATGACTGAATTTTATTTCCTTATTTATTTGCTTTCTTTTATTTTCCTCTTACTAGCCTCTTAATTTTCCCAATTTAGTTACCCACCTTTTGATTTTCTTAAGTTAATGGCTATTAATTGATTCTTGATTTGTTTTGAAACTCTTTTAATGCTTCCATTATTTTTGGCTTCCCTTTTAATGCTTTCAACTCTCCTCTCCAACCCCTATTCCCAAATTCAGTTTAGGCCATTCCTCCCTCCATCAAACCCAATTAATTCTTCAAATCCCTTTAGTTTCCCCATGACATTTACTCCTTCAATTGATATCTCCTATTCCTTACCTCTTTCAAATGATATATATATAATAGAGTAACGAGTTCCAAACTATTTCCAATGGCTGAAAGGTTTTTTTTTTTTTCTTTTTTCAAACTCTATTTTTAGATTTGCATGTGCTCTCTCTCTCTCTCTAACCTTATTTTATTTATTTGTTTACATGATTTCCGGTTCACAATTTCTTATTTTCAATCGATTGGAAGTAGAGTTTCACAAGATGAGACAATCTCTTCTATTGTTTTGAGTTTTGTTATCGCTCTTACACTAGCTACCTTATATTTGGTGTTTGAGGTCATGGCTACGTCTTTAATTTATGTAATAGAAGATTTAAAATATGGGTTATAAGAATTATATTTTGTTACAATATTCTTTGTTTTATGTTAAATAAATACAAGATGTATTTTTTTTATAGTGCAAATATCTTGTATTATGTTCTCTACTTTTTCCCGAGTCATAGTAAAAGAATTTGACATTGATAATTGTAAGATTATCTTGTTATGCTCTTTGTTTTACGTTGAATAAATATATGATCTACCTTAAAACTCATATATGATATGTATATTACTAATTAGGTCAAATACATTGTTCTAACAACTTGGTTATGGAGTTTTACATGCTTAATTTTTTAAGCAACTTTTTCTTCTGTTTTGTTATTTCTCTTAATAACTTATGCTAATCTACTAGCAATTTTTCAGATTTGCTAGCATTTTATCGATTGGGGCTTTTGCTATTTAGTTTGTATTAAATTTAGTGTTAAATTTCCTTTTTCATAACTCATACCATTATTGTACATACTAAACCACTGTAGTGTTTTAATTGTGAGCCTTCAGAAGAAAAAAAAAAAAAAAAAAAAAAAAGAATTGTGTAATAATACTTATAATTGTACCCCAAAAAAAAAAAAATTATGTATCTCCTCACACATGATTACGACTAGTTTGCTTAAATTAGAAGGTGGCTGTCTAGCTAAAGCATAGGACAGGATATTTTGCACATGAGTAACCAATGTAATAATTTCTTGGAGAGTGCTCGTTCAGGTTCCCATGAAATTCAAGGTCCACAATTCAGATCCATTTGAGAACGAGAAAGAGGGGGAGGGGAAAAAACTTTAAACCCAAAGAATAGATTGAAGTCCTAAAAACTCTTTTAAGTGAGCCATATCCTGTCAATCGGACTATTATACGATTACATTTTGTTTGGAAATTGATGCTTCCTAAACTTCGAGATTACCAAACTGACCTAGTGAATTGATTTTATAACCCCCTGTGAGTTTTTACAGTATTAAACAATTCAAACTCCAGGAAGTTGTCACATATGATAGTTCATACATAGCCTTACAAACAGACTAATGTTTTTACAAAATGTAGTATAATCCTCAGGTCTTTTGGTTACAAAAACATCTCTTCCACGCTTAAATTATCCTGTGAAATTGAACTAGGAGGCTCCTTGATATGTGATGAACAACCAATCCTTGAGCAGCCTTGCGGCCGTGAAACTATAAAATCATCTTCAGGACCGCGATGGACTAGTTCTTCATGCCTACTCTGACATACCATCATAACCACCACTATAACCAGACTCCACATCAACACAGTAAACTGCCTAGGGATCTGCAATATGCCAAACATCAGATCTTACTAAAATATCAATGATAAGCCATTAATTAAAACTCAGTATTTTCAGGAGCAACACCTGCACAAGATCTACATCATGTTTGCTCTTACGCTTATTTTCATGCTTGGCACTTGCCTATATAAAAATGTCCAAATATAAGTTCAAGTAAGACAATTTTCCAGCATTAGCACTCGCTGCTAAGTTAACATAATTTTTTTTATTCAATACCAGTTCATGAAGCATATACCGCAAATATGTTGCCACGTAGGAGAGGCCCAGGTATAACATAACCCCAAGGTTCAGATGCCCAAAAATGTATGTCTCTCTCTCTCTCTCTCTCTCTATATATATATATATATATTTGAACTCATTTCAGCCCAAGGCTTTTAAAGTTACATATTTCAAACAAAAGTTACAAGATTTATGCTTGCACACCTGGGTAATGCTCTCTTGTTTAGAGAGAGATAAACGTCCTTGGACTCACTTTTGAGAGCTACTGTGGTTGTAACCTGCACAGGACTGCGTCCCATTGCTAGCAGAGGTACCATCAGTCTTCACCCTTCGATAAAAGAGGACATATGCATGAGGTGTCTTTACTTCTTCCTCATTTATCGGTGATACCTGGTGGTCATCAAAATTGTACCACCTATTCTCATCTAAAAGCTGCACTTCATGGAAAGAAGTATTATATATTTTTTTTTTTGATCAGTAAATAAGAAATTTTATTGCAAAAGAGAAAAAGGTACACAGGAAGTGTACAAAACAGAAAAACCACTCAAGCAATACAGAAGCCTAAAAACTCTAAAACAGAAGAAGAAGAAACTATTCCAGCAGCCTTAGACCAGTCCAGCAAGGTTCGAAGGACCGTTCCTTTAACTTCCATCAGATTTCTTTCCTTTCCCTCGAAACTTCTAGAGTTCCTTTCCCACCAAATACACCAAAACACACAAGGGGGAACCATGTCCCACACCTTCCTAATTCTGGAGCTATGGCAGCTGTCTCCCCAGCAAGATAACAAATCAAGCACCCCACCTGGCATCACCCAATGAATGCCAAAGATACTGAACATGAAGTACCAAATCTCCATAGCAGCCGAGCAATGCAATAATAAATGAGAGATAGATTCGCCATTCTCCTTACACATGCAACACCAATCAAGCACCATGACATGTCGTCTCCTCAAATTATCAGTGGTTAAAATACGGCCCATTGCAGCAACCCAAACAAAGAAAGCCACACGCGGAGGAGCATTAGTCTTCCAAATCCTCTTCCAAGGAACTGCTGTACCAGCACTAGATGAAAGGTACTTGTAGTAACTCCTCACCTTGAACCCCTCCTTTGAAGCCCCTCTCCAGCATAGCCTATCCTCCCCATAACCTTTGACCGAACTCGAAGACAGCAACTCCAAGAAAGAAGCTACAGCATCTAACTCCCAATCTTGAGCATGACGGGTGAAATTAAAATCCCAAGACACTCTCTCATTATGGTACTGCATATGGTCCTTAACAAGGGCCTCCTTATTCCGAGCTATACGGTATAATTCCGGATAACCATCCTTAAGACTACCCTGCCCACACCAACTATCAGTCCAGAACCTGGTCTTGGCTCCATCCCCCACCTCAACATAAACATGCCTAGCAAAACGCTCCCAATCTTTCCTAATATGCTTCCAAAGGCTGACCCCATAAGGCCCATGCGCCTCCCTAGTGATCCAACCCCCCTGCGGATCTCCATATTTAGAAAAGATAATACTCCTCCAAAACGCATCCGTCTCAGTCCCATATCTCCATAACCATTTGCCCAACAAGGCTTGATTGAAGATTCTAATATTCCGAAATCCAAGACCACCAAAGTTTGAGAGGTTGACAAACCTGGTGCCAATTAATCAAATGGAACCTTTTCCCATCGCCTATTCCACCCCACAAAAAGTCCCTCTGAATTTTGTCAATACGAAGGGCCACCGACGAAGGAATAGGAAAAAGAGAGAGATAATATGTTGGGAGGCTCGAGAGAGTGCTCTTGATCAAAGTAACCCGACCCCCCTTGGAGAGATACATACGCTGCCAACCAGCCAACTTTCGTTCCATCTTCTCCAAAATAGGATCCCAAATTGCCTTGGACTTAGCCTTAGCTCCCAAAGGAAGACCCAAGTAGTTTATAGGCAGCTGGACTGTTTTGCATCTCAAAATATCCGCCAAATTACCCAAGTCAGGAACATTACCCACTGGGGCCATTTCAGACTTGTTGAAATTAATCTTCAAACCAGAAATAGCCTCAAACCATGTGAATAAGACCCGAAGATTAAAAATATGAGCTGGATTTGCATCAGAAAAAATCAGAGTATCATCCGCAAACAACAGATGAGACACCTGCACCATAGACTGATCCCTAGACCCCACCTGGAAGCTTGAGAGAACACCACCCTCCACCGCTTTATTTATCATTCTGCTTAAAGCCTCCATAATAATAACAAACAGAAGAGGGGAAAGAGAATCTCCTTGACGAAGACCACGAGAACTCCCAAAAAATCCTTCCGGGCAACCATTTATAAGAATTGAGAAACGAACCGTGGATATGCAATAATGGATCCACCTACGCCACTTCAGGGAAAAGCCACACCGATCCAACAGGTATAGGAGAAAGCTCCAATTCACATGATCATAGGCCTTTTCCACATCCAGCTTACAAATTACCCCAGGGTTACCATCCTTCAACCTGGAATCAAGACATTCATTCGCCACTAACACCCAATCTGTAATTTGGCGGCCTTGAATGAATGCATTCTGAGAGGGGGAAATAACCGCAGCTAGTACCACGCTCAACCGGTTAGCTAGCACCTTCGCCAAGATTTTGTACACGCTACCCACCAAGCTTATGGGCCGGAAATCCTTAACCTCAACAGCACTAACCTTTTTCGGTATAAGTGATAAAAAAGTAGCATTCATACTGCGGACAAATGACCCATGCTCATAGAATTCAGAAAAAACAGCCAACACATCCCCCCTCAGGATAGACCAACAAGCATGGTAAAATGACATGGGAAAGCCATCCGGCCCGGGAGCTTTGTCCCCATTCATATTTCTCACTACCTGGCTTATTTCTTCCTCCTCAAAAGGTCTCTCTAACCAAGAAGCCTCTTCCGGAGATATGGAGGAAAAAGATAAACCATCCAAAGACGGTCTATATGTAGTATCCTCAATGTATAGCTGTCGATAGAAACCTGAAATCTCAGCCTTGATAGCCTCTTGATCAGTAGAAAGAACGCCATTTATGGATAGTTGGCGAATGGAATTGCGCCGTCTATGTGAATTGGCTACCGTATGAAAATACTTGGTATTTTTATCACCCTCCTTTAACCATTTCACCCGAGACTTTTGCCGCCAACATATCTCATCTAAATACATATTCGTCTCCAAGTCACTGATCAAGCGAATTCTCTCATTTTTCTCATCTTCAGATAAGACCCTTCTTTCCCCTAAAGACTCCAACTCATGCAAAGAATGAAGCAGCTTCTGATGTTTGAAATGGATATTACCAAACTCATTAACATTCCACTTCTTTAGGTCCATCTTTAAAGCTTTCAACTTACTGGCTAAAGTTTGGCTTGGAGAGCCTGGGAAAGAGTACGAGTCCCACCAACCCCTAACCCGATCTACAAAACCATCCACCTTAAGCCACATGTTCTCAAACCGAAAAGGGCTTTTCCCACCATCTATTCGCCCACAATCCAACCGGATAGGAAAATGGTCAGAAAGCAGCCGAGGAACCCGAATTTGGTTGATAAGACCGAAGTGATCAGCCCAGACCGGGGAAAACAAAAATCTATCAATCCTGGACATTGCTGGAACATCCCTATTATTAGACCATGTGAACAACCCACCTTCCAACGGAATATCCAGCAATCCACATTCAGAAATGAAGTCATTAAACTCATGCATAGCAGAATTAAAAGACACCAAACCTGATTTTTCACTAGGGAACCGAACCACGTTAAAGTCACCCCCTATACAGCAGGGAGCATCCCACCAGCTTACCAAGCCTGCCAACTCCTCCCACAGAAGACCTCTGTCACTGTCCAAATTAGGACCATAGACTCCTGAGAAGCTCCATTCAAATTGATCTAGGACATTCCTGAACTTGCAAGACAGCGAATAATAGCCAGCCGCTTCATCCACCTTCTCTACAACCCTCTTGTCCCACATCAAAAGGATGCCCCCAGCAGCTCCATTTGAACCCAGACTGATCCAATCGACATGTTGGTTGCCCCATAAGGATTGAATCACCCTGCGGGTGATGACTGCCAATTTGGTTTCTTGAAGACAAATGATATCAGCCTTCCACATTCTGATCAGATTACGCACACGAAGACACTTGTCTTTGTCATTCAAACCACGAACATTCCAAGATACAATGTTTAAATTCATACTGACAACATCATTACCCTTTCCCTGGTATTTCTACGACTGTCAGTTACCTTGGTATCATAATTGACTGAACTCACCAGACCCCGCAGTTCTCGCAGCCCCCTGCTAGCTGATTGACTTCCGCGGTGCTTGCTTGGATCTCTAGCCTTCGGCTGTGGTCTTCGCATCTCAATTTTTTGGAGGATAGAGATGACCTCTTCCTCGTAACCCTCATAGGATGCCCCAACCAATTCCCCAAATGCTTTCATCTGGCTCATCACCCACTCAGATGGAGGGTTTTGGTAAAACCCAATCCTTGGTGTCTCTGTCGTGGAAGGAGCATCGAGTAGAGGGCAGACCATAGAAATTGGCTGAATCACCATCGGCTCTGCCATCTGCACCGCAACCAGCTCTAAGCCATATGCCTCGAGTTGAGAGCCAGTGGATTCCGGTGTCATTCCCGCAACCCCACCATCGGAGAGCCCATTAACCATCGGTGGAGTTGGTTCGATGCTCTCGGGTATAACCCATGGTGTTGCGACACCCCCCCAAGACCACCGTGGTGGAGAAAAATCCGGTACCTCCAGCCGTCGGCCATCGGCGAACTGGAAGAACCATCCCCGAGGTGATGCGACCTCGTCCCAAGCACGATCCATCAGCTGGAGCACTGCGTGGCCATCGTCACCCACTCGAGTCAACGCCGTCCCCATCTGTCCTGGATTAAACTCCTCGGGTTGGGTCTCTACCCGAATTGGCACCTCGGGTTGGGTCTCTACCCGAATTGGCACCTCGGGTTGGGTCTCTACCCGAATTGGCACCTGGGTTTGGCCCTGATGGTTAATTAAAACAGGCCCATCCTTTGGCCCACCTTCCATACACCCAGATGTCTCTCCTACCTCATACGTGGGCCTATCCATGGAGCCCACTAAGTGAAAGTCCCCCACCAGCCCATTATTTTTTACCTTCACTTTGGGCACCCATTTTTCACGTGCTACTTCACGTGATTGCTGCTCACTTTCCTTCTCTGCCTTAGAGCTCCACGTTACCCGCCTTTTCTCATGCTCAGAGATATGGATTATCAATCCTTTCCCCAATTTGCGGAGCTGGCTTGGAGGATTGTGATTTGGAAAGAAACGTAACGGCTGGCGTATCTTAGATTCGGTCGATGTTTTCGGAATTGATTGAGAAATTTCAGTTTCCAACTCCACGCGGACTACGCCTGAGCCTCGTTCCGAGTCCAAGACCGGCGGTACCACCGGCCCAGCTTCTTGTGTCTTCACCGATTTCCTGGCACCAACAACTCCGGCATACGTAAGTATGCCTTTGTTGCCCGGGACCAAATCACCGGTGTGCCGAGGCATCTCCACCCCGTCACTTCCACTTCTGCTCTGCCTGGGTACTTGCTGGAGCCCTTTGCCATTCTTATCATCTGGTGACAACAACAATTGCAACTCCTTCCCAAAACCACGCCAACCACTTTGTTTCCTCCCTTCCGGGATCACCACTCTTCCCCTACTACCGCCCCTGCCACATTCAGTAAATTCTAAGTACCTCCCATGATCGTTGCTGCATCTCCGGCTCACGTATGTTTTCCCATTCTCACCGCGAGTCCTAATGAACGCTTGGTCCTTTTCCCTCACAATGTTTTCCTCGACACATTGGCCTATCCATTGTGCTCCTGCCAAACCCAAATAGATGTTTCTCACAAACTTCCGGCCACTCTCAGATATCTGAACCTGCTTCGAACCGGTACCATTTAATGACAAATCAAATCTCTTTGATTCAATGTAAAAGATCCTTTTGCCACCCATCTGACCACCCCCACCGGGAAGGTGGAGATACGACACTCTGTCTCTCTCACTCTCTCACTCTGTCTCTCTCACTCTCTCTCACTCTCTCTCAAAAACCTTAAGCAGAACTTTTTGACTTAGTAATTTATCATCACTATGAGATCCGAAAAAAAGTAGAAAAGTCCACTAAAAAGATAACTGAATGGTCAGTTGATAGACATCAACAATGAACAGCAAACAACACCCAAATCAGTGTCAACCACAATAGTTTGCACCAACTCAGAGAGCAGCTGATGTTTGGAGGGGGAAAAAATAATGAATTCTTTGAGAAAAAAGGTACAAAGCTTTTCTACTGACCTTGATATGTGCAGTATAGTGCCCACTACCCATGCCACCATAATGATTAGTCAAAGCATATAGTTCATAGAGTTGCCGTTGAGATGTGATTTGGTTGGCGACATAATTTGTTAAGTCAAAGTCATGAATGGGGAAGTTGACAAAGGTTTCTAACTTATTATGCTTTATGGACCTGCTGTATGAGAATCTCTTTAGATGGATGACCAATACTTCTGGAAGCCTCCATAGATCAAGCTTTTTACTTGCTTGTCGTCGCTCTTCGCATTGGGGACAGTACCTTTATCAGATACACATTAACAAATCATATTAGTGTTTAGTTGTCAACGAGTAGCCATTCTTTCAAACGGATTTTTGAATTGATAACACAGTATATATATTTTAAGGGATCTAAGAATTTTAGACTACAAGCATCAATAGCAAGTGCTAAGTAGTGGAAATCCAACATTCTTCATTCAAGGATGCTTGATAAAGTATAAAGACTTTATACAACACCCAAAAATGATTTGGGTAAAAGAAAAAAATGAGAACAGAACTAAGAGCTGATCCATTGAGTACAAAGGAAAGCATTTTGCATTCATTTGATTTGCAAGGGTTACTTGCAAATCACATGGTGTTTCAAGGTTAACTAACAGAAGATCATAACCACATTTTCTTCTATTTCACCACAATCATAAGGCACTTGTCAAAGGGGCAAGTTGTCACCCAAAAGGTAGCAAGATTCAAACTGGCGATCATCACCAATTTGAGTCTCAAGACCTTTTTATTATTATTATTATTATTTTCAGTCTTAAGGCAGTAAACATTTATTTGCATAAGGGATATAGAAAGTTGCATTCTTTTGAACGACGAAACTATTTTGGTTGGTAATGCAATGCACCAACTAAAAGAAATACAATTTTGGTGAATCACCGTCAATAAATCAATCTTATACTATTCTTGACCCCTAATGTAGGATCACCACCAATTCCATCAAAATCCATCATGAACAAAATTCCTGCACACAACAACAATAACTAACAAAGACAATAACAATGACAACACCAAGTACAAGTATACAGAAGAAGAAACTAACCACATATCTTCAGGCACCAGTGGTTCTTCACGCAGAAAAGCTTCTAGGCAGGTATACAAGGAGAGAGGTTCAGTACGAGCTTTCTTGTTAGGAGGCCCATTAAACACTTCTTGCAAGTTTTCTAGATAGTGTGTATCATACTTGTCTAGAAGCTTCTGTGACCAGTCAACATACACAAGGATCGAAGTTGATGATGAGGACAGTCTAACGGGTTTGTCCTCTCCCACTGACAGATCAATGCAAGCATTGCTTTCATCAACCAACTGAAGAGGAAGTTTCAGTAATGCTACTGCTTCAGAATAAGTGCTTTCCTTATTTACTGAATTTGATATGGAGGAGTCAGTGCATGCTTCACCAGAACTGATATCACGGCTCTGGTCTGATGCTGCTATAGAGACACTAGTATCAGAAATATCAGTTTGTCCTAGGCTTTCAGTTCTTGCCATTGGAGAAAGCATTTTGTGAACAAGTAGCTGTATATCGCCTCTTGTAATTACATCATCACATGAGATTGATGAGACAAGAGGTGTTCCATAGGGTTTCCACCCTGATGTGGTTTGGGCATCATTAGTTTCCCTAATACAAAATTGTACAAGAACAAATTAGAAAGTTCCTCAACAGAAGAAAACACCATAAAGTATAAAAAAACTATTAGTTTTCTAAAGTGATAATGTCATGTTAGCGCTGGATCAATTCCACCCACCATCTGTCATCTTCTTGGTCCAGGATGCCTTCTCTCTCTCTCTCTCTCTCTCTCTCTCTCTCTCTCTCTCTCTCTTGTTTTTTCATTTTTGAAAAGTCAAATTACAGTAGGATGCCATTGACTAAAGACACAATTTTGGCCATAGAATAAAAACAATACAGAAACTTGTAGCCTTAACAACCATGAAACTATCTATTTCTTCAGGATATCTATGATAGTTATTAAAGCATAAAGCAGTCAGCGTAGTAATTAAAGCATTCAACATAAAAAATTAATGGACTTAACAACCAAGGTCAGTTTTCTGCGGGCCATGCCTTCTGGAAAGAGAGGCAAAAGATAAAAAATAAGTAGCCAAAATTTTCTATGGCACTGATTAATAGTGTTCATGAAATTATACATACTGCTCTCTACGGCGGTGTATTAACTGAAGATGCTTTGTGTTCTTCACCAACTTCGGCATCTTGTAGGCAGCAAGGTAGTCATCATCTTTGATGGTGGACAACATTATTAGTGGATCTTCTAGAAACTTTTGAATCAAATGGTTTCGTATCTGTTAACAAAAAAAAAAATATGAATAATTCAATCCAATTAAAAATATAAAAAAATAAATCCCATAAACACAAAATCCAGAATGTCTCCTGCTGCAAACCTCAACAAGCAAAAGCTTCTCACTGTGCTTCAAGGAACATGCACTGCTAAGGGCATGGATTAAGTCCCTGCAACGTCCCTGCTTTGGGACGGTCACAGTGCAAGCATATGGCAGGGCACTTCCATCACAAGTAAAAACTGTTACTGTCATAGTGCGGGTAATGGTCGGCTGGAGTGGTAAGGAGAGGTACATGAATGGATCAAATGTGACGGAGACTTTATTGCACACTGGACAAACCAATGTTGACTTGTACTGGCCCTATAATGGAGACAATTTAGATGAATAAGTTCAAAAGCATTAGTAGG
Organism: Fagus sylvatica; assembly: GCA_907173295.1. Taxonomy (NCBI): domain Eukaryota; kingdom Viridiplantae; phylum Streptophyta; class Magnoliopsida; order Fagales; family Fagaceae; genus Fagus; species Fagus sylvatica. The sequence continues at coordinate 52,632,035 of OU015761.1, read as the reverse complement.
CAGGTGAATTAAATTGGAAAAAAGAAAAAGAAAAAAAAAAGCAGATGATAATGAAAATCAACAGCATGCTCTGGCTAGCTGTGATTATGAGATTTATCTATTGAAAGTGAAGCATAATTGTTGAACCCCATCTAAGCCTTTCACAATTTTTTTTATTTGTAATTTACGCACTCTATGGGGTCTTAAAACCCATGACCTCTTTATTCCAAAAAAAAAAACCATGACCACATCCTCCACCTTGCTCTTAGAAGGGAATACAATACCATTTCAGCTAGAGCTCATTGGCTCTAAGCATTTTACATTTATTCGGGCAAGAAACCTGAATAGATCAAAATTTGAACCATGATACTAAACTATAGATTACAGCAGGATATTATGACTAATTTTTCATATAATAACAAAAGATCATATTATTTCAGCTTCCAGATTCTCTACATGTTGTTAATACTTCTACAATCAAAATTATTGGTATATCATTCATAAGGATCCATTAATAATAGAGTGACTAAATTTTACGTTGGCCATCAACCTACCACAACCCTCTATCCGGGCTTGGGACTGGCTGTGAACAAAATATATTCCAATACGCATAGACACAGACAGAGTTAAGTTTCTTGGTATATCATAAATATTTAACTTTTGTACAAGGAATAATTTGGTAACTAAAAATTTTCTTGAAACTACAGAATTTGAGAAAAAGCATTTGAAAGATAGATTTGTAATATGACTGCCTTCTTTTATTTCCTATTAAAACACTTAATAGGATGAATCAGTCATGCTTTGAGAGGAACACTCAAAGGGGCACTTACAACTAGGTAATTTCAACATAGCTCAGCCAAGTTTAATCCTAACTGATTGGGAAAAATTCTTTGATAATTTTAATGGAGGTATTTTATTGATAGGAAATAACTGTAGAACAAAAAAAAACACAATGATGTAGAACAATGAACTCTCAAAAGGGAATTTGGTGTTTGAGGAAACAAATGAAGAACAAAAGGATAGGACCTAGGTATCACCACACAGGGTTTGTTTGGTATCACCACCAAGCAATGAAAACAATATATATATCTTAGAGATCACCACCAAGCATGAGATAAAGATAGTAATCCTAGAATCACCACCAAGCACTGTGATCAACTATCTACAATTATTAACTTTGGGCCCTTTAAATAGAGTTCCAAATTACAAGAAACATGGAAAGAAAATAAACTCATAATGAGATTACATCATTTATGGAAATAAAATTCAAATTCATCTAATAGCATCAATCAGTGTCAATTAAATGTGAAAATATCATTTAACAAGTGGAAGAGCTCTGCCTGCAAGCTATAAGCAAGAGATTTGCCCTCAAAGCCTGACCTGAAATCCAAGTAAGCCATCCACAAAAGCAGCAAGACATACAAAAATAATTGATTCCACAAAGAGGGGGCTTGCATACAGCAAAGAAGTAAGAAACCATCAACTACACTCAAGATTTAGATTCTAAATATATTAACATTGTACTCACTTGGCACACATCAACGATTATAGAATCATTACGAGCAATATGATTTGCCCAATACTCATCGGCAACCTCTTCATCAGGTCGGCCATCAGCATCCCTGGTCTTCATGTAAGGTTTGTGTTTGACACGATTCAGATCTTCATGAAGACCATCTAGCAGAAATGCTAAAAGCTCCTGATAAATAACACACCATTTTACTGATGCGAATTGCATGCAAACCATGGAATGAATAAAAGCTACATGTCAAGCACAAAACCTGAGAATCATGCTGATTGTATCCAGTAAATTGAGGTGCAAAACGAGCTAGCTTCGCTTTAAAGGATCGAGGAGCAACTGGCGCCCGTCCAGGTGCCCATAGCTTTCGAAGTAACTCACCGAAAGCTAGTGCTAGCTCACCCTACATAATAAATACATCAATTCACAAGAATAATAGAATAATAGCACTACTATCATGTTATATGCATTATAGAATTTTCCATCAACAAATATACTACGATAAAAAGAATGTATCTACCAGAAACAAGTGTGATAGACACAAATATTGACTTCAGTCTGACAATCAAGAACGAATATTATAAGGATTATATGTTAGGAGAAGCTTGAGGTGACACCAATTAGCGACAACGATAAAATCAATTCATCCAAATGTGGCAGTGTCACAACAAACATAACAAATAGGAAAGGAGCTATTTAAATAAAGGTGGAGGCACTCCACATAGAAGAGGAAGGCCATAAGAATGTGGGACGTGGGTTGAAGTGCCAAGGAAAATGGCCTATAAGCAAAAAAGATACAACCATAGGTAGAGCTGCAAGACAGTTATTAAACCCGGACTGGACATTAAACCTAGTCTAGGAGCCGGATCACTAGTTCAACTAGTAGGTCACTGGTCAAAGGTTAAACCGCAAGGTCAAACAAACACTAAAATATTGTTATAAAAATGTAAATGGACAAAAGAGGCATACATATATTACTAGCTAAAATGAAGTTTCAAAAACCATCCACTTGTGTGCCTTTGGTTTGGCCTTGTTATGGAGTTTATTTAGTTTAATTACTTATGTACACCTTTTTAAAGCCTCACTTTTTCTAGATACAACTGTAAAGTTACCCAATTTCAGCAAATAAGCAAATAAGCCAATCCAAATGCACACCTAATTATTTCAAAGTCAAGGTTTCACAAGTACTAGCACTAGAGAACAAAAAAGGATATGACATAGAAATGCATCAAAGTCTTTGCAAAGTAAGATACTATTACATGTCAAATTCTGGTCTCAAATAAGCATATTTGGAACAAAATTTCAAAATAAATCTATTAAGTAGTATCCACTATTTAGTAGTACTACAATACATCACTATACCATAGTGTGTCAGCCAAAGCAATGAATCATGGATTTAAAAAAAATAATAAAAAAGTAAAAAGTAAAAGAATCATGCAATCCACACAACAGAAAAATAAAATAAACAACCTACTTCAAAAGTGACGCAATCCACACAATGAAAAAACTAAACAACCTAAACTCAAACGTGAGTGCCCTTTCAAACAAAAAGTAATAGGTGATGGCCGTGTTTTGATTATACAAGAGAGAAAAGAAAAGGTGAGAGACATACTTCATGCACAGAGAACAAACCGAGAATGAGAAAGCATGAGGTGTCGGGACTTGTATTTAGCAGAGTCACAAAGGGTACTGCATTCACTTTTTGACTTTCAGCTTTAGGAAACTACCAAGCTATTATAAAAGAAACAAATAACTGAGAGCCTGTAAAAGTAAGTCTGTGAATTAGAAACCCGGCTGAGTGGACACAATCTGGGTTGAACAGTTTGCAAAAAAATATCCAGGATTTTCCAGGTCACTAGCATAAATAGACCAATTAAACAACCGGACCGGCTTTTATTACGGTTCACTAGGTTACCAGTCTGGCCTGCCAGGTCGGTTCAAGTTTATTAACTATGCTGCAAGGAAGAGGAATTTTTGCAGCTGATCTCAACTGCAGGATAGCTATATGAAATAGTGGAATAACAAAAACACATCAAATTCTTTCCATCACCACCCATAAATCATTCTGCTGGGTGAACCTCAAATCTCAAAGCAAGCCATAATCCTTGTGCTTCATTAAGAATGATGTAGAATCAATCAACCAGACAGTTATTGATCATGTCACGCATATTATTTGTCTTAATATAGGTAAAGGTAAAAATCAGATTTTAAAGAATGGACGGAAGGTATAGGGTCTCTCCAGCACAATACTAACAACCACCATCACATAGTTTAATTCAATGAAGAGAATATAACTGATGAAATAATATTAATAACAACAGGAGAAGAGGATGATACGGTGAAGAAAGAATATGCATTGAAGTATTACTCTAGACACAAAATTTTCACTCAATTGATACATAAACAGATTCTTGATGGAATCAGACTATTTAAAAAATAGCAATAAAGGCACCTTGAAGACCATAATTTATTTACAAAGCAAACAAGGAAGAGAAAAAAATATGTATATAAAAAAAAAAAAAACTACAAACTGATCCAACGAATTCAAGAAATAGTGTCTTAGACACCAAACTCTAGCTTTCACATAAAATCTCAAAGGTCTTTATAATCATGCTTTGATAAAAATTAAAAAAAGAAAAAAAAAAAATCAATTTTTTCTATCTTTTATTTTTCTTTTTAGTGGTAAGTTACACATGCACCTAGTGGATATTGAACCCACAACCTCAACCTCCACCTCCACCTTGCTCTTACAAAGGGAGGAGGTTCCATTTGAGCTAGAGCTCATTGACCAGAAAGATCAATTATTTCACATTTTATAATTGTATTTGATCTTTTTATAAGTAAAAATCTTTATAATTGTATATGATACTTACAACCATGCCCAAAGGGTTCTGCCAGTTGATTTCTTGATGATAATCTTCCCGAAAATATCTAGCAAACTCCGGTGTATGAACAAGGCATTGTATTGCACTGTTCATAAAACAAGTGTTCCCAAGGTTCATCAACCCAGTCAAACCACCAGTGGCACCCCTTGTACTAACGCCGATGGTTCCATAAGTGTTATCCAACTCTCTTACCGGAGAAGCCAGGTTAGGAATTTGTGGCAGCTCCGTAGTGTTGCTTCTGGATGTACCCTTACTTGCGGACAAGCCTCCTGCAATTGATAAGCTTGATTTAGACGGCTCTATAAGAAAAGAAGTAGTTTCCCTCTGTGAAGATCCGTTGTCCTGAATAGAAGTCATGGAACCAGCCAGTGTAGTACCATTCACATGGTTAACGATCTCCACCAGAATCTGTTTTAAATGATAAAAGCACAAAAGAAAAATGAAATGTTAAAAACCAGAAAAAGTATCAGGCATTAATTAAGACAACACCGTCATCAAATATATAGAAGCCAGAAGGAATCTTGCCAAATGATTTTTAGAAGGGGTGAGGCTATTTCATCTTCTACTGTATGTGACTTTCATGAATTTGTATGCATACATGTATTACATGACTGTCACTGTTTTGGTGTGCTTGTGCCAGTGTGTGTGTGTACAGATGACTTTACAGAGAATTTGTCTTCAGTAGGAAAAATACCAGCCATGACAAAATTGATACCAATTACAAAAATCAATCAGTTTATAGGAAATGTAGATTAAAAAAAAAAGGCTTCATAAATACTGTCTGCACCTCGTGAAACAAAGTAAGTGTTCAGACGTTGCAAGCTAATGTTGGGCAGCATGCTAACCATCAACAGAGAGTTGTCCTGAATATCACAGTTGATGAGCACCAGAGAGTGACAGAGCATAAATGAGGCAACTAAGCTTATAACAATTATGCTCCTGCTGCATTAATATGACTATCAAGGGGCATCTTTAAACAATTATTAAGTTGTATTTTCCTTCTTTTCTGGGGGGTTAGGCTTTCTTGTCTATTTCCAGTGTACATGGCCTTTGCCCTCTTTCTCTCATTAAATTTATCTAATTATCAAGGGGGAGAAAGAAGCAAAAGATACTTCTTTTAGAAGCTCTCTCAGCATTATATGCCACTTAGGATTACTATCTAATAAGAATGTCAGCATAAGAGTCTTAGCAGTGAATAAATGCATATTGAATATAGTGAGTTATCGAATATTGTTAGTTCTTTCCTTTCATTCGTATTTCTAGATATCGTTGGACCTGGGGGGGAATGCAACATAATACTTCTTAAAAGTGACAGCGTTTACTATTACAAGGTGTACAAGGGATACAAATTGACAGTAATATAAAAGAATCACATACATAAAAATTTATCCAAATAAAAAAAAATTACAGACATTAAAAGATGACCAACCCCTATGAGCATCTAGATCAAGAACATCTTTAATCTTAAGGAATGCATGGACACCAACAAGCCACTTGTCTAACAACCACCTCCCTACTACATCAACATCAATCTTCACCATATCAAAAACCATTCAGTTTATATCATTCCAAAAGGACCAACCATTCACTACTTGCCCAACAGAGGAAAGACATTATTTGGGACATCTCAAACCTCCTAGAACATGACCACTTATCTAATTGACATCAACTGCATCGCTCACTTATTGAATACATTATTAGAAATTTTCCAACACAACAAACATGGATAGTAAGCAACCTTGAATTAGATGAGTGCCTTCTCAGCACAATTTAAGGCATAAGACAAAAAATAGTATTCATCACTCACAAAAGCAAGGAAGAGTCTTAGCTTTGAGTTCCCAAAATCACTTGACAACCATCTTTCATTGCAACCTATTAGCCTTGCACCAAATTCAATCAAATATTCCCAGAAACCATATTCTTGATCTATTAAGTTTGCACAGAGTGCAGTTAACAAGACATTTCCATCCTCTAAACAAGAGAGAAAAAGCACTCACCCAAGCCTCCTTTCTATCACTAGAGAATAGAAATCCAAGAACATTGAAGGGAGTAGTACCAAGCCACAAATTTTACAAGAATCTCAACAAAGCAACCTCATTCCTAAAGGACTGAAAATCTGTGATAATGGCCTCCACAACCCACAAGCCCCACTGCAGACACCATCCATTCCTATTCACTACATACTACGCAACAATGATCTTTACCCATCATCTCCCCTTCTCATAACATAACCTCTATAACCCCATGATATTATGCGCTAAATATCCACCGGTTGAATTCATGAGAGAGAGAGAGACCATTTTTTGTAAATTTGGACTTGTCTAAATAGCTCTAGACTACTTCTAAAAGATGTTTTAATTCACACAACACAGACCACGACTTCAGACATTCAATAACATATTTAAATATCTATCTTTTCGAAAAAGGCTTTCACATTCACATAATAACTGCACTTTGGGTATTCAACAGCAAGTACATCAAATGCCAAATCCGATTTCATATGCTAAGTGACTTATTTAGAGAAAACTTAATAGTCATAAAAGGATAGCAAGAGTGCAATGTAAACCTACATCCTGATCCATCTGTATATTGGCATCATCAAGTGTCTTATCCATGTCATTCATCAACGCATGTTTCCGACGGCCATAGTAATCCCAAATGCACACCTGCAACAGAGTAATACTCCTGAGACTGAAAGAAAAGATTTCCAAAGAAGAAAACTTAGTAAAAATAGACTATAAGTTAAACATTAGGTAGGATATATGAAGTCTTTACTTGTTCCAAGTTAAGATCAAAAATTTCACATGCTTTCCTATGAAGCTCTCCAATGGTTTCCTGCCCACAATGTTTGAATCTTAAGACAAGCAAATTCATTATGCTTACACCTTATAACAAGAGAGGTGCAACAGGCACTAAAGGAAGTCATATAAACAACGAGGTCTCATATCATACCTTCTTGCTTATTCTAAGAGTAGAACGGCCACCTTTTGGTATCACATGTAACTGAAGACGCAAAGGATACACCTCAACAGCCAACTCTGTCTGAGAAAGGCCAGAACCGATTACTTTCCGTTCTAGTGTTGGACCACCACCATACCTAAGACACACAAAAGGCCATAATTGTCTCCTTAATACTTCATTTAAATGATAGACTAGAAAGTACAATAAGTAGTTTTAATAGATTCACCCAGCCATATTATTTTTGATAGGTAAAATGATTGTATTAATAAAAAAAGAACTCCCCTTTGTGCATAGAGTATGCACATTGAGGAGACAAAAATTACATCATAACATAAGAAGATGAAACAAGACAGAATCAACAGACTCAGTTACTGTAGTACACTGGTCAAACCCCAAACTCTGGACCAATCATACAACAAACTAACAAAGGATCCAAGTAGCTGACCCACGGAGCTTGTCTCATCGTCACACTTTGGACTATATTCAATGGTTTAATTGAAATCATCAAGATCGTAGGAATCAAATTGAAACTATGAACTACCCAAAGGACCAAAAATGTATTTTCTTTTATATATTAATAATAAGCTTTATTGAAAAAGCTGAGATATACCAGGTATACAGGGAGTATACTAACTGGACATCTCAAACTAATCATTAAAATTACAACTAAAATGTTTCAAAGCTTCTGGCATTTCTTTCCCGCCAAAGATACCACATCAAGCAATGAGGGAGGAGCAAAAACCTATTTAACCAAATATATATTTAATAATAGCATGAGAATGCAAATTTAACCTGAATCTATAATTTCTGAGGATAGAGAGTCATGTTAATTAGTATATAGCTTTATGCTTAGAGATGATTATGGCCAATGAGTTCTAGCTCAAACAATACTTCCTCCTAATGGGAAGAAGGGTAAGGTCATGGGTGAAAACCCACTAACAGCATGTGCAACATACCAATAAAATAATTTATAAAGATGATTGTGGATTGATCAAGCACCTTTACATCATATAAGTTGACCACGAATGTCTTCGGGAGGGGCCTTGCATCATTTAGAACTCCTCTCATATAACAAATAGCTAAACTCTAGATCCAACTGAAAAATCATTCCAGTTTACAGTTTTTCTTACAGGTCAGAACATTTCAAGTTTATTTTTTCATCGATCAAAGAAAGGATGGAGTGTATATCATCATTAAGGAAATGTAGTACATCATTTCAAGATCATTGTACCACAAACTTATGGTGATTTACAAAGATCGTTGATACCATATCAGTTGTGTATTACATTAATATATAAGGATTGCAGCTCAAGAAACTATTTTTTCATTCAAGTTTTTCTAATAGACCAGAAAGGAATGCTGCAAAGTTTCTCCAGCATTCCTTCATAAAAGTATGACAAAAATTACAGGCACTGATTGGTCTAAAAGTAGCCTACTATTCTCTACTCATGAAGTTAGTATCTATTGTAATATCAATCAACATAAGAAACCTACCATAAAATTCTGTTATGAAAATCTTTATTTTAGTATGAAATAGCATATTGCAAAGAATTACAACGAAGACATGGAACCAAACTATCGAAGGACATTCCCACATCCAAAATCTTGTACATTCCAACATAACTTACCACGAATATAATTGGCTCCAAACTTCTTGAGGAAGCAATACATAATCACGGCCTTCTAGTAGAGTATCATGAATCTCAACGCCAATACTAGTTTCCTCAGATGCAGCGTCATATATCAAATCAGAATTATCAATAACAGCAGGCCTCTTTAGTGAACTTGAACCAATGTAATCACCATGCTCAGTCACGGAGGATCCATCATTTGTATTATTTGACTGTTCTTGGTTCACATATTCAATCCAATGTTGCCACCATCTGTAGAAACCAATTATAACACAATAAAAATATATTTACATTTAATTTTTACCCCAATCTAAAAAGACAGAAAATTGAGAGCAGCACACATGGCATTTCAACTGCCACATCATTAAGGTAACAGCACATGTTAAGGCTTTAAATTTTTAATTTTAAATTTTTTTTGCTTACAACAAGTGGGGCAGAGGGGGATACAAACACAAGTTCTCCCTATAGGTAAGTCCAGGCAATGTCACTAAGTTACAAAACTCTTGACATGTTAAGGCTGCAACATGCTTCACCTATACCGCACACAACATGAAATATGAAGGAAGGAACAAGTTCATCACGTTCTAATTCATCTATAACGCAAATTAAGCCATGATTCCACATCCAACGTCTCAGTCTCGAAATGACTGACTAGTAAATGCTCAGACCAGGATCGTTTTTTATTTTATTTTTTATTATAATGTAGGGAAACTTTTTTTTTAATAAGTAATAATTTTTAGTGATTAAATCAAAAAGAATGAACTACAAATGCACGAGATGTGAACTTGTAGAAACAGACAATTCGTTTCTAAAGTGACAATGATCAAGAAATTCTAAAAAAGTATGAAATGAAAACAACCCGGTTGCCATCATCCAATCAAACAATGTGTGCAGGAAAAGCAATCTGAGATCAGGAATGCTCAGATCACAATCCTCAAAAATCCTAGAATTTCTCTCCCTCCACAAGCACCACACTAGACCCCTTTAAACTCGCCTCTAGACATTAAAACCTACACGCAACTAACCCCATCCGCCAGAACTAGTTGTCGGGTAATCCAGGGGCATTCACCCCTGACAATATAGTAAGCTATTATTCAAGCATAAGGCTACAACAACTATACCCAATTTCTATTATCCTTCAAAAAAAAAAAAACTTCAATAAACCCCAACATAGCATTCGCCTATCTCCATAATAAACGCGAACCATTTGAGGCAGAGCTAATCTCATCTTCAACCCTAGCCTACTACACGCATCCCTCTCTCTCGAAGTGAAAACGACACTGAAATTGAGAATTTCTCAGCTCTCAACTCTCAAATTTCTACAATCATTTCAATTCTACCAAAAATAGTTCACAAACATTATAATAATTTCAAAAAAATAAATAAAAATTAAAAATTTTCACAAAAAGAGAGAGAGAGAGAGAGAGAAGAGTAAAAAGGAACCTCTGAGTGATTAAATAAAAGGTGTCGCCCTCTTTGCTATTGGCTTCGGCGGCAACAGCAATGTCACGGATCGTAATCCTCTCTTCCTCTGGCGTCATCTCCCCACTGCTTGCGCTGCAGCGCATCGTCACCTCCGTCATTGCCCTCTTGGATCTGATTTTACTATTACACGCCAAATTTGAGAGATTTGGAGGAAGAATCAGTGAGTGAGAAAATTTTTCAACTTTTTTTCTTTTCCTTTTTCCCAGTGACCAAACGAGGTGGTGACTGGTGAAGATAAATTTGAGAAACGGCAGCAAGTGAGTCTTTTTATCAAACTGGGTTAAACCCGGATACACTTTTACTTGGATTGATTCGGGTCAAAATATTTTTAAACGGGTCGAAAAGAAAAGTGCTTAAAAGGATGTCGTTATACTAAAAAACACTTTGGAAAGGCAAGAAGAGAATGAAACTTAGTCATACAAAATTTGCTATAATTTTTTTTTCTCGATTATTGAGATGATATGTTGTAATTGATGCAAAATACTGTCTTCAACTTTGTGTTACTCTTACTCTTTTACATATGGACTTAGAGTTCTTTCATTTTGTGATACAATATAGTGATTCACTCACTTTCTATTGATTTAATGTTATAGGCTTATAAAACCTTTGTTGGTGAATTTTATATACACGTAGAAGTACATTTATGTTATTTAAATGTTATTGGACAAATACGTTAACCTAAAAAAAAAGGATTGTACAATTTGTCCAAAAAAAAAAGTGAAATGAGCCTTATATTATCAAATTATGTTATAGTTAATAGAAATGTTTAACGAAGTAAACTATGTGAGAGGTAAATGTCACAAAATAAAGCCACAGAAGAGGTAAATGTCACAAAATAAAGCACAAGGTAGTTCCTTATTTTAAGGATATACCACACAGGTGGTATCAATGTTCACTAAGAAAAATCTTTATAGTATACAAGACGTTCTTGAAGTTTAAACCATAATTTGATACCAGATTATTTTAGCTTTGATTCTACGTTAAGATAAAGAGAGTGAAAACAAAAGTAAAAGAATTAACGTGGCTCTGCCTAACAACCTATGTCCACCTCAAAAAGCTTAAGTTGCTGCATCTTCACCATATTGAATTGTGTGTTACAATAAAAGTGATGATATAGGCATACATTGGGTTTAGTATAGTAACCCTAAAAGCATGACAATCCATGATATTCTACAAAACCATCCTCTACACATTTTATGGTAATCTCCTAATATACTCTATGAGTTACACGTTTATGGAAATTTCCTAATATATTCTAGCAATCTGGGACAAAATCTTGCCAGAACCAATGTGCCCTCCAGACTCTATTCATATCCTCAATTGGGACTTTCTTCATCTCAGGCACAAAGAAATATATGAAAATAGTCATCATGATCTGAAATCCTACAAAGAACAAGAAGAGGCCAAACTTCATGTGACAATACATAGAGAGGAAGCCTTGAGCAAGGACAAAGGTTAGGAGCATGTTAATGGAGACGTTGATGGCTTGTCCTGCTGATAGAATCTCTAAAGGGCAGATCTCACTAGGTACTAACCACCCTAAAGGACCCCAGGACCATGCAAATGCTGCTATATAAGCATAGGATAAGAACAAGATCAAATTGGTTTCTCCTCTTGTAAAGAATCCTTCACCAGCGAACCCAAACCTCAAGCTTACCAAGATTCCTGATGCAACCTACAATGAAACAAATTTTTTTGATAATATCAATGATAAAAATTTACCAATAACCTTGAAATGGCTATGAATTTCTAATATGTTTTCTATGTATAAAATGATTTTCTTAAAACATATATATTTATCGGTTTAATTACCTGGCAAATAGTCATTTGTATGCCACCTTCAAGGAACAAAATCCTTCTCCCCAACTTGTCAACTAAGAAGATGGCAGCAAATGTTGCAAGGACATTAACAATGCCAGTAATGATTGTATACAACAGTGCAACATCTTCACCAAAACCCAAACACTTAAATAAAATAGGTCCAGAAAACATGACAATGTTAATGCCGGTGAGCTGTTGGAAGAACGGAATGAGAATGCAAAGGACAAGTTGAGGCCTATATCTTGGTTGTGTGATGGTCTTCCAAGGGTTTTGCACTTTCTTTGCAGCCTCACTTGCATCAATAAGGTCTTGAAACTCCTCGTCCACTTGCTCCGTCCCACGAATTTTTTGTAATAGTTTCTTTGCCTTCTCGTTGTGGCCTCTCACAAGAATGGAATTGGGAGTGTCTGGGAGGAATAGAGATCCAAGAGCCATGATTAACCCGGGAACGGCTGCGAAAGCTAAAGAAGCTCTCCAGCCCCATTCACCCTCAATCTTGTATGTGCTATAATGAACAAGGGAAGCAATTAGAATACCAATTGTAATGGCCATTTGGAAACAAATGCTGAGTGCTCCTCTAATCTTTGTTGGTGCCATTTCAGATAGATAAATTGGAACAGACTGATTACCAAATCCAACACCAACACCCAACAACAAACGACCAATCACAAGCATCTCAATGTTCGCAGCCACACTGTTGAGGACAGATCCAAGCAAGAAGAAAAGACCTCCCAAAAACATTGAGATTTTTCTGCCCAAGGCCGTGGTTACATAAGAAGCAAAGAAGGAAGCTACCAATGCTGCCAAATAATGGGAGGAAGAGAAAAATGTAAGCATCTGGCTATCAAATTGGCAATACTCGTCTCCATAACGCATCTCATGTTTCATCTTTACATACACTATTGATGGGAAGAACTTCTTCACAAAATCATCTGTTGTAGTGGCTCCTAAGCCTGCAAAAATTTTAAAACAAAACCATCAACTTAATTACAACATATCAAAACACTCCAATTTTTTGTTGAAATTCAATCCATATTTCTTAAAACTGGTCATTTTCGAGCGAACCATGTCAAATAGGAATTTAAAAAAAAAAAAAAGGTTCAAGCATTGTATACAGAATGGCATGGAAAAAGAAAACAAACCTGTAATTCCGATGTCATAACCGAAGATGAGACCACCAGTGGCAGCAACCAAACAAGTCACAATCACAAGGGTGGTGGGTTTGCCTTCATAATTTCTTCCCCCACTTTGAGCAAGACCTCCTTCCATATTTAAATAAACTAGAGAAGTATATTGTATCCTTAGCTTAAAGAGACAAAATCTCACCCTTGCTCCTTTTCTTCTATATATGCTCTTTCATGTTTCTTGCTTGTCCACCTCTAATTCCCAATGTTCAGTTACAACTAATAAGGTTTCAGTTATGCTAACGATATTACAAATTTTACTATATCAATTTTACCAATTTGACGTGTCACAAATAACAAAAAGTAATCCATACATTTATTTATTACGTTATTGTAGTGACATCAATTACATTCATTGTTTATATAAATCTTATAAAAACAATGATAGCATATAAAATAAAATAAAAATGATAGTAACTCATTTTCTATAAAGTTTAAAGCCATAAAATGATCCTTAACTACTTGTTTAAAAATATGGGATACTACTAGAAGTTATGTACTGTTATTAACTTGATACCCTAGTTTTGAATGGTTTACATTTTAAAGGTTGGCAAATAAATGCTATTTTGTCCTAGTCGCAAGCTACAACCGCAATGGAATTGGCATAGTTGATCTAGATATAAAAATAGAAATAAAGGAAAAAAATTTGGCTGACAAACAATTTTTTTCTAATAAATTTTAATTAACCAATATGGACAACTAATATGTGGATATAATTAAACAACAAACTCTAAAGATGGAAATACGAAAATCTTAATGAATAACTAATAGTTCTAAATGTTGTTAGAAAACAGTTAGAACAACATATTGCATGCATCAGTCACTCCTATACTATCCAATCCACCACATTACTTTAAAATTCATTTTTTGACTCGCAAGATAACTTGAACTCTCAACCTCTGATGTAGGACATAATATCCCGTTCAATTAATTGTTTATTATTGATACTTTTTATTAATTTAGCTTCAAACTATTATTTCCTTAATTATAGGTTTTTTACTTTATAGGTCAAATGAAAGTCTTTTTATGTACTAATTTAGGATCTCTTTTGAATATTTTTATTTTCCAAGTCGGTAAACAAATTTTGTCTATTTTTCCTATTTTCAGGGATTTACATTAAAGGATAACAACATGTTCTTCTCCTTTATTCTTTCCAGTTGATTAATTATAGCAAGCTTGGGTTTGCAAACTTACAAAACGATGGCAACCTTTCTGCGATGATTTATAGGTCAAATGAAAGTCTTTTTATAGACAACAGTCACTAAGTACTATATTAATTAGCATTCCTAAATACAACAAAATTCCATTAATTAATAGAATAACATGCAACGACTACCTGTGGAACGACGACCTTGGACCTACAGATTTGATATCGAAACCAAAGTAACACATAAGAACTTACAGATTGATAATATGATCTCCAAGTCAATGAGTTTTTATGTTTTTATTTGGGTAATGTTTCATGTTTTTGTTTCAAATTTCAAAGATGACACTCTGGACAAGGAGTGGGGCTTTTTCCTGTGAGTATATGTTATAATTTTGTTATTTCTTTTTTTTCTAGGATTTAAGATTTATCTTTTTTTTTTTTTTGGATTTTTAGGGATCAAGAAGAAAAATATTTGGTGGTAAGCATTTTATATTGATAACGCTCTCTCATGCAAAACATGAATTTATTATTATTTTTTTCAAAGTTGTAATTCTCTTAAGGTTCGTGTTTTAATTGCAATATTTATTCTGTTACAAGGGAAAAAAATGTAAAATGACCACAGTTAGAGAGTTAATTGATAGTGTGTTTGAAAGCTTAATTAGAAAAACATGTAAAAAAAAGAATATCCCTGGACCAAAACGAACACGACCCTGGTCCAAAGTTTGTAACTTACAAAATTGACTCACAATTAGAGAAACTTATGTGTTTCAAAACGATCGCCAAGAGGCAAAAATGTAAAAAAAACCACAACCTGAACCAACACAAACACAACCCTCAGAGCCAAAGTAACATGTGGAACTTACATAATGATGATGGGGCTCACATAGAGAGATGATCGTGATGGAGTGGCAAAAACATAAAAAGTCACGAAACGGCTTTTAACCCTCGGGCTAGAGCAAAGGACTTATAATATTTTTGAAAATTTCCAAATGTGTGTTTAATAAAAATTAACGTGATAATACATAGCATGTATTGCATGAGTTGTAGACGACAGTTACTAAGTTGATGTTAGAAGTTACTGATTGTATTTTGTAATAATTATTCTTATAAATTTCATGGATATGGTAGGAATCGCAACATTTTCGTCGCCTGGTCAACAAGAAATTCAATAGGCGAGGATATAAATTTCCTCGTAATGATTATTTGCTACAAAAATAAGTTTCGTCACCTTTAGTTTTTTGGGTGACGAACCATATTTCGTCAACAAATGTTCTTTAGGTGACAAAAATAAATTCGTCGCCAAATACTATTTAGGCGACGAAATTAATAGGCAACAAAAAATTAGTCGCTAAATGTTGAAAGTATTAGGCGACAAAAGCAACAAAAATATTTTGTCGCCAGGACTAATCCGCGACCAACAACAAAATTCCGTATTATTTTGTCGCCTTACATAAGCGACGAAATTGACTTTTGTAGAAGGTTTTGTTGTCGTAGACCTATTTTCTTGTAGTGATGCAAGTTGATTTTATTAATTGGATTCTTGATTTGGATGAATACTTTAATTATTGGGAGATTCGTTATGAAGAAAATGTAAGACATGTTTCTAATAAATTAGAAAGTGAAGCGGCCGAATGATGAGATAACATACAAGACGATAGAGTGCGTCAAGGTAAGCATGCAATTCTTTCTTATCAAAGAATGGAAAATAGGTTGATTGATTTTTTTCTTCTTCATAATCAGATCCAAGTTCAAGTATCAAGAGAATAAATAAATTTGGGGGTTGACAATACAAAGTTAGTATTTAAAGAAAATATTGAAGAGCTTGAAAAAATCAAGTTTTTCCATTGCAAGCTGAACAATTTTGTGCAAAAGAAAATAATTTGAATGAAAATAATCCTGAAGTCAATGAGGAAAAGATGGACATTCTTGGTACAATTGATGAAGATTATAGTGAAGCAAAAGATCATGAGGTTGAAATTGAAGAAAAAATTATCAAAGATTTTGATGAAATCAAATCAAATGGTGGCAAGTCTCAATATCCTATTATTTTAGTGGAAGGAAACACACAAAAGTTTATTTATTTTATTGGGGTTGAAATATTTTCTTGGGTTCTTGACTCTTATTTGGTGAATCTTGTCAATTGTATGAAGATCAAATTCTTAAGTTGCTTTGTTAGTCCAATTGATGAATTACAAGAATGAAAAAAGGACAAAGGAGTTGAAGTATTCAAGATATTTATTTACTTGGCATGGAAAATTTCAAATCTCGAATATTAACTCAAGGACAAGTTTCTTCCTAGTTAAGGGGTCGAATGTCAACTAACGTATTGCACTTAATCAAGGCGTATGTCAACATTGAAGATGGCATACGCATATTACACCAGGCATACACCTCTTCTACTAGAATATTCTAGAATTAAATTTTTGTATCTGAATGTATTCCAATTGTTAGCTTATGTGCACATGGATGTTGTGCACACATGGCTCTAGTCCCATGGAAAATACACTTGGGCAATGCTTGAAATCACTTCTTTAGTAGCTCCTTTTGAGAGCTTCTGTCATTATTTTGACAGAACTCTCCCAAAAATTTAATAGAAAGCCCAATCAGATGCAAAAAGTAGTAGAAAACAACGAGTATAGGGATTTAGACTCTGAAACATGTATGAAACTGAGGAGCAAGCAGGTAACCTCACATAAACTCTTGCAAGCCCTATACGTAAGTATCTAACTCGTTCCATAAGTTTTCCACTTTTTGCCTAACTGGGATGACCTTTTCTGGGGCCTTTAGGGTCTCGAAACTACACAAACAAGCTATTGTTGGAAAGTTTATGAAATTGTATTTCCAATGGAACCACAATTGCATCAATCACAGGTTTAGATCAAAAGTTATGGCCTTACTTCATAAACATTTTGATGTTTTCTTTTGTCATGTTACAAGTTGGTATATAGGTTTTGAGGCCTTCCTTAGCTCGAAATTTAGAGAGAAAATATTTCATTGGAAAAATTGTGACATGAAAGTTTTGTTTATGCTTCAACTCGAGAGAACCTGCCCTATTTTGAGAAGTTACGAGCATGCAAATGAGTCATCAACACATGTTTCGAGTTCTTGTTGTCCTCGATTATATATATATATATATATATATATTTCAATCCAGTCGCCCATATCCCTTCATAACATATCTCTTTTCACAAGCTTTCCAACAATGTTGGTTCACACGATTCTGAGATCATTTGACCAAAGTCAAACATAGGTCAAACTTTCTAAACTTAGACACATTTGGCCTGTGTTCAAGAATATTTTCATGTTTTCACATATCTTGTTTGATCTATGTCTGATCTTTTCAATCGACCACTTGTTTCTAAAAAAATTGAAATTTCTTTATGTTGATCGAAGATTTGCTTCAAGTAGACGGTCGGTTTTCTTGGTCAAACCTCATATATATTCTGCCACATAATTTTCAAGTTTGTCATAGTTTGGAAAATTTTGGTTCAATCGAGTAATTGGAAATTTTGCCACGGAACTACCACACCTTTATGATAATCTACTAATTTTTATAGGTGGTCATTACATCACCCTTTTTAAACCATTTTTTTTTTTTTTTTTTATTTTTTTCAGAGACATACTTCTCCAATTGGAGCTTCATTTAATATATTGTGACATCAAGCTAACAACTCTTCACCTATTCATGCAAAGTGCAAGTTAAACTGTTTTAAGTATAGATGTCTTTTATTGAAAATTACTTATTACTTATATTATATCTCTTTTATAACAAAAGGGCATTACTTTAAAAAAATAAATATTGTATTACTATACTTAGGCAAATATTTTACCATTTAACATTTTGCCTTAATTAAGCATAAAATAAATACATTTACTTTGAAGCCACATTTTTTAAATTGTTCGAGTCAATTTATTCTTTCGACTTCAAACTAAATGTCTCATTATAATATTTAAGTATTTTTATTTTTTAGAAGTTCTCTTCTCCATAAGCACAAGCTTTTGAGAAATAATTTCCAGACATATGTATAACCATATGCATTTTATTTTCATAAACGAATAGTAGGTTGATTTGATCTCCATAAACTCTAGTATGACATAGATATCTCACTTTGAAATTCAAGACCTTCTTTCAATAAATTTTAAATTGTCTCTGTAATCTAAAATATTGTGATTAGTGATTCAACCATCTTCACATATTCATCTGAAATTTAATGTTTAGAATGTGATTCTTATTTTTTTTTTCTTTCCAAATAATAAATTACACAACAATTTGAATGTGTCAAATGGATTTATTTATATGAGTCTATTATTTAAGTTCCATATTTATTATAATCTTGTTTTTTTATTATTGGTGGTCACTATTTC
>OU015761.1:52511779-52612958 GCA_907173295.1 Fagus sylvatica | reverse complement strand
AAGTATTTTAATGCTCCTTAACCATTGCCCTAAGGGTACTGGTTAACAAAATCCTTATGAAAAATATTGTGGTTGTAACATTACTCTATTAACAAATCTATTTTTCTTTCAAAAAATGTACATCACATCACAATTTATTATTCTTAACCTGTACTGTGTGTGCAAATAAATTTAAAGCTTTTATTAATTTGTTTGTTTTCTTGTACCTATCAGATATAAATGAATGCGAAAATGATCAACTCAATTATTGCCCCATCAAGACAGAATGTGAGAATACTGAAGGTAGTTTCAATTGCTACAAACGACAATCTCGACTAAAAATAGCCATTATAGGTATGTCCCTATGCTCATTAAATAACATAAGGTCCATGACATTTAATTTGGCAAAAAAAAAAAAAAGTCCGTGACATTTAAGAGGGACAATACAAAAATACATTCATTGTATCTATAGCGATATATAATTCTAATTTTCATTTAATTCTATTAGAATTATTATTTTTAATTAGAATATTTTAATGGATGTTATGGTTCTTTCTCTTGCATTGAATACGCATTCCTCTTACTTCTTTTTCTACAGACAAGGATCTTCCACATTTGAAATGACATGTAGAGTATTCATTTCATAGTCTAGATTAAATATCTCAGATCTAACAATATACAGACTGCTATGTCATTTAAAATTTTAAATAACGAGACACTTTGTACACCGTTAGATTTGTGAAATAAAATCTAAACCATGAAATGAACAAATGAAGAGATTTTTAAATGAAAGAAGGATTTTGGTTAATCCCAGGCAATAGTGAAAGTTGATTTTAATAATGAGCACTACGATACATTTTTCTTTTTTAAGGTAGTAAATTTAGTAAGAATTTATAGGAAGAATTCGCCAATTAGTAGTTTAAACTCATGTAACGCGAGACTAGCCAGGGACTTCTTCCAAAGTTGGATGGAGCCATCAGCCATGTAACTGAAAAAATAATAAAAAATAAAAATTGGGTGACAAAATGTCCCAAACTCAAAAGCCCCTGTAGTGCCATTTAAAACACAATAGACCAAATTTACATATTAGATATTACCATAAAAATTAACATCTAACAGTACATTTACTTTTTCCCAGAAAGAAAGGTGGGAAAGATGTTTCCAATTCATCATACTTTTCTTCAAAACAGTTTTAGAATTATTCATATTGCTATATGGCCCAAATTTGGGTTGATGTGTTATCTTTTTTAGTTGCTTGACTTTTGCAGTTATTGGTACAAGCCTTGGGGTATTGTCTCTACTCACTATTACATGGTGGTTATACAAAGTGATAAAGAAAAGAAAAGAAATCAAGCTCAAGAAAAAATTCTTCAAAAGGAATGGTGGTTTATTATTACAACAACAATTATCATCAAGTGAAAACAATGTTCAGAAGACAAAATTATTCAATTCAAATGAGTTAGAAAATGCAACTGATCGTTTTAACGAAAACAGAATACTTGGTAAGGGTGGGCAAGGTACAGTTTACAAAGGAATGTTAGTTGATGGAAGAATTGTGGCAATTAAAAAGTGCAACACAGTGGATAATGGGAATCTTGAACAATTCATTAATGAGATTATCATTCTTTCACAAATCAACCATAGAAATGTAGTTAAGCTACTCGGGTGTTGTTTAGAGACGGAAGTTCCTTTGTTAGTTTATGAATTCATTTCCAATGGCACACTTTTTCAGTATCTCCATGAGGAAAATGAAGAGTTTCCATTTCTAACATGGGAAATGCGCTTAAGGATTGCCACAGAAGTTGCAGGAGCTCTTTCTTATTTACACTCAGCAGCTTCACTACCCATTTATCATAGAGACATAAAATCTTCAAACATTCTCCTTGATGACAAATATAAAGCAAAAGTAGCAGATTTCGGGACTTCAAGATCAGTGGCCATAGACCAAACTCATGTAACCACACTAGTATGTGGTACTTTTGGATACTTGGATCCAGAATACTTTCAAACAAGCCAATTTACAGACAAGAGTGATGTTTACAGCTTTGGGATAGTCCTTATTGAGCTTTTAACTGGAGAAAAACCAGTTTCTTCAACGAGATCTCAAAAAGGTAGAAGTTTATCTACATATTTCATTCATTCAGTAAAAGAGAATCATCTCTTTGATATTCTTGATACTCAAGTAAGGAGGGAGGAAAATAAAGAAGAGGTCATGGCAATTGCTAACCTTGCAAAAAGATGTTTGCACATGAATGGAAAGAAACGGCCTACAATGATAGAGATCATGATGGAGTTGGAGGGAGTTCAAAAAATACCTCATGTTCAACCAAAGTTTGAAGAACTTGAATATGTTACAAATGAAGAAATGGGGCCTGGTAATGCTGTTTCTATTTAAAAAAGATCAATTTTACAAACTGGCATAGCTTCATCATCTGACATCCTACCACTTTCATCTTTCAATTCACATTGATCAATAAATTATCTGTTTTGTAGTCATTTATTTTATTTCATGTTGTAAACTATTATAACTTCTCTAACACCTATCTATTTAATATATTTTACTAGGGATGGAAATTCATGTTGATGGGTTGTGTTTGTGTCGTGTCGAAGTATGGGTATTCTATTAATTATGTCTACCATAAGACGACCCATTTATTAAGCTGTTTGACACAACATGAGCCACATAACATGCTTAATAAATATTTTGTGTTGGGTTGACACGAATACGTCCCATTTCAACCCGTTTGACAAACATGTATTCGGTTGACACGTATATGACTCGTTTTAACACATTTGAAGAATATGACCAAAAATGAATAACATATTTGTAAGAACATAAATTATAATAATTAAAAACAAATGAATTCTAGGATAGACAAGACGGACTTTCCTTGAACAGCAGGACCACCAAAAGTCAACACACAAGAAGTTCAAAAAATAGAAAAATACTAGTAGAAAATATAAGAGCAAATGACGGAATTGCATGAAATTTTGTGACATGAATGGAATCGCCGTGAGGAGGGATGATCCACGTCACTTTTCAGGCAAATTCGTTCGTTTAGGCTTTCTATTATTCAATTTGATGTTTATGGTAATTGTTCTTTTTGTTATAATTTTCAATTTAAAATTCAGAATAAGCTCCTATCCGTGTTGGGACAGTTCCTATAATTAGTATGAGTTGATTTTGTAATTAACTCAGCTTTTCCTTTTTTGGAAATTTTTCATATTTTTAGCCTAATTTTGTGTCTAATGTCTACCACGAATTAGGGTTTCCTAGTAGCCCTGTGAGTTATTTAGTATTTATATTATACCTGTAGCCTCCAAGGTAGTTAGCTTTTGATTTATAATATTTCTAAAAGAGTTTTCTCTTCTCTTCTTCTTTATTCCCAGTGGATTCTAGAGTTTTATCACCAAAGGAGAATAACGTATTCTTGTCCCTACTATTTTGCTACATCACATAATGACACCAATTTAATTACTAATAGAATATAAGATAAGAGTTTCTATTTCAATACAATGAAATTCCACTGTTCCACCCAAATTTAGAAATACAAAATCTAAGAAATATAATTGAAATGGATTTTTTTTTTCTTTGTATTAGGTAAAGGGTTAAAGATTTTAATGTTTCAATGAAGAATTTATCAATATAATTATAAAAAATTCTTTAAATTACTCAATTCCATATTTAAAATTGAAATTTATGTTGAATAATAATGCAATTTATTTATATGGATTAAATGGGTTCATGTCAAAATAGATCAAATCATATTGACAAAAATAATAAACCGGGTCATTTCGGGTTGATTGCGGGTTAAACAAGTCAACATAGAATTGACTCGTTTATTAATCATGTCAAAGGAAGTCAAACCTATTTACACTAAATACTAACCCACAAAAAGGCATATTGTGTACATGTCGTGTTCACAGATTGGGGAAAATATTGTTAGGGGCCTATATTTTGTGAATCATTAATGAATATTTGGCATAGGATTGACTTGAGTGTACATAATAATAAATTTATT
This sequence comes from Fagus sylvatica, assembly GCA_907173295.1. NCBI lineage: Eukaryota > Viridiplantae > Streptophyta > Magnoliopsida > Fagales > Fagaceae > Fagus > Fagus sylvatica. The sequence goes on along the minus strand of OU015761.1, from coordinate 52,608,957 downwards.
TTCATAGGATTCAATTCACAATCCATTAATAATGTACTATACCTACCCTTGATTTTTAAAGTAAAAGTTAACTGGTCAGTAATCCGTACAATGCATGAGAAAGTTTAACATAATATGATTTTATCTCTTTTTATTTTATTTTATTTTTGTCTAAAAATATGAAATTTGATAATTAAGGTAATTATTTTAAGCATTTATTAGTATTGTGTTGTATATAGAACTATATATTCTAACATTAAACATTTATTATAATTGTGTTTGTATATGAAACTATATATTCTACCTTTTAAATAAAATATGATGCATTAAGATTCTAATGGAGGGTTTAAATATAGAATAAAATTTAAATTCAATTATAAAATCTTATTACACTAATGACATGTAAAATTGTGAGATTTCAAAAACTTATATGGCACACTACCATGAGATCAACCAAAATTCAAATTGTTTCGGTTTTATATATTTTAATAGAGGGCCTTTGCGTTGCGCGATTAATGCTTTAAGTTTCTGTGTGAGAATGTTTTATAATCAAAAAATCTTTTTCTTTTCTGTTCTTTTTAGATAATATTAGTCAGTAACCCATGCAACGCACAAGAAAGTTTAACATAATATAACTTTTTCTCTCTTTAATATTTTGTCTAAATATGAAAATTGATAATTATGATAATTATTAAAAGAAATTTATTATTATTGTGTTTATATATAGAATATAGGGATAAATATAGTAAACCTACTTGTGGTTTGGGTTGATTTCATGTTCCTTACTTGTGGTTTGAAAAGTGTCACTTTACCCAACTTGAGATTGGCTCCATTATACCATCGTTACCCATCTCACTTTTTCCGTTTAAAAAAACAAATAAAATACCAAAATCATAGAAGAAAATAGATCAAACAAGAACAAATAATCACTCCAACAAGAACAAAATGGATCAAACCTAAAACTCACTCTCAAATGCTTCAACTATTAATTAATCTCAAACAATAGCAAATAATCAAATTGATCACCACTGAACAATTAAATCCAAATCATTTGGCATCAAAACCATAAAAACCAAATACACCCAGAAACGTTAATTGATTCAGATCTAGTAATGAATCAAATATTTAACGAAACCCAGAAACACAAACGTAAAAAGAGAGAAGAGGTATCAAAAGGTGATTCGGTATCCTTTTTAAGAAAACAGATGGTATGTATTATTTGAATCAAATAGTTACATTTGGCACATCAACCACTATAGTAGTGCCAATGTGAGTATGAATATCTTCTAACCAGATAACTTCACCACCATGTACCTATGGATCATGGAGAAGATCCATTTCTCACCTAGAAACCAACCTTGATGTTGAAATCATTTTCTTAACCGGTCCCTCGGTTATTGTATATCACAACTTTGGTTTTAATGAGGAGAAGATGATTTGAAACAAGAGAAGTGATGTTCTTAGCCTCTTGAGAAGGATGCTCGTTTTCTTAGTTAGAGAACTTAAGAAAATACAAAATAGCGAAATCCTCAAAGCACTTTTTCTATCACTCTTTCTCAAACAATTTTGCTATAGTTTTGCCTAGGGTTTTTCGGGGAATTTTCTGAGAAAATAGCAAAATCCTCAAATCACTTTTTCTATCACTCTTTCTCAAACAATTTTACTATAGTTTTGCCTAGGGTTTTTCGGGGAATTTTCTGTGTGTTGGAAATGGTGAAATGAGGATGCTTATATAGGAAATGGAGTGTGGGAGCTAGTGTGGCCGGAACTACAAAACCCTAACTAACCATTGTCAACTCTCCAATATGGTAAGTTGAGACTGGTATGAAAAATTGAGTACTTCTGGGGATCTGTCTCAAAGTGATGTACGCCTACTAGGTGTAGGCGTACGCCCATATGAAGGAGGTGTACGCCTAAATGAGGCGCGGGGTCTCTTGAGCGTGAAGAGGAGGCATATGCTCAATTAGTTTGGTTCCGATTCTTGGGCTTTGATTGGGTTTGAGCTTGTTCAAGGTTTCTTACCAGGCTTACTACACAAAGTTTCTTTTGATAGATTGGGGTATTATCATCATTGGGACTGGGGATTCCGGATATTGGTAGGTACAAAATGTGGTGTCTACATAATCTTTAAGCCTACAAATCCTAAACAACATCTCATTGAATGCCAGACCTGAACACAATTGCTAAATAAAATAGAACCAATTTTGTCAACCTCCTTTGATGCCTTTGTCTCTATTCTTCTGCCTACAACATCCTGGACAAATGTGGACATTTTTTCTCTACATCACATCCACTAGGCTTGACTCGAACTTGAACGGTAATTTTCGAAGGAGAACTCTTTGGCCTAGCCCTTGGTCCAATCCCAAATTAAATTTTGAGTGTTGTACAAGGATTAGGATGTGTAAGCTATAAATTGCAATTTTTGGGCATAGGTTTAAGGCTAAGTGAAGGTACTCTCCTTTTCAAACTATTGGAACTGATATGATACGAGAATTGAAACTTTTCTGAATTTTGTTTTTGTTTAACAGTTTTGTCTGTTATTATTCTTTATTATGTCATGTGCTATGTATATAGATTGGTGAAGTAGGTGAAGTAATTAATAGATTGGTGAAGTAATTAATATCTCCAGTAGTAGGTTGATCTTTGCACATGTTGTTTTGTCTTCTTTATCGGGGGTTTGTTTGCAATTGAATGTTTGATATGTCAAGATCTAAGTCTTTGGGTCAAAGGAACTAAATTTGTGGTTGATAGAATTTGTTTGTCCGTTCTTGAAATATATCGATTAAGAGAGAAGAATTCAGAATAGTTTCCTGTTATGACAGATTACTTCTTTTTCTGCATTATGAAAAATTTTGTGGGAAAAAGTTTAGAATTGCTTGGAAATTCCAATTGGCTGTAAGTTTGTAAGAAGTTTTATTATGTTTTTTTGCTGAATAAGAAGTTTTATTATGTTAAAAGTGAACAAAATATCACAAGCTTTTGTTAAGAAGTAGTGATGTTACCTTGGCATATTAGGGTCAGTTTGGGATAGCTGTTTCAAAAAGTGTGTTTTTAAAAATAACAATTTTAAAACGTGTATTTTAAAAACACAATTTTTAAAATCATAATTATGCGTTTGGTAAAACCTGTAAAAAATTATTGTTTCTATCATGTTAGTGTTTGGATAACATTCATTTAAAGTAGCTGTTTCAGGTGAAAATTACAAAAAAATGACATAACTGAAGGAAAGTTTCAAAATTTGTTGTACCATTAAAATGAGAGAAATAAAAAATACAAAACTTCTAGAAAAGAAAATACCCCTTACAAGTCCCAATGTCACACCACAACCACACACCACACACTTGTCATTTCACCAAATATCCAAGGATATTTTAGTCATTCAATTCACTTTCAGATTGCTAACTTAGGAACTATCTAGCTTTCTCTCATTTCAGGATCATGCCGTTCACTGTGGAATGTTTTTTTCATTTTTGTTTCTAGAATGTCATCTGCATCTTTACGCAACAAAGTGAGTAAGCTTAGTTGCAAGTCGTGGTCCATTTCAAAGCCATTTTTGTGTATAGAATGTCATCCCAGCATCTCTCTTTGTGCTGCAAATCTATGAAGAGCAGATTTGATACAATCGATTTGTTTCTTCTCCTTTATTTTATTTTATTTTTTTATTTTATTTTTTTCTTTTAAGTTCAATAGATGGCTACCTGAGATTCGGAGGAGTGGTGAATGAGTAGCAGTGTCACAAGGGAGAAGACAACAATGATAAGTCAAAATATTTGAGGGCATTTTGGATATTGAGGATCTAAAGATATCACGGTGATTTTTTGGGTTATAAAAAGCGCGTTAATGAAAAAGCTACCATGTGGTGCGAATTTAAAACGTGATTTTTTGCGTTTTTTAAAATGTAATTCCTTTAAAACCACAATGCCAAACACACAGCATTTTGCGATTTTAAAGAAAAACGCACTTTTTCCTCGCAAAATCACAGGGCCAAACTGGCTCTTACTGAAACTCAAATCTATTGTTATGCAAGAAATTGGTGATTGGTTATATTATATATATCTTGTGAGAACCACGACCCTTAAAATTTTAATACAAAAAGTTCTAAGCATGATTTTCAAAATTGTGCATTGGTGATCTCACTATGTTCCTTCCTAATCTTAAGGGAAACTACAATGTAGTCGCCACTTAATTTTACAAAATTAAGAAAAAATACATCTTTATTAATTGGACGAATAAATACAACAATTTTTTATAAATAAATAAATTACAGAGTTTTGGTCCTAGATACAATCTAAAAAGAATAAAAATTACAAGGCTTTGATTCCTAAGTACATTCTAAAAATAAGGAAATACAAGGATACAAACTAATCTAACTTTCCCACAATATTAGGATTCGAGGGTTAGAGGATTTGATGAAAAGGTGTTAGACACCCAGCTAACCTGACAAAAGTCAGACTCTAAGGATACACTAGCCTATAGTTCACGACTCAATCAAACCCTTATTGCATTGACTCACATCATCATACAGTACACGCAAGCAAACAAGAGAAGATAAAATAGTGATTAATCAACAGTAATTTAAATGTCTAAGCATGCATACGGCATACCTAATTAAAATCAAGAATTTAAGTTTCAAGAAAATATTACGTTATACTCAGAAAAATCAAAAACAGCAAAGTAAAATGGCAGAAAAAAGTTTATGCCCAAAATGACTGATTTTTACCAGAATGCATATCGGCATCCACGGGAGCCAGATCGGCTTCCAGGTCAAAACCTGGGTGCTGATCATAATTTGTCTAAGATATCAATCTCAGCCCTTCATGAAAGTTGCTCCTTTTTATCATTTTGAACATTTATTGACTGTGATCATCAACCTAGCATGTTCCTAACTCCGTTTTTAAAATTAATCATACAAACTCATGAAAAATCCTCAAAATCAATCCTAAATTAAAACTACATTCAAACAATTATGATTTCACATTAAAAAAATATAGAAAAAAAATGAAGAAGAAGGAATTTACCTGCATATGTTGGGGATGAGGCTTCTTAATCGAGAATACCTGATCCAACCTGAAATTGTTTGACGAAAGGTTTGTTAATATTGAATAAAGGGGATTAAATTGAATTAAAATGGTTGGAGATAAAATTGTGAAGTGTGCCTTTGCAATTTCTGAACTTTTAATAAGAATACTCTCTATGCTCTTATAAAAAGTCCTATTCTTCACAAAAATTCAGATGAATTTTGCTTCAGATTTAAATCAGTAATTTTTCCAACCTTTCATGTGTGAAGAGGTTTTTGTATTTATAGTGGAGGCTCCAAACAACCTTTCCCGAGTTTTGGACCCAAAGGAAATTCATTAGAAGTCAAAAACTGAATTGTTTGCACAAGAGTTTGATTTTATGTAAAATTCTTATTTAGGTGCCGATCAACACCCAAGTAGATCTGATCGGCACCCTGGTAAAAACCTGGAGCCGATCAGCCTAAAGTGGATAATTCCAAACTTTTTTTATTCCATTCCACTTCTAACTGACTTAGATTTCTTCTAACCAATTGTTTTCTGTATTTTACATTTTTAATTAATTAAATAATAAATAATGGGATATTTATTTATTAAAATAATTATCCATTACTTAAAAATTAATTAATTTGAAATTATCTTTTATAAATTATCTTGTGTATTAATACTTACCATATTGGAGTGTTTCAACTAGTAGGAATTAATTATAAATTAATTTTAATTTAATCCTTTGGAGGACCAATCAAATTAATTTAAAAATAATCATTACCCTTTATTCACTATAGTTTAAAAATAGTAAAATTAATGGTTGCAAAATGGGGTGTCAACATATCTGAGTCCTAGTGCTTTTGTATTGTTTTTTGATTTGTGTATAATTTACAGAGAGGGAACATCTATTAGATGTCCATGGCTTCCCCCACAGTGAGTTGAAAATATCTACAATATCTACTGCACTTTCTTCTTGCATGCATGGAGCACATACCCTTGATAGTAATATTATGATAGCACAAGCACTAATGAAGGACCCCATATCGTTTGTAACATTCCTTCTCTTGAGTAAAACTGATTGCTGACTTAGAAAGTAACATTCCAATATCTCCCACTCACCTTAATCCAACGAATTAGCTACATTATTACTTTCTGTTTCTAATCACTTTTTGTTTCTTTGGTTGCCATTTGTAGTTTTTGAGTCTTGGGTGTTATGTGCTTTATGTTGCTTCTATTTCTTCGGTTGCATAAAATTCTCTTACTTTGGTGCTTTTACTAGCAATAGACCAAGTTATGAGGTCTGGGAGTTTCTTGGAAAACTAAAGTAACAAACATTGTTCAGAGTGGTCTTTAGAAGAATCTTATTCAGTTTGCTTCTTCTTCTTTTCTTCGAAAGTTAGTTGTCTGGTTCAGCTACATTTTCTTTAGCTTGGTAATGAGGCATAGGCTGTGATCTGACTTGGTAGAGATATGTGAAGGACCAGATACTCTGATGTAGGCCAATAATGACCTTATATTATGGGGCTTAAGGTCTCTTTGAAAACAATTAGTGCAAAGTGTGATTTTTCTGTTTGGTTTTTGTTATTTTAATTTTAAATGCAAATATTTTTACTATTTGTGATAGTGCTTGTGGGTTTTATATATTGTAGTTTCTGTGATATTGGAGCTTTCTGCCAATGCCACTATGGTTTAGTAAGTAAGGTGATCCAATTGAGTGAAAAAAAAAAAAAGAACTTGTTGAACGATACCACAGAGCAATATTGTATTGGGGCAAAACAATATGGATAGCGGGTCACCTTGATATGGTCCTCTCATATATTCTTCCTCTTGAGGGAAAAGATAGGCTTTCCCTTTAGTTGACAGGATGACAATTTCCTTCTCTTTCCTATTGCTTTATACAAATTTTACCACATCTTGAGAATTATATATGTAAGAGCCTTGCTATATTGTACTAGACCATTCTCTTTTGAGAGAGAAAGTTTGTTTCTTGAAAGCTATAAATAAGATATTCAGATGAAATTGATTATCTATAGTTTGATGGTATTTAACAATAGAAACAATCTTTGACTTACAACATCTCAAACTATGAAGAAAAAAAAAAATTATTTTAATTGTTTTTCTGTGCATCACATGGTTACAACAAATTAGAAATTTGAAAATATTGGTATATCAAGTTATTCGCGCACAAGAATCAAGCAAATTAGTGATGGCTTGTGTGCAACGACTTTTCTTACCCTTTTATTCTTCACTCTTAGAAAATGATCAGAAGGATCTCACTCCTTTAATTTTTGGGTAAAATGCATCTACAACATCCCTTAAACTTTGAGTGAGTTGTGTTTAAACCTCCTGTACTTAACTTTTAACCAATTTACTATTTAAACTTTAGATTTGTGCCAAATAACCCTTCTGATCAATTGCCATCCACTTTTCTGTTAAATGTATCACGTGTCGATAATAAAAAATATAAAATAAATTAAAAATTACAATCGTTTTAGTTCTATGGTCCAATTGAGAGAGAGAGCGCTCCGGTCTCCTGCTTACCTGACGCCGTCACCACAACAGCCACGACGGCACCTCGCCAACAACCACGACGGCAAGCCACCACGAGTAGCACATCTCGCCGGTAAGAGAGTTCTCCTTCCCTCTCTCTATTTTCCTATTGCCAGTGAATCAGAAAATGTTATTCAAACAAGCTGGAGAATGGAGAAATAGAGAAAGACAAGGGTGTTTATGGTCTGATCTAATATTTGGGTCAATTTATGGTCCAGCTTCCTGTAAACCTCCACTGCTTCAACCTGTTGGTAGTCAAAAAGACATGGGTGTTCATGAGCCTATGCTAATGAGCTCTACGGATTGTTACCCATCTACAATTCATGGTGATTCTGATTTTTGATCTCAAAGAATAAGAATGACCATACAATCATTGGGAATCCAACCAAATATGCTTTTACGACAGAGTTTTCTTTCCTAGATGACTACTTGGTTAGTCACCCTGTTGAGAAGGTTGAGAATTTGGGCTTTGGAGGATCTGTCAGTCAGAACTCAGAAGTCAAATGCCAAAGATAACGCATCAAACAAAGAAAAACTTATTATTAAAAGTCATGAAAAAAAAATCAATCGCAATAGGGAAGAAGGATGGAGATGTGTGACTCGTGGTGGCTTTCTGTCGTGGCTGGTGGTGCGGTGCCGTCATGGCTGGTATAGTGGCGGCATCAGATACGCAAGAGACCGAAGCTCTCTCTCTAATCAGACGACAGTAATTATTTTTTTTTTGGTGTGTTTTTAATTAGGGACACGTGACCCTCACGTGATGCATTTGTCAGAAAAGTGGACGACGATTAAACAGAAGGGGTTATTTGACACATACTCAAAGTCTTAAGTAGTTAATTAGCTAAAAGTAAAGTACAAGGGATCTAAGTACAATTCTCTCAAAGTTCAAGGGATATAGATGTATTTTACCTTTATTTTTTTTATAAACAATGATTGATATCACTCCATTCCTCTATTGAGAGACAATGACTGATTCTAGAAAATTTTACAAATTCAGTGAATTGTTGAATGAAGGAAATTGCCTAGTGTTTCATGGCAGCTTAATTAAGTCTAAGAAAATTCCTCAATTTAGGCGGCCAAGTCCAAGTTGGAATATTATTACATGTCCATTTAAAAAGTCCCACTAAACGAAGGAACAAACACAGAAAATGCGGAAAAGTATCTTCTTTTTTATTTTTTGAATAATAATGCGGAAAAGTATCTTGTCTAGCTATATTTATATATATATATATATATATATATATATATATATATATATATATATATATGTACTTTTCTTGTCAGTCTACATATAATATTGGTATATAAAGGCTGGGTATATGGTTATCTATAACTTGTTTAACTCTAAAGAAATGGGTGTGCAATTGGTAATGCGAATTACATTCTGGTTTGTTGAATGAGGGAAATTGCCTAGTGTTTCATGGCAGCTTAATTAAGTCTAAGAAAATTCCTCAATTTAGGTGGCCAAGTCCAAGTTGGAATATTATCACGTGTCCATTTAAAAAGTCCAAGTAAACGAAGGAACAAACATAGAAAATGCGGAAAAGTATCTTGTCTAGCTATATATATATATATGTACTTTTCTTGTCAGTCGACATTAATATGGTATATAAAGGCTGGGTATATGGTTTTCTATAACTTGTTTAACTCTAAAGAAATGGGTGTGCAATTGGTAATGCGAATTACATTCTTACTTCTGCTGACATATGAGTTAGCAGAAGCAGCAGCACCAATAGCAAAACCCAATTGTACAAGTAGCTGTGGAAAAGTTCAAATTCCATTCCCGTTTGGAATAGAACCCGATTGCTACTTGGACCAGTGGTTCAAAATTGTTTGCAATGGAACTGACAGCTCTGCTAAAGCCTTCCTGCCCAGCATTGACATGATGGAGGTGCTGAATATCAGTATTAGGGATCCGGGTTATTCTAGTTATAATCCCGGAGTCATTCGAGTCAACATGCCAATTATTTCTTCTTCGAATTGTAATGGTTCGAGAAGTGATGGTGTGAATATGAGAGGAAGTCCTTTTTTCTTCTCGTCGTATTGGAATAGATTCATTTCGGTTGGTTGCGACAACTTGGCTGTAATGACTGGTATTGATCCCATGGTGGTGGTTGGGTGCAAATCGGATTGCAATACAAGCATGATAGACAATGAGGAAGTTAAATGTTCGGGCTTCAACTGCTGCCAGACCACAGTCCCTACTGGGATTCAAGTATTTGATGTAGATTTCAGAAGGATAAACGAAGGTAAAGCTAGTGAAGAATGCAAATATGCCTTCCTAGCAGACCGACAATGGTTAAACAACACAGATCCCTCTTATGATGTGCAGAATTTGGAATACGTTCCTGTGTTCCTGGAGTGGACAGCATTTTCTAACTTTTCCAAAGTGGAATCTTCAAAAGAGTTACGTAGAAGGAATGCATATCGGGATTATACAAGTGACGGAGCCCAGTATTCCTTTTACCGTTGCTTTTATGGATACGAAGGAAATCCTTATCTTCCCACGGGATGTCAAGGTAAACTTTAAATACGATGAGTAATCCACTTTTCACTACATTTACATATTTGTTTTTACACCACTTACAAGTTACAACACACCCAAACTCTAAGGGTAATCATATAATTTGACCTTCTTTTTTTTTCTTTTGTTTTTAATATTTGATATGTGGTTTTCTTTAACAAAAATACTTTAAACATATGCCGTACTATACTCCCACAAAAACACTCCAAATTGTGCCAACTTGTATTGCTATTACTAGCAAGTAGCAACACACTCTTCTTTTTTAGGTAGATAAATGGATTTATTGAGAAAACACAGAAGGCGGGCCAAGGGGACCCACCCATCATGCACCTCAACAAGAGCCCAGCTTTATTAAACAAATGTATATTCTAAATTTCTAACCTAAATTTAATCTAATGTAAATAATGCATATCCAATTATAATAATATTATATATAATATAATAAATATGTTACCATAGTTTAGGGACAAAAAACAAATTTCATGCAAATATAATAAACTATTATAATAAATATGGTAACAGCACATGTTAAGGCTTTAAATTTTTAATTTTTAATTTTTTTTGCTTACAACAAGTGGGGCAGAGGGGGATACAAACACAAGTTCTCCCTATAGGTAAGTCCAGGCAATGTCACTAAGTTACAAAACTCTTGACATGTTAAGGCTGCAACATGCTTCACCTATACCGCACACAACATGAAATATGAAGGAAGGAACAAGTTCATCACGTTCTAATTCATCTATAACGCAAATTAAGCCATGATTCCACATCCAACGTCTCAGTCTCGAAATGACTGACTAGTAAATGCTCAGACCAGGATCGTTTTTTATTTTATTTTTTATTATAATGTAGGGAAACTTTTTTTTTAATAAGTAATAATTTTTAGTGATTAAATCAAAAAGAATGAACTACAAATGCACGAGATGTGAACTTGTAGAAACAGACAATTCGTTTCTAAAGTGACAATGATCAAGAAATTCTAAAAAAGTATGAAATGAAAACAACCCGGTTGCCATCATCCAATCAAACAATGTGTGCAGGAAAAGCAATCTGAGATCAGGAATGCTCAGATCACAATCCTCAAAAATCCTAGAATTTCTCTCCCTCCACAAGCACCACACTAGACCCCTTTAAACTCGCCTCTAGACATTAAAACCTACACGCAACTAACCCCATCCGCCAGAACTAGTTGTCGGGTAATCCAGGGGCATTCACCCCTGACAATATAGTAAGCTATTATTCAAGCATAAGGCTACAACAACTATACCCAATTTCTATTATCCTTCAAAAAAAAAAAAACTTCAATAAACCCCAACATAGCATTCGCCTATCTCCATAATAAACGCGAACCATTTGAGGCAGAGCTAATCTCATCTTCAACCCTAGCCTACTACACGCATCCCTCTCTCTCGAAGTGAAAACGACACTGAAATTGAGAATTTCTCAGCTCTCAACTCTCAAATTTCTACAATCATTTCAATTCTACCAAAAATAGTTCACAAACATTATAATAATTTCAAAAAAATAAATAAAAATTAAAAATTTTCACAAAAAGAGAGAGAGAGAGAGAGAGAGAGAGAGAGAGAGAGAGAGAGAGAGAGAGAGAGAGAATAAAAAGGAACCTCTGAGTGATTAAATAAAAGGTGTCGCCCTCTTTGCTATTGGCTTCGGCGGCAACAGCAATGTCACGGATCGTAATCCTCTCTTCCTCTGGCGTCATCTCCCCACTGCTTGCGCTGCAGCGCATCGTCACCTCCGTCATTGCCCTCTTGGATCTGATTTTACTATTACACGCCAAATTTGAGAGATTTGGAGGAAGAATCAGTGAGTGAGAAAATTTTTCAACTTTTTTTCTTTTCCTTTTTCCCAGTGACCAAACGAGGTGGTGACTGGTGAAGATAAATTTGAGAAACGGCAGCAAGTGAGTCTTTTTATCAAACTGGGTTAAACCCGGATACACTTTTACTTGGATTGATTCGGGTCAAAATATTTTTAAACGGGTCGAAAAGAAAAGTGCTTAAAAGGATGTCGTTATACTAAAAAACACTTTGGAAAGGCAAGAAGAGAATGAAACTTAGTCATACAAAATTTGCTATAATTTTTTTTTCTCGATTATTGAGATGATATGTTGTAATTGATGCAAAATACTATCTTCAACTTTGTGTTACTCTTACTCTTTTACATATGGACTTAGAGTTCTTTCATTTTGTGATACAATATAGTGATTCACTCACTTTCTATTGATTTAATGTTATAGGCTTATAAAACCTTTGTTGGTGAATTTTATATACACGTAGAAGTACATTTATGTTATTTAAATGTTATTGGACAAATACGTTAACCTAAAAAAAAAGGATTGTACAATTTGTCCAAAAAAAAAAGTGAAATGAGCCTTATATTATCAAATTATGTTATAGTTAATAGAAATGTTTAACGAAGTAAACTATGTGAGAGGTAAATGTCACAAAATAAAGCCACAGAAGAGGTAAATGTCACAAAATAAAGCACAAGGTAGTTCCTTATTTTAAGGATATACCACACAGGTGGTATCAATGTTCACTAAGAAAAATCTTTATAGTATACAAGACGTTCTTGAAGTTTAAACCATAATTTGATACCAGATTATTTTAGCTTTGATTCTATGTTAAGATAAAGAGAGTGAAAACAAAAGTAAAAGAATTAACGTGGCTCTGCCTAACAACCTATGTCCACCTCAAAAAGCTTAAGTTGCTGCATCTTCACCATATTGAATTGTGTGTTACAATAAAAGTAATGATATAGGCATACATTGGGTTTAGTATAGTAACCCTAAAAGCATGACAATCCATGATATTCTACAAAACCATCCTCTACACATTTTATGGTAATCTCCTAATATACTCTATGAGTTACACGTTTATGGAAATTTCCTAATATATTCTAGCAATCTGGGACAAAATCTTGCCAGAACCAATGTGCCCTCCAGACTCTATTCATATCCTCAATTGGGACTTTCTTCATCTCAGGCACAAAGAAATATATGAAAATAGTCATCATGATCTGAAATCCTACAAAGAACAAGAAGAGGCCAAACTTCATGTGACAATACATAGAGAGGAAGCCTTGAGCAAGGACAAAGGTTAGGAGCATGTTAATGGAGACGTTGATGGCTTGTCCTGCTGATAGAATCTCTAAAGGGCAGATCTCACTAGGTACTAACCACCCTAAAGGACCCCAGGACCATGCAAATGCTGCTATATAAGCATAGGATAAGAACAAGATCAAATTGGTTTCTCCTCTTGTAAAGAATCCTTCACCAGCGAACCCAAACCTCAAGCTTACCAAGATTCCTGATGCAACCTACAATGAAACAAATTTTTTTGATAATATCAATGATAAAAATTTACCAATAACCTTGAAATGGCTATGAATTTCTAATATGTTTTCTATGTATAAAATGATTTTCTTAAAACATATATATTTATCGGTTTAATTACCTGGCAAATAGTCATTTGTATGCCACCTTCAAGGAACAAAATCCTTCTCCCCAACTTGTCAACTAAGAAGATGGCAGCAAATGTTGCAAGGACATTAACAATGCCAGTAATGATTGTATACAACAGTGCAACATCTTCACCAAAACCCAAACACTTAAATAAAATAGGTCCAGAAAATATGACAATGTTAATGCCGGTGAGCTGTTGGAAGAACGGAATGAGAATGCAAAGGACAAGTTGAGGCCTATATCTTGGTTGTGTGATGGTCTTCCAAGGGTTTTGCACTTTCTTTGCAGCCTCACTTGCATCAATAAGGTCTTGAAACTCCTCGTCCACTTGCTCCGTCCCACGAATTTTTTGTAATAGTTTCTTTGCCTTCTCGTTGTGGCCTCTCACAAGAATGGAATTGGGAGTGTCTGGGAGGAATAGAGATCCAAGAGCCATGATTAACCCGGGAACGGCTGCGAAAGCTAAAGAAGCTCTCCAGCCCCATTCACCCTCAATCTTGTATGTGCTATAATGAACAAGGGAAGCAATTAGAATACCAATTGTAATGGCCATTTGGAAACAAATGCTGAGTGCTCCTCTAATCTTTGTTGGTGCCATTTCAGATAGATAAATTGGAACAGACTGATTACCAAATCCAACACCAACACCCAACAACAAACGACCAATCACAAGCATCTCAATGTTCGCAGCCACACTGTTGAGGACAGATCCAAGCAAGAAGAAAAGACCTCCCAAAAACATTGAGATTTTTCTGCCCAAGGCCGTGGTTACATAAGAAGCAAAGAAGGAAGCTACCAATGCTGCCAAATAATGGGAGGAAGAGAAAAATGTAAGCATCTGGCTATCAAATTGGCAATACTCGTCTCCATAACGCATCTCATGTTTCATCTTTACATACACTATTGATGGGAAGAACTTCTTCACAAAATCATCTGTTGTAGTGGCTCCTAAGCCTGCAAAAATTTTAAAACAAAACCATCAACTTAATTACAACATATCAAAACACTCCAATTTTTTGTTGAAATTCAATCCATATTTCTTAAAACTGGTCATTTTCGAGCGAACCATGTCAAATAGGAATTTAAAAAAAAAAAAAAGGTTCAAGCATTGTATACAGAATGGCATGGAAAAAGAAAACAAACCTGTAATTCCGATGTCATAACCGAAGATGAGACCACCAGTGGCAGCAACCAAACAAGTCACAATCACAAGGGTGGTGGGTTTGCCTTCATAATTTCTTCCCCCACTTTGAGCAAGACCTCCTTCCATATTTAAATAAACTAGAGAAGTATATTGTATCCTTAGCTTAAAGAGACAAAATCTCACCCTTGCTCCTTTTCTTCTATATATGCTCTTTCATGTTTCTTGCTTGTCCACCTCTAATTCCCAATGTTCAGTTACAACTAATAAGGTTTCAGTTATGCTAACGATATTACAAATTTTACTATATCAATTTTACCAATTTGACGTGTCACAAATAACAAAAAGTAATCCATACATTTATTTATTACGTTATTGTAGTGACATCAATTACATTCATTGTTTATATAAATCTTATAAAAACAATGATAGCATATAAAATAAAATAAAAATGATAGTAACTCATTTTCTATAAAGTTTAAAGCCATAAAATGATCCTTAACTACTTGTTTAAAAATATGGGATACTACTAGAAGTTATGTACTGTTATTAACTTGATACCCTAGTTTTGAATGGTTTACATTTTAAAGGTTGGCAAATAAATGCTATTTTGTCCTAGTCGCAAGCTACAACCGCAATGGAATTGGCATAGTTGATCTAGATATAAAAATAGAAATAAAGGAAAAAAATTTGGCTGACAAACAATTTTTTTCTAATAAATTTTAATTAACCAATATGGACAACTAATATGTGGATATAATTAAACAACAAACTCTAAAGATGGAAATACGAAAATCTTAATGAATAACTAATAGTTCTAAATGTTGTTAGAAAACAGTTAGAACAACATATTGCATGCATCAGTCACTCCTATACTATCCAATCCACCACATTACTTTAAAATTCATTTTTTGACTCGCAAGATAACTTGAACTCTCAACCTCTGATGTAGGACATAATATCCCGTTCAATTATTATTGTTTATTAATTTAGATACTTTCATGTAATTTACTGAATTTTAGGCTTCAAACTATTATTTCCTTAATTATAGGTTTTTTAATGCTTTATAGGTCAAATGAAAGTCTTTTTATGGTACTATATTAATTAGGATCTCTTTTAGAATATTTTTACTTGTGATCTCCAAGTCGGTAAACAAATTTTGTCTATTTTTCCTATTTTCTAGGGATTTATCATTAAAGGATAACAACATGTTCTTCTCCTTGCTATTCTGTTACGTCAGTTGATATGAAAGCTTAATTAGCAAGCTTGGGTTTGATTGCAAACTTACAAAACGATGGCAACCTTTCTGGCGATGATGATCGTGATGGAGTGGTTGCTTTTAAGGCTGACTTTGAAAATTTCCAACGTGATAATTATAGCATGTATTGCATGAGTTGTAGACAACAGTCACTAAGTTGACGTTAGAAGTTACTCAAATTAGTGGATATGGTAGGAATCGCAACAGTTCCAAGCTATCGTGAATGTTCCACAACAAAACGCATTCCATACAACAAAATAATTAATAGAATAACATGCAACGACTACCTGTGGACCGACGACCTGTGGACATACATGAATTTGATATTCGAAACCAAAGTAACACATAAGAACTTACAGATTGATAATATGATACATTCATTCTTCAATCATTGGGTATATAGCCAATGAGTTTTTATGTTTTTATTTGGGTATATGTTTCATGTTTTTGTTTCTTAAATTTTTCAAAGATAGACACTACTTGGACAAGGAGTGGGGCTAGTGTTTCTCTGTGAGTATATGTTATAATTTTGTTGATTTCTTTTTCATTTGCCAGTTTTATGGATGATTTAAGATGTATAAATTTTCTATGTTTCTACATTTGGTGGTAAATTTTATATTGACATTAACACACACGTCTCTCATGAAAACAACCTTGAATTTATTATTATTTTTTTGCCAAAGTTGTAATCTAGCTACTTAAGAATGCAATATTTCATTACTAGAAATATCCCATCAAGGGAAAAAAATGTAAAATGACCACAGTTAGAGAGTTAATTGCAATAGTGTGTTTCAGAAAACTT
Organism: Fagus sylvatica; assembly: GCA_907173295.1. Classification (NCBI taxonomy): domain Eukaryota; kingdom Viridiplantae; phylum Streptophyta; class Magnoliopsida; order Fagales; family Fagaceae; genus Fagus; species Fagus sylvatica. The sequence goes on along the minus strand of OU015761.1, from coordinate 52,592,216 downwards.
AAGCTTAAAAATGTTCCACCAAAGGGAAAAACATGTAAAAAAAGGCCACGGAATATCCCGTGGACCAAAACGAACACGACCCTCGTGTCCAAAGTAACATGTAGTAACTTACCAAAACTTTGATAAGACTCACAATTAGAGAGTTATACGTAAATATGTGTTTCATAACACTTAAGCATAGAAATGTCTCGCCAAGAGGCAAAAATGTAAAAAAAACCACAAAATGGCTCGTGAACCAACACAAACACAACCCTCAGAGCCAAAGTAACATGTAGGAACTTACATAATGATGATGGGGCTCACAGTTAGAGAGATTTGCGTAAATGTACGTTTCAGAACACTTTAGCTTAGAAATGCTTTGTGAAGGGGCAAAAACATAAAAAGTCACGAAACGGCCTTTGGATCGACACAAACTTAACCCTCGGGTTCAAAGTAGAGCAAAGGAACTTATAATATTTTGATAGAACTTACGGTTAGAGATATATGCGCAAATGTGTGTTTAATAAAAATTAAGCTTAGAATGAGTTTTCAAAGGATAAAAATATAAAATGACCACAGAACAACCTGTGGACCTACATAAACACGATCGTTGGATCCAAAGTACACATGAATTTACAAAAAAGGTGTCACTAGTTTTACGTATGCTTAAATATGTTTCTCATTACTCTTCGATCTTAATGTTGTTTTTTTTTTTTTTTTTTTTTTTGTGCAGATTATATGAAAAAATATTTTCAAGTTTTTCCTTTTATTGTATTAATTGTAGTACAAGCTGAACAATGATTTGTGCAAAAGAAAATAATTTGGCGAATGAAAATAATCGTCTGAAGTCAATGAGGACAAAAATAAGATGGACGATTCTTGGTACAAAAATTGTCGCCATGAAGATTATAGTGAAGCGAAAAGATCATGAGGTTGATTTTAATTGAAGAAAAAATTATCGTAAAGATTTTGATGAAATGAATACAAATCGTCAAATGGTGGAAAGTGAAGCAAGATCTCAAGACGATATCCAAGGTATTATTTTAGTTTTTTTCTTCTTCATAATCAGATCCAAGAAGTATCAAGAAATAAATAAATTTGGGGGTTGACAATACAAAGTTAGTATTTAAAGAAAATATTGAAGAGCAAAAGTTTATTGCAAGCTGATTTTAAAAGAAAATTGGGGTTGAAAAAGATATTTTCAATTGGGTTCAAAAGATTGAGGTTGAAATTGAAGAAAAAATTATCTTTTGATGAAATCTTGGTGGCATCTTATCCTATTATTTTAGGGAAGGAAACACACAAAAGTGAATTGGGGTTGAAATATTTTCTTGTCAATTGTATGAAGATCAAATTCTTAAGTTGCTTTGTTAGTCCAATTGATGAATTACAAGAATGAAAAAAGGACAAAGGAGTTGAAGTATTCAAGATATTTATTTACTTGGCATGGAAAATTTCAAATCTCGAATATTAACTCAAGGACAAGTTTCTTCCTAGTTAAGGGGTCGAATGTCAACTAACGTATTGCACTTAATCAAGGCGTATGTCAACATTGAAGATGGCATACGCATATTACACCAGGCATACACCTCTTCTACTAGAATATTCTAGAATTAAATTTTTGTATCTTAATGTATTCCAATTGTTAGCTTATGTGCACATGGATGTTGTGCACACATGGCTCTAGTCCCATGGAAAATACACTTGGGCAATGCTTGAAATCACTTCTTTAGTAGCTCCTTTTGAGAGCTTCTGTCATTATTTTGACAGAACTCTCCCAAAAATTTAATAGAAAGCCCAATCAGATGCAAAAAGTAGTAGAAAACAACGAGTATAGGGATTTAGACTCTGAAACATGTATGAAACTGAGGAGCAAGCAGGTAACCTCACATAAACTCTTGCAAGCCCTATACGTAAGTATCTAACTCGTTCCATAAGTTTTCCACTTTTTGCCTAACTGGGATGACCTTTTCTGGGGCCTTTAGGGTCTCGAAACTACACAAACAAGCTATTGTTGGAAAGTTTATGAAATTGTATTTCCAATGGAACCACAATTGCATCAATCACAGGTTTAGATCAAAAGTTATGGCCTTACTTCATAAACATTTTGATGTTTTCTTTTGTCATGTTACAAGTTGGTATATAGGTTTTGAGGCCTTCCTCAGCTCGAAATTTAGAGAGAAAATATTTCATTAGAAAAATTGTGACATGAAAGTTTTGTTTATGCTTCAACTCGAGAGAACCTGCCCTATTTTGAGAAGTTACGAGCATGCAAATGAGTCATCAACACATGTTTCGAGTTCTTGTTGTCCTCGATTATATATATATATATATATATATATTTCAATCCAGTCGCCCATATCCCTTCATAACATATCTCTTTTCACAAGCTTTCCAACAATGTTGGTTCACACGATTCTGAGATCATTTGACCAAAGTCAAACATAGGTCAAACTTTCTAAACTTAGACACATTTGGCCTGTGTTCAAGAATATTTTCATGTTTTCACATATCTTGTTTGATCTATGTCTGATCTTTTCAATCGACCACTTGTTTCTAAAAAAATGGAAATTTCTTTATGTTGATCGAAGATTTGCTTCAAGTAGACGGTCGGTTTTCTTGGTCAAACCTCATATATATTCTGCCACATAATTTTCAAGTTTGTCATAGTTTGGAAAATTTTGGTTTCAATCGAGTAATTGGAAATTTTGCCACGGAACTACCACACCTTTATGATAATCACTAATTTTTATAGGTGGTCATTTTTTTTAATTTTCCATTTTTTTTAATTTTTTTTTTTTTTTTCAGACATACTTCTCCAATTGGAGCTTCATTTAATATATTGTGACATCAAGCTAACAACTCTTCACCTATTCATGCAAAGTGCAAGTTAAACTGTTTTAAGTATAGATGTCTTTTATTGAAAATTACTTATTACTTATATTATATCTCTTTTATAACAAAAGGGCATTACTTTAAAAAAATAAATATTGTATTACTATACTTAGGCAAATATTTTACCATTTAACATTTTGCCTTAATTAAGCATAAAATAAATACATTTACTTTGAAGCCACATTTTTTAAATTGTTCGAGTCAATTTATTCTTTCGACTTCAAACTAAATGTCTCATTATAATATTTAAGTATTTTTATTTTTTAGAAGTTCTCTTCTCCATAAGCACAAGCTTTTGAGAAATAATTTCCAGACATATGTATAACCATATGCATTTTATTTTCATAAACGAATAGTAGGTTGATTTGATCTCCATAAACTCTAGTATGACATAGATATCTCACTTTGAAATTCAATACCTTCTTTCAATAAATTTTAAATTGTCTCTGTAATCTAAAATATTGTGATTAGTGATTCAACCATCTTCACATATTCATCTGAAATTTAATGTTTAGAATGTGATTCTTATTTTTTTTTTCTTTCCAAATAATAAATTACACAACAATTTGAATGTGTCAAATGGATTTATTTATATGAGTCTATTATTTAAGTTCCATATTTATTATAATCTTGTTTTTTTATTATTGGTGGTCACTATTTCACCCCCCCCCCCCCCCCCCCCCCCCCTCTCACTTTTTAACAAAATCTCATTCATAAGCACCTTACAAGTTTGTGTTTTGTTTAATAAATTGTGACTTCTGGATAGGCACTCTTCACATTTTCATGCAAGCACCAATAAAATCTTTCAAGTTTAGGTTGACCTTTGGTAAAACTCACTTATTAATTGCAATATAACTCTTTTGGAAATTCGTATAAGTAACAGAGAGAAATTACTTAAAAATTAATCCACTTAATTTACATCCATCATATTCTATCAGCAATTTTAAATAAATCTCTGATAAGATACATAAATCTATTTAAGTAAATGTTTTACCATATCAAACTTGCTTTAGGTACATGTTCAATGAATACATTACTTCAGTTTGAAGCCATGAATTTTAACATGATATAGTTAATTATTCCATTGGCTTCAATCTAAATTTCTCATCAATTTTTATTTTTCTTTCAAAATTTTTTTTTTATTTTATTTTAAATTTTTACAATTTTGAGTAAAACCTTTTGCATATAAGTTTGGCTATACACGCTGCCTTTTTATAAGTAAGTTGTATGATAATTTCAAATTCATATACTTTAAAATGTATGACACTTTTTGAACCAATATATCTTCGATCTCTAAAAACCTTTTCAAATGGTTTTTTTGTTATAATATATTATGATTAGTAATTTATCATTCTTCACATGTTCACTTGATATTTATTGCACTCTTATGAGCATACATGGCTTTTGTAAAAAAAAATATTGTTATCATAAATATACATATACTCTTTAAAAAAACAATTACCCTAGCCAAATGACATTACCTAAAGTGTAAGTCACATAACTTGAACTTCCTTATACATTCCAAAAGTCACAATTCTTAGAATATACTTATTTGAAGATAAATATTTGAAGATTGAATAATTTTTATATCAAAGATGTCTAATGATTCAATAGTATATAAGATATAAGACTTCAAGCCTTAATTATCAGTCTAAATTTAACTTCAAGATAAAAATATATTCTGAAGTGGGAGCAAATCAATGTATAAGAAACTTATGAGAAAAGTTTCGTTAGGGATGAGGTGTTGGTTCTTTTTATTCTTGATGGAGTGCAAGCTACCAACCTTGGCACTACTTCTTTTCATCCCTTTTTAGTTCCAATCCCATTTTCTCATTTCATTACTCAAATCATAATTGCATTAAAAATATATATATGAAAATTGTATGCAGATGCATGTAGAGTTGAACAAAATCAACAACATACATAAAAAATGTCTTGCAATGGGTTTTATTTATTGTATTTTAGGAAATGCAATCAACCCAAATGGGGATGCTGTTGTGCGATGCTTGGAAGAATGCGAAAAAAATAAAAGAAAAATTGTGTATGATCAAGGACTTTGTTTAGAAAATTGTTACACAATGCGCTCTGGGGAGCATGTTTAGATTTGGTATGTATCTCTCTCTCTCTCTCTTTCTCTCTGGATTAGGAACTAAATTTGACCCCATTGGCCAAATTCTAACGTACTAATCAAACTTTTATTTGAATTTTAGTCTATATGCATATAGAGAAACAAGTCCCCAAAAAAGAAGAAGTTTTTAAGTCTAGGAAATAATACTAAAATACATGTATGAGACCACCAAGATCGCATATGAAACTTTTTTACTAGCGTATGTAGTTTCTAGCATGTACATTGTGAATGTGTTAAAAACATCATTCAAGTTAATTGTAAGTTGCAAAATTGTGTTAAAAACTTCATTCAAGTTAATTCTAAGTTGCAAAATTGTTTTATGCTTGCTGGTGTGAGATTGTGAACTAAACTAAGTACCATAATCCAGGAGTGTTTAAAAAATTCCCTTAGTTTAATAATTCTCTTTCCTCTTAAATAAATCAATTATATTATTTTTAAATCAAGTTATGCAATTTATTCCTTGTTTCAAAATTCATACTTATGATAATGGTAAAACTTGTGAAAATTATAATTTTTAGAAATTAACTGCATAGGAAATGAAAATTTATTTAACTGTGTTTTTAAAGAAAATTTTATTCTCGTATTGATCATTTAAAATTTACTAAATAAAAGTTAAGACTCTTTGAATTAAATGTGAATATTTTTGGATATTGTGTGTGTAAAATGTGTTGATTTGGCATTTTTGGATTATCCCGTTAATGATTTGCTTAATTTTGTAGATAATACTTTCTTCCACTATTATGAAAGAAGTGAATGTATTTTTCATGTAAATCCTCTCAACCAAGCCTTTACACAAATTCTCCAAAGTGCTTAATTGAACATTGTGCGGTTAGTTGTACAATGCAGTACCATTAATAGCAAATTTTTTGAAAAATTGTGAGATCATGTGACAGCCCTAGATTGTAATTCTGATGGGCAAGTTGATCCTAATTAAGTTGCATACACAACTTTAGGATGACATTAATATATTTCTCGATTTAGTATATAATGATTTTAGAGTAAAATATTGTTTTCGTTTCTATGTAAATGTAAATAATATTATTTATATATGTATGATCAATTACATGTTTTACTAAAAGTATACTCACCCACATTCTTTTTTATCCATTTTATTTACTGAGCTCAATTTCACATTTTTTGCATGCTATTGTCTTATATTAACCAGAAGAGTGTCAGCATTGGTGGAAGAGCAAGACTTGCTATATTGCAATTTTCAAGTGTCTCTTGTTTTGAGAACATTTTTTTTTTTTTTTTTTTTTTAAGTTGTGTAATAATTTTAGTAAGGGATTATATTACATGATTTTATATTGGAGAATAAATTCAATAAGGTCCTTGTGTAAAACCCCACATTTACACCATCCAATGACAACTCAACACATCAGCATTTTAGTCAAGTGCAAAAATTCGCACCCACATACAATTTGTCTCTCTCCTTCACCTACTCTCTCCATATTCAGTGGATCATCTTTTTCCCTCTCACTAGTGAAAAAATACATATGGAGAGAGAGAGAGAGAGAGAGAGAGAGAGAGCAAGTGAAGGAGAGAGTGAGAGAACTGTTGGGTATATATCATGTGACTCTAGAAAATGAAACAACAACAACAACAACAAATCTGTCATAGTTAATAAACAATAAAAACTCACAGTGAATGCAGAATGAATAGATCAAGTCTAGTGTTTGACACTATCTCCTTAAAACAGATTTCGCCCCTCACACTATAATCTTAGTGATGCTTTGAGATTCACGGACGTCTGTTTCCCAAGATAAAAAAGTTTGGTTATATCCTGAGAAACTGTCCATAAAGGACATCATTGCGCTTCCTGCAGTGTTATCCACCAACACGTTGATGTGTGGTAGAGGGAAGTCATCATTCGGACATGCTCTGTTCAAATCTCTGAAATCTACGCACATTCTGACCTTTCCGTCTTTCTTGGGAACAGGGACCACGTTAGCTACCCAATCAGTTTGACTGACTGTCTTGATGAATCTAGCTTTGAGTTGCTTGACGACTTCTTCTTTGATCTTCAACATCCATTCTGGCTTCATGCGATGCAACTTCTGCTTGACTGGTTGGACCTCTAGGAGAGTCGGTATTCGATGTTGTACAATATCAGGGTCGATCCCAAGCATATCTTCGTATGACCATGCAAATACTTTTGCAAATTCCTTGAATAGCTTAGTGAGCTCTTATTGTTCTTCTGATGATAGTGTTGAACCGATTTTGACTTCCTTAGGATTCTCTTAAATGACTACGTTAATTTTGATAGTTTCATTTTCAATTGGTTTGATTTTAGCTTCATCTTCCTCATTAATTAAATGTTCATCATTTAAAATACTTTCAGTATTTAAAGCTTCATTGCTAGAGGACACATGCATGTAATCAAAATTCAAGTTCATTTCATTAACTGGATAATTAGAAACAGGACTGATAGACTTAAAATTATTAAAAACTAAATCAAGAAAATTGTTTTCAAATAACCAAACACTAGTGATTCCATCCGATGGCACAATCATAGCAGCAGGATCTTCCTTGAACTCTTCTTGAATATGAAACACATCCCCTTCTTGGAGGAACATATTCATGGCTTCAGGATCCATCTGCTCCACCCAGTCTTCATCAGCTTTGTCTTCCACATGAGCTTTGTCTTCTACTGGAGCTTTGTCTTCTAAGGTTAGTTGAGTCTTGAAGAAGATCTCGAACCCTGGCTTGCCTCCTTTTGGTTCTAGAAATCCGCAGTATGGGAAGTCTTCTTCGAGTTTGAAAAATTTCCCATTCAGAGTGTGCTTGTTCTTGGGCATCTCTCCCATCTCTTCTTTGTATCCCAAGCCATACTTGCACTTGGCGTCTTGACTGTAGACTTCAGGGAGCTTCTTGATTCCTTGGTTGAACTTCCCCAACCCCATGCCTGACTGGTAGCCCATGTTCTTCATTTTGGAGGCAATGACTACGCTTGAAGCCTTCATCACTTCAAAGTCTCGTAGTTGTATGTCGTTGCTTTAATGTCGCACACAAGTGCACTAATCTCACCATCACCCAGAATGGTGAGGACTCCTCCCTTCCATGGTAACTTGAGCTTCTGATGAACAATAGAAGGCACAAATCCTAGAGGATGCATCCAAGCTCTTCCCAACAGCAAGTTATATGATGTAGTGATCTCAAGGACATGGAATAGCATGGACGAGCTTACTGGTCCCGACTGGCATTCGACTTCAAAAGTTCTGATAACTCCTCGGCTACTCTCATCGTAAGCTCAGACTGTGAGTCTTGGAGGTGTCAGCTGCCCTTTGGTCAACCCTGATGGCAGTGCGCATCGGGCATACATTGATTGAGGATCCATTATCGACCAACACCTTCAGCACCTTAGAACCCATACAATCTACAGTTACATAGAGGGCCCTATTGTGATCTCCTCCTTCGGGTGGCAAATCCTCAGTAGTGAAGATGATGGCAGATTCATCGGTGGTCATGCCCATGATAAATAATATTTGCTTTGGTGTGGTGTCCATAGGAACTTCTTTCCCAGCCAAGGCTTCTAGTAAGGCATCTCTATACTTTTGTGAAGCCATTATCAACCCCCAGATTGAAATGCTAGCTTGAGTCTTCTTCAGTTGAGCTAGGACTCGGTCTTTTTCGGTCTCTGTAGGAGCTTTGGTTTTGTCAGCTTCTCTGGCAGATGGTGGGTCTCGCCCAGGATAATCTTCTTCTAGTTAGGCAGGCTTGAAGTGCCTTCCTCCTTTTGTCAGGTGGCGCGCTTCTTTGATCTCGATAATGTCTTCTACATACCAGCTAGTGTTATGAGCTTCTTCTTCTCCTTCGATCATCCCAAGCTTCATCATCAATGGCCAACACCCAATCTTCTTATAGTACTTCGATGAAATTGATTTGGTTTGGAGGAGGTGTCCTTTGATAATTCGGCAACGGATTCTTGTGCACATTGGGTTGATTAGTAAGCCTGGCCTTTGGGATGACATCATTGTCGATGAGATCTTGAATCCCATGCTTTAGTCGAGTACACTTATCGGTACTATGCCCTGTCCTCTGGTGGAATAGGAAATACAAATTTGTGTTCCAGTTCTTTGGGAGAGGGTCGGGATATGGAGTTGTATCTAGAGGCTTGAGATGGCCTCTCTTGCACATATGTTTGAAGACTTTGGCCAACGGTTTCCCCAATGGATCAAAGTGCCTCTTAAGCTTTGGGTCTTGCCTTGACGGATTTGGATATGCATTCTGATATTGATGTTGGGGAGGACGTTGATATTGATATTGATTCGATTGAACAACATTGATATTGGCTTGAATATTCGACGTCTTGCTTGAATTTCCGAAAGTCTTCTTAGGTGCGACAAAGATCCTTCCCTCTCTTTTGTCAAGTTGTCCATTGTCTATGGCATCTTCAATCCTTATCCCACTATTGCACAGTTGCTCAAAATCCATGATGGGTGATGTAAACATTCAGTTGTAGTAAACTAGCAAAATTCCTTTTATGACCATATTGACTTGGTCCTTTTCCTTCGGCTTATTCATCATTTTCAAAGCTTTAGCCCTCCACCTCACAAGGAATTCAAAGAAAGTTTCATTCTCTCTTTGACGAGTCGTCTCTAGATCACGCAGGGTGACGTCGATCATGGTGTTGTATGAGAATTGATCAATGAAGATCTCAACCAATTCCCCCCAATTCTTGGATTGCCCTACATTCAAGGCGTAGTACCAGTTTGATGCTGATCCGGCCAGTGATAATGGAAAAGCTTGGAGGACTTTTTGTTCATTAAGCCCCTTGATCTTAACAAAATTCAGATATTGCCTCAAGTGTTGTTTAGGATCACCCACTCCGGTGAATCTATCGATTTCGGGTATAACAAACTTGGGTGGCAGCTGCGAAGGTTCTTGCTTTGTGATGCCCCTCATGGTGGCAAGGTAATCCTCAACCCCTTGTTACATTCGATTGCAGCCTTCGCCTTTTCTTCTTCATTTCTTCATTCTTCATCCTCTGTTCGAGAGTTCCTCTTTTGAGCTTCCTCTATCTTGGCGAGTCTTTTAGAAAACACCTTTAGGTAACCTTTGATGATAGACTCAGACATGGTGACTGGCGCTTGAGTGTCTTCTCCTTTCTTTAAACAACCGGTGGATGAAGATCTTGTCCAAGTGGAGCTGGGGATGTGTTTGTTGCTCTTCTTCGATGCAATGATGCCTTCGGAGAGAACAAAATGCTTCATTAACTTCTACACTTGAAGGTTTTGTGAATAAAAGACCTTAGTGACTCGTGCCAAGCGCATTGTGGTGTTTTAGGTTTGATCTTCACTACTGTCAAGGCCTAATACATCACATTGCATTAAATTTCTACATGTAGTTTAGAAACTGACATTTTACCCACCTGTGGTCCTCCTGGTTTGCTTCCCTTACCTAAACATTAAAAAAATTTACACACTCTTATACTTAATAACAAACATTAAAAAAATTTACAAAAACAAAACTAAGTCCAGATGAAGATGCACTTGTTATGGCCTCCAGGGATGAGGCTAATTGCAAGAGCAGTTGGCGATGGAAATCAGTGGCCTACGCACATAACTTCTTATCTCTTTCCCTCACGATTGATCAGGAGCTAGCTATAACCATCCTTCTTTCTCTTTCTTCTCTTGGTGGACCTTGTGTGCTTGCAAGAGATGCAACTACTAGTGGACCTTGTGTGCTTCCAAAAGAGTCATCAGTATCATACAAATCTTCATTCTCTTTAGCTTCCTCCCTGTCAACTTTATGTGCCATATCAGAAGGCCCTTCTGCACTAAACCCAGTTACTCTATCTTTCCCAAAAACATGAGCAAGATCATCATAGTGAGGGAACGGCTTATTCCTTAAACCAGCAGCACTGGGATGACCCTACGATATTGGCATTTTAATTTCATCAGTTATCAATACATAGAACTAATTCACATTGTATTATTTCAAGTACAAAATTTAAATTTAACAACGTACCTTAACCCAGCCTTGAAAAATGTCAAGATCACATACCAAACATTTGTATCTATCATCCCAACCAAACCCACTGCCTTGTCCTAGCATGTCAGAAACGGCACCATATTTCTTTTTCAATAACCTGTACATGTTCTCAATATGAGGTTGAGCCCTTAGCTTACAACCAAGTATCTTCCCTAAGATGATCATCTCATGGCTATTGAGAACGAATCAAATCAGATGGTTCTGTTTCTCAATCTTTCTGACTTGCTCCTACGGAACCAAGGTCGAAAAGATTGAGAAAAATCGGTCATTCACAGCCACTAAGAAAGGATTCCTCGAAAAGTTAAGGATTAGTAATCCTTTTTAGAAATCGAATGGAGATATTTATACTTCTTTTCACATACAGAAATATGAAATTCAGACTCATGTGACAAGCCACGGTCCCGAAAGAATCACTAACGAAATACCGCATCTAAAAGTCCACCTACTTCGAAATTTAGACAAAAATGGAATTGTGATGCTGGGGTCTTGGGTAGAGACTGGCGATATTTTAGTAGGTAAATTAACGCCTCAGATGTCGAAAGAGTCGTCGTATGCCTCGGAGGACAGATTATTACGAGCCATACTTGGCATTCAGGTATCCACTTCAAAGGAAACTTGTCTAAAACTACCTATAGGTAGTAGGGGTCGAGTTATTGATGTGAGGTGGATCCAGAAAAAGGGGTTTTCTAGTTATAATCCAGAAATAATTCATGTATATATTTCACAGAAACGTGAAATCAAAGTAGGTGATAAAGTCGCTGGAAGGCATGGAAATAAGGGTTTGTTTATGTCTCGGGTTGGAACAAATTACTATAATTCGTCCCCGTCTATGGATCAGTCGACATTTTTCACAAATTTTACGAACAGAGGCCCTTATTTTCATATTTGTCATTCCTTAACTTAATTTCGAATTTACTTATTGGAAGAAAATAAGTTTCTTCAAATTTTGAACTTTCGAATTGTATCCCTCCGAAAGGAATATTGAAGTTGAAAAAAAAACCACCGAATCGTTTGAATCCTTGTTTCGGAGTCTATAAACTATAGGCCCTTTGGTTGAATCATAACGACTTACTTCAATTTTGACTCTATTTTCCGGTAGTATACGTATAAAACTACGTTGAATCCTTCCTGAACCATAACCTCAAATCCGATCTTCATTATCTAAATGAATCTGAAGCATACCGTCGGTCTAACATCATCCTTTCTAACTCCAACAAATAACCAGACTTAAACCCATTTTCAGCCTTCCATGTCGAGCCTGAATTAGCCATGTCCACAAGACATTCTACTAGCTTCACATCCTCAGTAGTTGTCCATTGATGTTTACTTCCACTTTGCATGGACCCATCTTTTGAACCAGTGGAGTTAACTTTCCTCCGTTGCATTGCTAATCTCAAAAGTCAAGAACTAATCTACACAAAGAAGGGCACAAAACACATCAAATCTAACTTTTGAAGTATTCAATCTCATTAATCATTAAACCTTAATTCAGCATGCGGAAATACTTTCAGAGACAAACTTTCCCTTTATATTGCTAAAGGATCATGAACAAAACTTAAACTTCGTGGTAGTTCCTTGTATTAAAATTGTCAAAAAGCTTGTGCAATATAAGTGCTTCCAAAATGATTAAATAACCATATACATTCTAAGTATACAATGACTAAAGAACTTGAAAAAAGTTGCTAACATAAATTACAACGGATCAAGATGTTCAACAAGGTGGAAGTGTGAGACTATCATGAATTTACCTGACCTAAAAGAATGCAATCTATGATTACGTAAATTAATTCCTAACAAACTATGTGGGGTTTGCAATTAAGGACTTATTTCATGTTTCACAGAATCATAGGGTTTTCAATCTCAAACTCAATTCAGTATATATTTCAGTACTTATTTTGAAAAACTCGCAAAGCTCCATTTCATATTCTTAGAATTAGAAGCTGAAGCCTAAAACACAGCACTGACATAAACAACAATTATTGTGGCACACCATAGGATCAATATTGTAACAAGCTCAATCCAAGAGAAACATATCAATGATAAAATTAAGCTAGTTAACTAGCTCAAATAAGTAAATAACTCGAAAATGGGATTTATATTCATGGACCACATACAAGAACCCAATTATACAGTGATAAAATTAAGCTATAAATTATGTCATCCATTCATCCAACAAATTTATGAAGTTTCAGTCAAATGCACAAACAGAGACAAACACAAAATAAATAGAAGCAACATCAAATAATTTCGACTTTCCCTCTTCAATGTACCTCTAAGACACAATTGATTTAGTACATAAATATTCAACAATTCTTATTTCCTCCCCACAATTTCAATAAACTGAACTTAACATAATATCATTGGCAACCCATCAAACATCCAAATCCAATAAACAAACCTCAACCACCATATAAACCCAAAAGAATAAAAACCACACAAGACCAAGCAAACAACATTTATAGTTACCGAAACAAATCATCCATTTGAATTATCTAAATGATAAAAGAGTACATAGTAATTAAGTATAAAATCCAACACATAGTAAAATAAAAACAATATTACAAAGGACTTTGTCTTATAACAGTAAAATTACAATAATATTATTAAAAACAATTTTCAATGCCTAGCTCCCCTCCATTTGTTGAAAATTTCCTTAGCAAGAACATCTCTCCAAGTACTCCAAATATCAGAAGTCTCAACATAACGAATAACATCTCCATCAATGCCTTGACCACTAGTAACCTCACTAAGCTCATTTTCCAATGGGTCAATAGGCATCTTCCTCCTAATATGATTATGAATCCTACACTGTATCCTGATAGGATAAAATGACTTTCTCCTAAGGATTGCCCGTCGACCTTTGAGTAGCCCAAAACACCACTCTATGACATTTCTAGCTAAGCAATGCTTCATATTGAAAAATTCTCGTGGAGTGTTAGGTTGATGCCCTTCCGTCCATTTATTTAAATGGTAGCATTCCGCTCTATATGGCGCAAGAAATCCTTCTCCATTGATATACCCCGCATCACAAAGGTAATAAAAGCCTATATTTAAATACAATATAAAATTTAATAAGGGAAATAATAACAAATTTGCATTTAGAAAATGTATAATAATATTGGGTGTAAGGCTATTACCTTTGGGAACCCTTAAACCATTTGTCCTAAAAACAGCATCTCGAATGACTCTAGAGTCAGCAGTTGAATCATCCCACTCAGTCAAGACATATATGAATTTCATATCTTGTGTACAAACACCTAGCACATTTGTGGCAATCTCATTCTTTCTAGTCCGATACCTAGGTCTATCATCAGTCAACACATTCACTTTGATATATGTTCCATCGAGTGCTCCTAATCAATTCTAATACACACAAATATAGATACAATCATTATACATAAAATAAAAGCATTCTCATGTAGCCACAGACACATAAATCAAAGTACCTTAAACCATTTACAAACGGAATCTGTACTGTCCTCGAGAACAGGCTTAGGCTTCTCGAGTAAATCGTCATAAAGGTGTATAATGGAATTCAGGACTTTATTAAATTGCCTACTAATTGTCTCCCCAGACTGGGCAAATTGTCACTTTATAACTCTGTTCTTAACATCATGTGCTACTATATGTAGAAATATCGCAACCATCTCCTCAACATTCATATTCCTTATGCCACTCAAGCGACCAGTTGTCTTAAGCATGTCACACAATCTATGGAAACTATGTCTATCTGTTCTTGTGTTTTCAAGACATTCTAGGTCACCATTAAAGACCATACGCCTAAGAGTCAATTCTCTCACCAAGGGCTTGTTTGGTACGTGTTTTCGTTTTCTGTTTTGGTTTCGTGATTTTTTACTTTATTGAAATTGGAACTTTAATCCTGATTTGCATTCAAGATTGTAAAAAAAATTCTGTTTGGTACATAGTTTTGGTTTCACAACTGAAATCACAATTTAAAAAAAAAAAAATTGTGTTTGGTACATAGTTTTGGTTTTTAGATTTAGTTTTTATCATTACATTATTTTTTTTTTTTTTTTTTTCTTTCTTTCCTTTTTTTCGCCACCACCCACGTACCCCCTGAAGAAAGTCTTGGTTTGGAATTTGCCATGTAAGTGAATTGGCTTTTCACACTAACGTGAGAGCCTTTGTCAATTAGTGTTTTATTTATAGAGAGATTACATTGTATCAAATAACTAGAATTTAGGAGTGAGTCATGCACACTCCTAAATAGAATAAAATAGCCGTTGCATACATTAAGGAGTAAATATGAGATACTCCTAAATTAAAGGAAAGACATTCCTAAACCAAGAATTATTCTCCTAAGTTTTAGCTAAGCTCTTATTGACTTTATCACTCCCCCTCAAGCTGGAAGTGGGCGGAAGCATAACGCCAAGCTTGGAACGTAACCGTTGAAAGGCTTCTTTTGACAAAGCCTTGGTGAAGACATCTGCAATTTGTAAATGGGTAGGAACAAACCGAGTAACAAGAGCACCAGCGGCTACTTTCTCACGTACAAAATGAACATCCAATTCAATGTGCTTAGTACGAGCATGGAAGACCGGATTCACAGTCAAATGAAGTGCACTAGTATTATCACAAAAAAGAACTGGAGGAGTTGAGAGGTTAATACCGATGTCACGAAGAAGATATAAAATCCATGTAAGCTCAGCAGTAGTAGTAGACATGGAGCGGTATTCTGCCTCTGCACTAGATCTTGAAACAGTAGCTTGTTTCTTTGAGGCCCAAGAGATGCAATTAGCTCCTAAATAGATACAATATCCAGTGGTAGAGCAACGAGTATCAAGACAACCAGCCCAATCAGCATCAGAGAACCCATATAAAGATAAAGAGGATCGAGAAAGTAACCGAAGACCATAATCCAAAGTTCCCTGTAAATAGCGTAAAATACGTTTGACTGCTTGAAAGTGAGAGGTACTCCGGTTGATGCATAAATTGACAAACCATGTTAATAGCATGAGTGAGGTCAGGACGTGACAAAGTGATATATTGTAATGCTCCCACAATACTACGGTAATTAGTGGCATCCACAAGAATAGGATCATTGCGACGAAGATTATGCTTTTGTGCAAGAGGAGTGCCAATAGGATTACAACCAGTCATGGAAGAGCGAGCAAGGATGTCACAGGCATATTTTTGTTGAGAAAGGAACAGACCACCAGAGAAAGGAATGACTTCAATGCCTAGGAAATAATGTAAGGGACCAAGGTCTTTCATGGAAAATTCAGAACTAAGACGAGACACTAACCGGGAGAAGAGAGATGGGGTGTTACTAGTGACGATAATATCATCGACATAGACAAGTAAAAGAATAATGACATTTTTTGAACGAAAAATAAATAAGGAAGAGTCGGCTGTGCTACATTTAAAACCAAGAGTGAGAAGGAATGAGCTAAAACGGTCAAACCAAGCACGAGGGGCTTGTTTGAGACCATAGAGAGCCTTGTGAAGACGACAAACATGATTTGGAAAGCGGGAATTGGAGAAACCTGGGGGTTGTTCCATATATACAACTTCTTTAAGGGAGCCATGTAAAAATGCGTTCTTGACGTCAAGTTGTCGAAGAGACCAACCATGAATAAGTGCAAGAGAGAGGACTAACCGAATTGTTTGAGGTTTGATAACTGGACTAAAAGTTTCATTGAAAATCAATGCCGAAAGACTGGCTTTGATAACTGGGCAACTAATCGTTTCAAGAAAAGCGATCAATGGAACCATCGGACTTAAGCTTTGTCTTGGCTAACACCCAACCTTGGGCAACTAATCGATCCGAACAATGGAACCATCGGACTTAAGCTTTGTCTTGAACACCCAACGTCTTGTCATGGAACCAACATTCCCAGGTGTGGTTGTCATGGAACCAGTTTCAAGGTGTGGTTTAGTTTCAAGGCAGAAATTTTCATCACACATGGCAGCAAACCAATGAGGGCTTTGAAGAGCAGATTTCACAGATTTTGGTTCATCAGTGGGATCAGTGTCTTTGAGAGTTGAGAATTAATTAGGCCAAGCTGGTCACGAGCTTTCTTTCTTGTAACCATCGGATGAGTATTTGTTGAGATTGGAGGAGCATGTGGCATTGGTGCAATGGGTAGATCAAGATATAACTCTAGAGTGCTTGATGGTGGTGTTGAAGTAGCGGAACCATGAGAAGCAGGAGTAGCAACCGAAGAGACCAAGTCCACGTGAGGAGTGGATAATGAAGCTGGAGCTGGAGACACGGTTTGAGGATCCAAAGGCACCGTGTGAATGTTTGAAGCAGTGCTAGTATCTGAAGAGGTGAGGACAGGGGGCACAACTTGTGATGGTAGCACAATAGTTGGAGGAGATGAAGTGTCGGCTGGAGCAGTGACAGGTGCTGCAACAATTGGAATTTGCTCAAGCAAAGGTGCTGGAGACACGACAACTGGAGCGGCTGGAGATATTGCAACTGAAGGTACAGGACAAGTGGCATGGTTTGGTGTTCCAAGGAGAGAAGTTCTAGACTGCACCCGTGAGGTAGAAGTTGAGCTAGAGTCTTTATTCTGCAAAAATTCATTAGAAAATTCCGAAAAAGCAGAAAATGTACCATTGCAAGGTGAAGAAGAGTATAATAGCTTAGGATTAGCATATGGAAAAATTGTTTCATCAAACACAACATGGCGAGAGAGATATACTCTCTTGGATGGAGGATGAAGGCACCGGTACCCTTTATGCGTAGGGCTATAGCCAAGAAACACACATGGATAAGACTTGGCCCCAAATTTATTTTTTGAATAATCCCTCAAATATGGAAAACATCGACATCCAAAAACCTTTAAAGAAGCATAAGTAGGATGAGTACCATATAGTTTGTAAAAGGGAGTTTGCATTTGAATAACAGAAGATGGCAGTCTATTGATCAGATACACTGCTGTTGTAAAAGCATCAACCCACAAATATTTGGGTAGTTGAGCATGAAGAAGCATAGTAAGACCGGTTTCCACAATGTGCCTATGCTTTCTTTCAGCAATACCGTTTTGTTCCGGTGTGCCTGGACAAGAAACATGCTTTACAATACCATTATTATCTAGGTGAGTCAAAAAATCTTGAAGTTCGAACTCACCTCCTCCATCACATTGAAAAATTTTAATTTTTGAATTAAACTGATTCTCAACCATTCTTTGAAAAGAAAGAAATGTTTTAAAAAAGTCAGATTTATGTTTCAAAGGATAGAACCAAGTAAAGAGTGAATGGTCATCAATAAAAATAACATAAAATTTAAAATGTTGAACAGATGAAACAGGGGCTGGTCCCCACAAATCACAATGAATTTTAACTAAATGAGCTGAATCAATCTTTTCATTTAATGAGAAAGGAAGACGACAACTTTTACCCATTTGACAACTACTACAAATATGCTCAGTTTTTAACCAACTAGATACGTCAATGAATTTCTTTGAGTCTAGGACATGAAGTAGCCTAGAATTAGGATGTCCAAGTCTTTGATGCCAAAGATCCACAGGTGCTTTACCGGATTTTATTGCTACTAAAGCTTCAAGGGCTCCCCCTTCCTCCAATGCATATAAGCCACCTTTTCTATGGCCCGTTGCCAAGGTTGCCCCCGTTGTTAAGTCCTTTATCTTAAAACCAAAAGAATGAAATTCAAACAAACATGAGTTATCTTTAGTTAGCTTTGTTACAGATATCAAATTCTTTTTAATATCAGGAACTACTAAAACATCATGAAGATGTAATTTTCCTTGAGGAGAGTATAAGGTTGTATCACCCACATGAGAAATTTTCAGCCGTGTACCATTGCCAACAATAACATGATTATAACCATGATAAATGGAAGGGTATAGGAGTTTACCTTTATCATAAGTCATATGTGATGTAGCTCCAGTGTCAGTATACTAGTTTAGATCATTGTCCTGCGTATCTGACAAAGTGGTGGAGACAAGTGCTTGAAATAAATTTTCATTAGTCTCATGAGAATAATCATACCTGTACCAACATTTGGAGGCTGGATGTCCAAATCGATCACATATTTGACATTGGGTTGGAGGCTTTTGATGTTGCTGGTTGTTATTTGCTAGAAGGTTTCCTCCTTTTGATTGGACTCCACCACGATTTTCAAGTACACCAAAGTGGCCTATATTATTTGTATGACCACGGCCAGAAACATTGGGAGAGAAATTGGCAGGAGCAAATCCACGCCCACGTGAGGAGAAAGAATGACCACGACCACGAAAGGATCTCCCTCTTCCTCTGTTACGTTGGGCAAAAAATGCCATATGTTGATTTGTGTCTTCTTTTTCTTCAACTATGTTCCCTTGAGTACGCATATCATACCCTTGTAGGGCTGTAACATATTGATTAAATGTAGGAAAAGGAGGTTTGGACAGCATTGTAGTATTGAATACCTCATATTTCTTTCCCAAGCAGTGAGATAATTGCACAGTTTTATCTTCATCTGAAACTGGCTTTTGTATTGCTGCAAGACTATCACATATGGACTTGAATTGCATCAAATAATCTCCCAGTGAGACTCCATCTTTCTTTGGCATTTGGAGTTGCCATTTGAGTTGGATTTCTTTTTCCTTTGTAGCTTAGAGGTAGGTGACTTCTAGGCTGGTCCATACTTCACGTGCAGTTGTCATTCCAACAACATGTCCAAGAGCTTCTTCTGAGATTGTACCTGTGATCCAACTTCTCAGCAACAAATCAGTATTCATCCAATCAATAAATTTTGGATTTGGAATTTTCTCACCAGATTCTTTTAGGATGGTTGATTTAGGTGCATCATCTATCAAATGATTTATAAGTTGTAGGCTTTGAATCAATGGAAAGATCTGCATCCTCCATATGAGATAGTTGGAAGCTTTTAGCTTGACTGATACAACTGTGATTAAATTATGCAGATTTCCAGCAGAGAGAGAGAAAGACGTTGAGGAGGCCATTCACGTTTGTAAGTATATCAAGAGCTTAGGGCTTTGATACCATGAAGAAAGTCTTGGTTTGGAATTTGCCGTGTAAGTGAATTGGCTTTTCACACTAACGTGAGAGCCTTTGTCAATTAGTGTTTTATTTATAGAGAGATTACATTGTATCAAATAACTAGAATTTAGGAGTGAGTCATGCACACTCCTAAATAGAATAAAATAGCCGTTGCATACATTAAGGAGTAAATATGAGATACTCCTAAATTAAAGGAAAGATATTCCTAAACCAAGAATTATTCTCCTAAGTTTTAGCTAAGC
This sequence comes from Fagus sylvatica, assembly GCA_907173295.1. Classification (NCBI taxonomy): domain Eukaryota; kingdom Viridiplantae; phylum Streptophyta; class Magnoliopsida; order Fagales; family Fagaceae; genus Fagus; species Fagus sylvatica. Next base: position 52,571,984 of record OU015761.1, on the reverse strand, counting down.
TCTTATTGACTTTATCACCCCCCCCCCCTCCCTATCTTTATACTTTTCCCCCACCAGACATACATCCCCCCTCCCCCATTTCTCTCTTTTTTTCTTCCTTTCTTCTTATTGCTTCCTGAACTTTCCTTGCTGAACATCTTTACTCTTTACAACCCCCTCACTTTCCTTTCTTCTTTTCCAATTTTACATATATCCTTTCATCTTCTTCTTTTTTCTTTTTTTCTTTTTTTCTCTCATCTTTATTTTTTCACCGACTCTCCCTCTCAGCTCTGTTCTCTTTTTCTTTCACCTTTACCTTGCTTAGAAAGGTTTTGATTATTGGAGAGCACGGCTGTTTTGTAATATAAGATGGGTTTAGTGTTGAGAATGTTCTGATTTTTTAGGTGATCACCATGAAAATTTCTGTATAGAGGCGGATGGTGATTTAATTTTGGTAATTTATCCTATAAATTTTATGTGATAAAATTGCTTATGGTCTGCTCTGGTTCTTATTTTATTCTTCCCTTAAATACTATTTTTATTATTTTGCTTTTATTTGTTGTCTTCTTTAAGAGCTGTCTCTCACGATTGTTGCTCATTGCTGGTGTACATTTTTTTTCCTTACTGTGTTTGCGTGAGTAATGAAGAGAGAGAACATGGGTGCCTGGGAGAAGAAGGGAGCGATGTACGGATCTGTAATGGCCGAGAGCAAGAGAGAGAAGCAGAGAAGCTTCTAGAGGAGAGAGAAAAAAATGGGGGAGAAAAGAAGAAACGTGGCCCAGTAACGGTAATAAACTGGGACCCACATATGAATTCAGTTCGGATTTGAATCTGGCTTGGATTCAAAACAGGTGAATGGGTGAACTCAAATTTGGCATGGGACCCACATAAAATTCAAGTTGAGATTTCAATCCTCACTTAAATCACGTGTACCAAACATCATTTTTTTTTTTGTGGGACCCGGTGATTTTGTATTTGAATCACAGAATCCGGATTTGAATCCGGTGTACCAAACATGCACCAAATGTCTATGATAAGAATTCCCACCACTCTTCTTCCTTATAGAACGATATCTCAATATAATAATTGTTGTCAAATAAGTCATAAAAAACAATTGATTAAGCAAATCCATATAAAGCACCAACAATGTGACCACCTTTTTTTTCCTAGCCAAAGGAATCCACGCCATTGATTCTATTAAACATAAACACAAACAACATTATAAGAACAATGCAATGTCTCCATGACTGAATATTTTAGAATTAGATAAATACTACAACAATAGATTTTAGAATTAGATTTTGGAACTTTGTGATTGGTGAATTCAAGGCTTAAGCATTTTTGGTGGGGATTAATTATGATAGAAAATACTAGAGTAGTGTAAGGCAGAGAATTGGGTGTCCCAAATTGTTTTTTTTTTAGTTCTTGGATACTTGAGAGTTGTGGTGCCTAAGCAGTAAGGAGTTACAACTTACAAATCTTTTCTGTGCTCAAACCCCACATGCATGCAGGTATGAATTGTTACAACTTACAAGACTCCACTAATCATTATAATTTTGTAAGCATTCACAGAGATAACCCAGTTTTTATAATCAAGTTTAAAAAGAGAACCATTCAAGAGGAAGTGAACAAGAGTGCCTAACTATTTTTAAAAATTCATATGTTAGCCCTGCATTTATATTTAATTCAAACTGAAAGTTCACTATATCTTTTCACCAGTTCATCTAGTGGCCAAGCTTTTAATAAGGCCCTGACCCATGTTATTAGCATATGAATACAAGAACCATGCAGCTGTTGTGTTGCAAAAATGAACTCAATGCCTCACTGATTCATAGGTATAATATTTGTGAGAGAGATAGAGAGAGAAGAGACAATGATTTTCATATCTTCATGATGATCTTTACACAAACTGCTGAATTTTATTTTATTATGGACAATTCGTGATTTAGAATAATTTTACTACTGATAAAAAGAAAATCAACCATCAACTCCGTCTTAAGATAATTCAAGTTATCATGCAATCTTACGCTAACACTAGAACTAGATCATAATAAAGTTTTGAAGTAGCTGATAGCTGTGTTACAGAGAAGCATACCCAATAGTATACAATATGCAAAATAGCCATGATCACAAAATGTTATGTACTGGAAACAAACATTTGAATGTGAAACACATGAGCAATAAATCAAACCAGGTGGCAGACCTGGAAGCAAGATCGGTTTCCCTAAAAGAAGATATGAAAATACATGGCTTTGGGACAGATTTTCTCAGGAAACAAACAGAGGCTATGAACCTTAGAAATGAGAGAGTGATAGTAGTAATTAATTTCTAGTTTGCTTCTTGGAATCCAATCAGAATACAATGAAAATCTCACAAAGAAAATCACAAAAATACAATGATTTATATAGAAAACGAAGGAAAGCAAAAAAAAAAAATGAGAATCGAGAACTTATCGATGAAAACTTCGGTGTCTGGAAGTTAGAAGGTGATGATTCCGATGAGACTCCGACGATCAAGCACCATTGAAACCGCATGATGAGCCATTTGCTAGAAAGAGGCAGAGAGCCATGAGAGAGAGGCAGTGAGCGGCTAGGGTTTCAACGTGAGAGTTGAGAGAAAATATATCAGTGGCAATTTTTGTAATTACGAAATATTGGCATGGACAATTTTGTCAACAAGATATTTTTTTTAGCATCACGCGTGTTTTTCAAGGGGACAATCTTAGATTCCTCTAATGTAATAAAGTAATCCCATCATCCTAATTTTGTGGGATGTGATTATTTATGTAATCTTACATTACGAATATTTAAACAAACCAAACACCGTGATGTTTCACATTAGGCTAATGTCATTACGATCACAGATACATCACGCGAGCCAAATGCCCCATTATGGGTCGTGGTAGGAACCTAGCAGCGTTGGGATACAAAAGGAGTGCGAAGAAATTTAAGGAAAAATTCGTTATGTTTTCGTAATTTTTTTAACATTTGGTGAGAAGTGGTAACGGAAGCAAACAGAGAGTATTAGAGGTGGGTGAAGTATTAGTTTTTAAACCAAGAGTAGACAAGTTGTAAATAGGCCAAATCTTATATGGGTAAAGTGTATTTTTCCCTTTATATTTTTATAAACAATGACTGATGTCCAGGGGCGGAGGCAGAAAAAAATTTTAGGGTGGGTTAATTACAAAAAAAAAAATCTTGATTGGGTTAATTACTTAATTTAAGTTAATTTTTTTTTTTTTAAATATAGGGAAAACAAAAAACAAAAAACAAAAAACAAAACAAAACCAGCCAAGGCATAATGTGGCTACGCCACTGCTGATGTCACTCCTCTATTGATAGACCAGCCAAGGCATAATGTGGCTACGCCACTGCTGATGTCACTCCTCTATTGATAGACAATGACTGATTCTATAAAATTTTACAAATTCAGTGAATAATATGGTTTGTTGAATTGAATGAGGGAAATTTCCTAGTGTTTCGTGGCGACTTAATTAACTCTAAGAATATTCCACTGAATTCAATTTATGCGTCCAAGTCCAAGTTTAAATATTATTACGTGTTCATTTAAAAAGTCCAAGTAAACGAAGAAACAAACAAGAAGATAAAAACGAAGCTGCCATATTCTTGCCAAATGGACCTCGAATCAATCGTATGAATTTTTTTATGCCAGCAGATGAGGTCATCCTTGTTTTGAGTTAGTGTTGTCATTGAGGCCTGTTTGTAAGTTTCTCCGTTTTAATAACATATTCATTTTATTATCAATAAAAAGTAAACGAAGGAACAAGCACAGAAGATGCGGAATAGTATCTTGTCTATATATATATATATAATAAAATTTTCATTTTATTATCAATAAAAAGTAAATGAAGGAACAAACACAGAAGATGTGGAATAGTATATATAGATATTTAATAAAATCTTCATTTTATTATCAATAAAAAGTAAACGAAGGAACAAGTACAGAAGATGCGGAATAATATCTTATCTATATATATATATATATATATATATAATAAAATCTTCATTTTATTATCAATAAAAAGTAAACGAAGGAACAAGTACAGAAGATGCGGAATAGTTTCTTGTCTATATATATATATATATTTAATAAAATCTTCATTTTATTATCAATAAAAAGTAAACGAAGGAACAAGTACAGAAGATGCGGAATAGTATCTTATCTATATATATATATATATATATATAATAATAATCTTCATTTTATTATCAATAAAAAGTAAACGAAGGAACAAGTACAGAAGATGCGGAATAGTTTCTTGTCTATATATATATATTTAATAAAATCTTCATTTTATTATCAATAAAAAGTAAACGAAGGAACAAGCACAGAAGATGCGGAATAGTATCTTATCTATATATATATAATAAAATCTTCATTTTATTATCAATAAAAAGTAAACGAAGGAACAAGTACAGAAGATGAGAAATAGTATCTTGTCTATATATATATATATATATATTTATATATATATATATATATATATATATATATATATATATATATATATATATATATATATATATTTAATAAAATCTTCATTTTATTATCAATAAAAAGTAAACGAAGGAACAAGTACAGAAGATGCGGAATAGTATCTTATCTATATATATATATATATATATATATAATAAAATCTTCATTTTATTATCAATAAAAAGTAAACGAAGGAACAAGCACAGAAGATGCAGAATAGTATCTTGTCTATATATATATATATATATATATACTTTTCTTGTAAGGCTACATATATTGGTATATAAAGGGTGGGTATATGGTTTGCTTTAACATGTTTAACTCTAAAGAAATGGGTGTGAAATTGGTAATGCGAATTACATCCTTACTTCTGCTGACATATGGATTAGCAGAAGCGAAGGCACCAATTGCAAAACCGGGCTGTCCAACTGACTGTGGAAATGTTAGTATTCCATACCCGTTTGGGACCAGAAGGGGCTGCTACATGAACCAGTCGTTCGAAATTGTTTGCAATGGAACTGGCAGCTCCACTAAAGCTTTCCTGCCCAGCTTTTACATGATGGAGGTGCTTACTATCAGTATTAGTGATCCGGATTATATTATTTATGAGCCCGGAGTCATTCGAGTCAACATGCCAATTATTTCTTCTTCGAATTGTAATGTTTCTCGTTCGAGAAGTGGTGGTGTGGATATGACAGGAAGTCCTTTTTTCCTCTCGTCATATCGCAATACATTCATTTCGGTTGGTTGCAACAACATGGCCCTAATGACCGGTATTGATCCCATGGTGGTGGTTGGGTGCATATCGGATTGCAATAATAAAAGCATGACAGACAAGGAAGTTAAATGCTCAGGTTTCAACTGCTGCCAGACCACAGTCCCTATTGGGATTCAAGTACTTAATGTAGATTTCAAAAGGATAGACGAAAGTAAAGCTAGTGAAGAATGCAAATATGCCTTCCTAGCAGACCGACAATGGTTGGAGTCAAACAACACAGATCCCTCTTATGATGTGCAGCATTTGGAATACGTTCCTGTGTTCCTGGAGTGGACAGCATCACCTAACTTTTCCAACATGGAATCTTCAACAGAGTTACGTAGAAGGAATGCATTTTGGTATTATACAAGTTACGGAGTCAGGTTTTACTCTTGCCTTCGTGGATACGAAGGAAATCCTTATCTTCCCACGGGATGTCAAGGTAAACTAAAGTTCAAATACCATAAGTAATCCAGTTTTCACTAAATTTACATAATAGTTTTTAGCAAAAAATACACTTTTAATTCTTATATTTTAGGTGTGTTTTCATTTTGGTATCTAAGTTTCATGTGTTATATTTGATAAGATTATTATTTTTTAAATTAAGGTAAATAAGGAGGGTAAGGACTCAAATGAACTTGTATCTAAAATTTAAAGACTAAAGTGAAACGTTACAAAATATATGGACCAAAATGAAAACACCCTAAAATATAAGGAACAAAGTATATTTTGCCTAGTTTTTACACCACTTACAACACTAAATCACGTAAAGTAAACTAAACGTATTCTTCCTCACCAAAAAAAATAAATAAATAAAAAGAAAAAAAATAAAAAGAAAAGAAAAAATGTGGACATTAATATCTACAAATTAGATATCAATATTCATAAATTATAGATATTGATGTCCACTTTTTTTTAAACGTATAAGGAAATGGTGTAGCAATGATGTATACAAGAGTGCTTTCACTCTAGACAGAACATCAAGTATGAAATGTATATATATATATATATATTTTTTTTTTCTTTTATGTTTTCTTTTGGAGAAGAACAATTCACTATGATTAAGGTTGCATTTAGTAAGACTTTTGCAAAATAAATTTTAAATTCTGGGAGAATGAATTTTGGTAGAATATAATATATTCATTTGAAATATAAAATTTTTTATTATGTTGAAATTATTATTAAATTATAATTATACTAAATAAAATTATGTTTCGTTATGTCGAGAAAGAAACAAAAAATAAAATAAAATAAAATAAAAAATAAATGTCAACTGAGTCGAAGTGATCAGAAGACGAGACTGAAAATGTGTGATTTGAAATAGGGAAGATTCATTTCACAGTGAAATTATTGTTTTTAAATAAATCTAAAAGTATATATGTTTGATGTTACGTTATTCCAAATTTATTCAAGAATTATCTCTGATTTTTATTAACATATCATCATGTACTAAATTTATAAACAAAAATATTTCTTTATCAAAAAAAAATAAACAAAAATATTTCAATTGGTTAATTTTTTTTTCCCTTCCGGGGTACTAATAATAGGGGAGCAGTCAAGTAGTTAGCATATTTAATTCGAATTGCTATTATTACACCAGTATAATGCCAGCATCTAAAGTACCACCGTTAGCTATATAAAACTTTTAAATGCTTTTTTTTTTTTCAAAAAACAAAATTTGGTATGTGTTTTTCTCTAACAAAAATACTTTAAACATATGCCGTACTATACTCCCACAAAAACACTCCAATTTAATCATTTCTCTAAACCTATATCCACTAGAATAAAATTTTGTGCATACTATTAAAAAAAATACATACAATTACAATGAATATATCCCTACAAACCAATGAATTATCGATAACAATAAATTTAAAGGCACAACCATTTTGACAACAAAATTTATAACTATCGAGATATCATATTGTGAATGGTAGACAATAAAATAATATCAGCAGTGGGTTTAAATGAGAATCAATTAAAGACTGCTAAGTCAACATTACTCTATTGTAAAAAAGGTCCTATTAACGAGTGTCCTTAGGACAATAGTCAAAGAAGCATTTAATGCTTCCACTTTATGGAAAGTAATAAAATTTTAATATTAAAATAATATAAAAATAACTTTTAAAGGTATTTTAGTCTATCTATTTATTATTTTAATATTAAATTTTTTTTATTTCCAGAAAAGTATAAGCATTTAATGTTCCTTAACCATTGCCCTAAGGGTACTGGTTAACAAAATCCTTATGAAAAATATTATGGTTGTAACATTACTCTATTAACAAATCTATTTTTCTTTTCAAAAAATGTACATCACATCACAATTTATTATTCTTAACCTGTACCGTGTGTGAAATAAATTTAAAGCTTTTATTAATTTGTTTGTCTTCTTGTACCTATCAGATATAAATGAATGCGAAAATGATCAACTCAATTATTGCCCCATCAAGACAGAATGTGAGAATACTGAAGGTGGTTTCAATTGCAACAAACGACAATCTCGACTAAAAATAGCCATTATAGGTATGTCCCTATGCTCATTAAATAACATAAGGTCCATGACATTTAATTTGGCAAAAAAAAAAAAAAGTCCGTGACATTTAAGAGGGACAATACAAAAATACATCCATTGCATCTATGGCGATATATAATTCTAATTTTCATTTAATTCTATTAGAATTATTATTTTTAATTAGAATATTTTAATGGATGTTATGGTTCTTTCTCTTGCATTGAATATGCATTCCTCTTACTTCTTTTTCTACAGACAAGAATCTTCCACATTTGAAATGAAATGTAGAGTATTCATTTCTTAGTCTAAATTAAATATTTTAGATCTAACAATATACAGACTGCCATGTTATTTAAAATTTTAAATAACAAGACATTTTGTACACCGTTAAATTTGTGAAATAAAATCTAAACCATGAAATGAACAAATGAAGAGATTTTTAAATGAAAGAAGGATTTTGGTTAATCCCAGGCAATAGTGAAAGTTGATTTTAATAATGAGCACTACGATACATTTTTCTTTTTTAAGGTAGTAAATTTAGTAAGAATTTATAGGAAGAATTCGCCAATTAGTAGTTTAAACTCATGTAACGCGAGACTAGCCAGGGACTTCTTCCAAAGTTGGATGGAGCCATCAGCCATGTAACTGAAAAAATAATAAAAAATAAAAATTGGGTGACAAAATGTCCCAAACTCAAAAGCCCCTGTAGTGCCATTTAAAACACAATAGACCAAATTTACATATTAGATATTACCATAAAAATCTAACATCTAACAGTACATTTACTTTTTCCCAGAAAGAAAGGTGGGAAAGATGTTTCCAATTCATCATACTTTTCTTCAAAACAGTTTTAGAATTATTCATATTGCTATATGGCCCAAATTTGGGTTGATGTGTTATCTTTTTTAGTTGCTTGACTTTTGCAGTTATTGGTACAAGCCTTGGGGTATTGTCTCTACTCACTATTACATGGTGGTTATACAAAGTGATAAAGAAAAGAAAAGAAATCAAGCTCAAGAAAAAATTCTTCAAAAGGAATGGTGGTTTATTATTACAACAACAATTATCATCAAGTGAAAACAATGTTCAGAAGACAAAGTTATTCAATTCAAATGAGTTAGAAAATGCAACTGATCGTTTTAACGAAAACAGAATACTTGGTAAGGGTGGACAAGGTACAGTTTACAAAGGAATGTTAGTTGATGGAAGAATTGTGGCAATTAAAAAGTGCAACACAGTGGATAATGGGAATCTTGAACAATTCATTAATGAGATTATCATTCTTTCACAATCAACCATAGAAATGTAGTTAAGCTACTCGGGTGTTGTTTAGAGACGGAAGTTCCTTTGTTAGTTTATGAATTCATTTCCAATGGCACACTTTTTCAGTATCTCCATGAGGAAAATGAAGAGTTTCCATTTCTAACATGGGAAATGCGCTTAAGGATTGCCACAGAAGTTGCAGGAGCTCTTTCTTACTTACACTCAGCAGCTTCACTACCCATTTATCATAGAGACATAAAATCTTCAAACATTCTCCTTGATGACAAATATAAAGCAAAAGTAGCGGATTTCGGGACTTCAAGATCAGTGGCCATAGACCAAACTCATGTAACCACACTAGTATGTGGTACTTTTGGATACTTGGATCCAGAATACTTTCAAACAAGCCAATTTACAGACAAGAGTGATGTTTACAGCTTTGGGGTAGTCCTTATTGAGCTTTTAACTGGAGAAAAACCAGTTTCTTCAACGAGATCTCAAAAAGGTAGAAGTTTATCTACATATTTCATTCATTCGGTAAAAGAGAATCGTCTCTTTGATATTCTTGATACTCAAGTAAGGAGGGAGGAAAAAAAAGAAGAGGTCATGGCAATTGCTAACCTTGCAAAAAGATGTTTGCACATGAATGGAAAGAAACGGCCTACAATGATAGAGATCATGATGGAGTTGGAGGGAGTTCAAAAAATACCTCATGTTCAACCAAATTTTGAAGAACTTGAATATGTTACAAATGAAGAAATGGGGCCTGGTAATGCTATTTCTATTTAAAAAAGATCAATTTTACAAACTGGCATAGCTTCATCATCTGACATCCTACCACTTTCATCTTTCAATTCACATTGATCAATAAATTATCTGTTTTGTAGTCATTTATTTTATTTCATGTTGTAAACTATTATAACTTCTCTAACACCTATCTATTTAATATATTTTACTAGGGATGGAAATTCATGTTGATGGGTTGTGTTTGTGTCGTGTCGAAGTATGGGTATTCTATTAATTATGTCTACCATAAGATGACCCATTTATTAAGCTGTTTGACACAACATGAGCCACATAACATGCTTAATAAATATTTTGTGTTGGGTTGACACGAATATGTCCCATTTCAACCCGTTTGACAAACATGTATTCGGTTGACACGTATATGACTCGTTTTAACACATTTAAAGAATATGACCAAAAATGAATAACATATTTGTAAGAACATAAATTATAATAATTAAAAACAAATGAATTCTAGGACAGACAAGACGGACTTTCCTTGAACAGCAGGACCACCAAAAGTCAACACACAAGAAGTTCAAAAAATAGAAAAATACTAGTAGAAAATATAAGAGCAAATGACGGAATTGCATGAAATTTTGTGACATGAATGGAATCGCCGTGAGGAGGGATGATCCACGTCGCTTTTCAGGCAAATTCGTTTGTTTAGGCTTTCTATTATTCAATTTGATGTTTATGGTAATTGTTCTTTTTGTTATAATTTTCAATTTAAAATTCAGAATAAGCTCCTATCCGTGTTGGGACAGTTCCTATAATTAGTATGAGTTGATTTTGTAATTAACTCAGCTTTTCCTTTTTTGGAAATTTTTCATATTTTTAGCCTAATTTTGTGTCTAATGTCTACCACGAATTAGGGTTTCCTAGTAGCCCTGTGAGTTATTTAGTATTTATATTATACCTATAGCCTCCAAGGTAGTTAGCTTTTGATTTATAATATTTCTAAAAGAGTTTTCTCTTCTCTTCTTCTTTATTCCCAGTGGATTCTAGAGTTTTATCACCAAAGGAGAATAACGTATTCTTGTCCCTACTATTTTGCTACATCACATAATGACACCAATTTAATTACTAATAGAATATAAGATAAGAGTTTCTATTTCAATACAATGAAATTCCACTGTTCCACCCAAATTTAGAAATACAAAATCTAAGAAATATAATTGAAATGGATTTTTTTTTTCTTTGTATTAGGTAAAGGGTTAAAGATTTTAATGTTTCAATGAAGAATTTATCAATATAATTATAAAAAATTCTTTAAATTACTCAATTCCATATTTAAAATTGAAATTTATGTTGAATAATAATGCAATTTATTTATATGGATTAAATGGGTTCATGTCAAAATAGATCAAATCATATTGACAAAAATAATAAACCGGGTCATTTCGGGTTGATTGCGGGTTAAACAAGTCAACATAGAATTGACTCGTTTATTAATCATGTCAAAGGAAGTCAAACCTATTTACACTAAATACTAACCCACAAAAAGGCATATTGTGTACATGTCGTGTTCACAGATTGGGGAAAATATTGTTAGGGGCCTATATTTTGTGAATCATTAATGAATATTTGGCATAGGATTGACTTGAGTGTACATAATAATAAATTTATTTTCATAGGATTCAATTCACAATCCATTAATAATGTACTATACGTACCCTTGATTTTTAAAGTAAAAGTTAACTGGTCAGTAATCCGTGCAATGCATGAGAAAGTTTAAAATAATATGATTTTATCTCTTTTTATTTTATTTTATTTTATTTTTGTCTAAAAATATGAAATTTGATAATTAAGGTAATTATTTTAAGCATTTATTAGTATTGTGTTGTATATAGAACTATATATTCTAACATTAAACATTTATTATAATTGTGTTTGTATATGAAACTATATATTCTACCTTTTAAATAAAATATGATGCATTAAGATTCTAATGGAGGGTTTAAATATAGAATAAAATTTAAATTCAATTATAAAATCTTATTACACTAATGACATGTAAAATTGTGAGATCTCAAAAACTTATATGGCACACTACCATGAGATCAACCAAAATTCAAATTGTTTTAGTTTTATATATTTTAGTAGAGGGCCTTTGCGTTGCGCGATTAATGCTTTAAGTTTCTGTGTGAGAATGTTTTATAATCAAAAAATCTTTTTCTTTTCTGTTCTTTTTAGATAATATTAGTCAGTAACCCATGCAACGCACAAGAAAGTTTAACATAATATGACTTTTTCTCTCTTTAATTTTTTGTCTAAATATGAAAATTGATAATTATGATAATTATTAAAAGAAATTTATTATTATTGTGTTTATATATAGAATATAGGGATAAATATAGTAAACCTACTTGTGGTTTGGGTTGATTTCATGTTCCTTACCTGTGGTTTGAAAAGTGTCACTTTACCCAACTTGAGATTGGCTCCATTATACCATCGTTACCCATCTCACTTTTTCCGTTTAAAAAAACAAATAAAATACCAAAATCATAGAAGAAAATAGATCAAACAAGAACAAATAATCACTCCAACAAGAACAAAATGGATCAAACCTAAAACTCACTCTCAAATGCTTCAACTATTAATTAATCTCAAACAATAGCAAATAATCAAATTGATCACCATTGAACAATTAAATCCAAATCATTTGGCATAAAAACCATAAAAACCAAATACACCCAGAAACGTTAATTGATTCAGATCTAGTAATGAATCAAATATTTAACGAAACCCAGAAACACAAACGTAAAAAGAGAGAAGAGGTATCAAAAGGTGATTCGGTATCCTTTTTAAGAAAACAGATGGTATGTATTATTTGAATCAAATAGTTACATTTGGCACATCAACCACTATAGTAGTGCCAATGTGAGTATGAATATCTTCTAACCAGATAACTTCACCACCATGTACCTATGGATCATGGAGAAGATCCATTTCTCACCTAGAAACCAACCTTGATGTTGAAATCATTTTCTTAACCGGTCCCTCGGTTATTGTATATCACAACTTTGGTTTTAATGAGGAGAAGATGATTTGAAACAAGAGAAGTGATGTTCTTAGCCTCTTGAGAAGGATGCTCGTTTTCTTAGTTAGAGAACTTAAGAAAATACAAAATAGCGAAATCCTCAAAGCACTTTTTCTATCACTCTTTCTCAAACAATTTTGCTATAGTTTTGCCTAGAGTTTTTCGGGGAATTTTCTGAGAAAATAGCGAAATCCTCAAATCACTTTTTCTATCACTCTTTCTCAAACAATTTTACTATAGTTTTGCCTAGGGTTTTTTGGGGAATTTTCTGTGTGTTGGAAATGGTGAAATGAGGATGCTTATATAGGAAATGGAGTGTGGGAGCTAGTGTGGCCGGAACTACAAAACCCTAACTAACCATTGTCAACTCTCCAATATGGTAAGTTGAGACTGGTATGAAAAATTGAGTGATTCTGGGGATCTGTCTCAAAGTGATGTACGCCTACTAGGTGTAGGCGTACGCCCATATGAAGGAGGTGTACGCCTAAATGAGGCGCGGGGTCTCTTGAGCGTGAAGAGGAGGCATATGCTCAATTAGTTTGGTTCCGATTCTTGGGCTTTGATTGGGTTTGAGCTTGTTCAAGGTTTCTTACCAGGCTTACTACACAAAGTTTCTTTTGATAGATTGGGGTATTATCATCATTGGGACTGGGGATTCCGGATATTGGTAGGTACAAAATGTGGTGTCTACATAATCTTTAAGCCTACAAATCCTAAACAACATCTCATTGAATGCCAGACCTGAACACAATTGCTAAATAAAATAGAACCAATTTTGTCAACCTCCTTTGATGCCTTTGTCTCTATTCTTCTGCCTACAACATCCCGGACAAATGTGGACATTTTTTCTCTACATCACATCCACTAGGCTTGACTCGAACTTGAACGGTAATTTTCGAAGGAGAACTCTTTGGCCTAGCCCTTGGTCCAATCCCAAATTAAATTTTGAGTGTTGTACAAGGATTAGGATGTGTAAGCTATAAATTGCAATTTTTGGGCATAGGTTTAAGGCTAAGTGAAGGTACTCTCCTTTTCAAACTATTGGAACTGATATGATATGTGAATTGAAACTTTTCTGAATTTTGTTTTTGTTTAACAGTTTTGTCTGTTATTATTCTTTATTATGTCATGTGCTATGTATATAGATTGGTGAAGTAGGTGAAGTAATTAATAGATCGGTGAAGTAATTAATATCTCCAGTAGTAGGTTGATCTTTGCACATGTTGTTTTGTCTTCTTTATCGGGGGTTTGTTTGCAATTGAATGTTTGATATGTCAAGATCTAAGTCTTTGGGTCAAAGGAACTAAATTTGTGGTTGATAGAATTTGTTTGTCCGTTCTTGAAATATATCGATTAAGAGAGAAGAATTCAGAATAGTTTCCTGTTATGACAGATTACTTCTTTTTCTGCATTATGAAAAATTTTGTGGGAAAAAGTTTAGAATTGCTTGGAAATTTCAATTGGCTGTAAGTTAGTAAGAAGTTTTATTATGTTTTTTTGCTGAATAAGAAGTTTTATTATGTTAAAAGTGAACAAAATATCACAAGCTTTTGTTAAGAAGTAGTGATGTTACCTTGGCATATTAGGGTCAGTTTGGGATAGCTGTTTCAAAAAGTGTGTTTTTAAAAATAACAATTTTAAAACGTGTATTTTAAAAACACAATTTTTAAAATCATAATTATGCGTTTGGTAAAACCTGTAAAAAATTATTGTTTCTATCATGTTAGTGTTTGGATAACATTCATTTAAAGTAGCTGTTTCAGGTGAAAATTACAAAAAAATGACATAACTGAAGGAAAGTTTCAAAATTTGTTGTACCATTAAAATGAGAGAAATAAAAAATACAAAACTTCTAGAAAAGAAAATACCCCTTACAAGTCCCAATGTCACACCACAACCACACACCACACACTTGTCATTTCACCAAATATCCAAGGATATTTTAGTCATTCAATTCACTTTCAGATTGCTAACTTAGGAACTATCTAGCTTTCTCTCATTTCAGGATCATGCCGTTCACTGTGGAATGTTTTTTTCATTTTTGTTTCTAGAATGTCATCTGCATCTTTACGCAACAAAGTGAGTAAGTTTAGTTGCAAGTCGTGGTCCATTTCAAAGCCATTTTTGTGTATAGAATGTCATCCCAGCATCTCTCTTTGTGCTGCAAATCTATGAAGAGCAGATTTGATACAATCGATTTGTTTCTTCTCCTTTATTTTATTTTATTTATTTATTTTTTTTTTCTTTTAAGTTCAATAGATGGCTACCTGAGATTCGGAGGAGTGGTGAATGAGTAGCAGTGTCACAAGGGAGAAGACAACAATGATAAGTCAAAATATTTGAGGGCATTTTGGATATTGAGGATCTAAAGATATCACGGTGATTTTTTGGGTTATAAAAAGCGCGTTAATGAAAAAGCTACCATGTGGTGCGAATTTAAAACGTGATTTTTTGCGTTTTTTAAAATGTAATTCCTTTAAAACCACAATGCCAAACACACAGCATTTTGCGATTTTAAAGAAAAACGCACTTTTTCCTCGCAAAATCACAAGGCCAAACTGGCTCTTACTGAAACTCAAATCTATTGTTATGCAAGAAATTGGTGATTGGTTATATTATATATATCTTGTGAGAACCACAACCCTTAAAATTTTAATACAAAAAGGTCTAAGCATGATTTTCAAAATTGTGCATTGGTGATCTCACTATGTTCCTTCCTAATCTTAAGGGAAACCACAATGTAGTCGCCACTTAATTTTACAAAATTAAGAAAAAATACATCTTTATTAATTGGACGAATAAATACAACAATTTTTTATAAATAAATAAATTACAGAGTTTTGGTCCTAGATACAATCTAAAAAGAATAAAAATTACAAGGCTTTGATTCCTAAGTACATTCTAAAAATAAGGAAATACAAGGATACAAACTAATCTAACTTTCCCACAATATTAGGATTCGAGGGTTAGAGGATTTGATGAAAAAGTGTTAGACACCCAGCTAACCTGACAAAAGTCAGACTCTAAGGATACACTAGCCTATAGTTCACGACTCAATCAAACCCTTCTTGCATTGACTCACATCATCATACAGTACACGCAAGCAAACAAGAGAAGATAAAATAGTGATTAATCAACAGTAATTTAAATGTCTAAGCATGCATACGGCATACCTAATTAAAATCAAGAATTTAAGTTTCAAGAAAATATTACGTTATACTCAGAAAAATCAAAAACAGCAAAGTAAAATGGCAGAAAAAAGTTTATGCCCAAAATGACTGATTTTTACCAGAATGCATATCGGCACCCACGGGAGCCAGATCGGCTTCCAGGTCAAAACCTGGGTGCTGATCATAATTTGTCTAAGATATCAATCTCAGCCCTTCATGAAAGTTGCTCCTTTTTATCATTTTGAACATTTATTGACTGTGATCATCAACCTAGCATGTTCCTAACTCCGTTTTTAAAATTAATCATACAAACTCATGAAAAATCCTCAAAATCAATCCTAAATTAAAACTACATTCAAACAATTATGATTTCACATTAAAAAAATATAGAAAAAAAAAGAAGAAGAAGGAATTTACCTGCATATGTTGGGGATGAGGCTTCTTAATCGAGAATACCTGATCCAACCTGAAATTGTTTGACAAAAGGTTTGCTAATATTGAATAAAGGGGATTAAATTGAATTAAAATGGTTGGAGATAAAATTGTGAAGTGTGCCTTTGCAATTTCTGAACTTTTAATAAGAATACTCTCTATGCTCTTATAAAAAGTCCTATTCTTCACAAAAATTCAGATGAATTTTGCTTCAGATTTAAATCAGTAATTTTTCCAACCTTTCATGTGTGAAGAGGTTTTTGTATTTATAGTGGAGGCTCCAAACAACCTTTCCCGAGTTTTGGACCCAAAGGAAATTCATTAGAAGTCAAAAACTGAATTGTTTGCACAAGAGTTTGATTTTATGTAAAATTCTTATTTAGGTGCCGATCAACACCCAAGTAGATCTGATCGGCACCCTGGTAAAAACCTGGAGCCGATCAGCCTAAAGTGGATAATTCCAAACTTTTTTTATTCCATTCCACTTCTAACTGACTTAGATTTCTTCTAACCAATTGTTTTCTGTATTTTACATTTTTAATTAATTAAATAATAAATAATGGGATATTTATTTATTAAAATAATTATCCATTACTTAAAAATTAATTAATTTGAAATTATCTTTTATAAATTATCTTGTGTATTAATACTTACCATATTGGAGTGTTTCAACTAGTAGGAATTAATTATAAATTAATTTTAATTTAATCCTTTGGAGGACCAATCAAATTAATTTAAAAATAATCATTACCCTTTATTCACTATAGTTTAAAAATAGTAAAATTAATGGTTGCAAAATGGGGTGTCAACATATCTGAGTCCTAGTGCTTTTGTATTGTTTTTTGATTTGTGTATAATTTACAGAGAGGGAACATCTATTAGATGTCCATGGCTTCCCCCACAGTGAGTTGAAAATATCTACAATATCTACTGCACTTTCTTCTTGCATGCATGGAGCACATACCCTTGATAGTAATATTATGATAGCACAAGCACTAATGAAGGACCCCATATCGTTTGTAACATTCCTTCTCTTGAGTAAAACTGATTGCTGACTTAGAAAGTAACATTCCAATATCTCCCACTCACCTTAATCCAATGAATTAGCTACATTATTACTTTCTGTTTCCAATCACTTTTTGTTTCTTTGGTTGCCATTTGTAGTTTTTGAGTCTTGGGTGTTATGTGCTTTATGTTGCTTCTATTTCTTCGGTTGCATAAACTTTCTCTTACTTTGGTGCTTTTACTAGCAACAGACCAAGTTATGAGGTCTGGGAGTTTCTTGGAAAACTAAAGTAACAAACATTGTTCAGAGTGGTCTTTAGAAGAATCTTATTCAGTTTGCTTCTTCTTTTCTTCGAAAGTTAGTTGTCTGGTTCAGCTACATTTTCTTTAGCTTGGTAATGAGGCATAGGCTCTGATCTGACTTGGTAGAGATATGTGAAGGACCAGATACTCTGATGTAGGCCAATAATGACCTTATATTATGGGGCTTAAGGTCTCTTTGAAAACAATTAGTGCAAAGTGTGATTTTTCTGTTTGGTTTTTGTTATTTTAATTTTAAATGCAAATATTTTTACTATTTGTGATAGTGCTTGTGGGTTTTATATATTGTAGTTTCTGTGATATTGGAGCTTTCTGCCAATGCCACTATGGTTTAGTAAGTAAGGTGATCCAATTGAGTGAAAAAAAAAAAAAGAACTTGTTGAACGATACCACAGAGCAATATTGTATTGGGGCAAAACAATATGGATAGCGGGTCACCTTGATATGGTCCTCTCATATATTCTTCCTCTTGAGGGAAAAGATAGGCTTTCCCTTTAGTTGACAGGATGACAATTTCCTTCTCTTTCCTATTGCTTTATACAAATTTTACCACATCTTGAGAATTATATATGTAAGAGCCTTGCTATATTGTACTAGACCATTCTCTTTTGAGAGAGAAAGTTTGTTTCTTGAAAGCTATAAATAAGATATTCAGATGAAATTGATTATCTATAGTTTGATGGTATTTAACAATAGAAACAATCTTTGACTTACAACATCTCAAACTATGAAGAAAAAAAAAATTTATTTTAATTGTTTTTCTGTGCATCACATGGTTACAGCAAATTAGAAATTTGAAAATATTAGTATATCAAGTTATTCGCGCAGAAGAATCAAGCAAATTAGTGATGGCTTGTGTGCAACGACTTTTCTTATCCTTTTATTCTTCACTCTTAGAAAATGATCAGAAGGATCTCACTCCTTTATTTTTTGGGTAAAATGTATCTACAACACTCCCTTGAACTTTGAGTGAGTTGTACTTAGAACCCTGTACTTTACTTTTAACCAATTTACTATTTAAACTTTAGAAATGTGCCAAATAACCCTTCAGATCAATTGCCATCCACTTTTCTGTTGAGTGCATCAGGTGTCAATAATAAAAAATATAAAACAAATTAAAAATTACAATCGTTTTAGATCTATGGTCCAATCGAGAGAGAGAGTGCTCCGGTCTCCTGATTACCTGACACTGCCACCACAACAGCCACAACGGCACCTCGCCACTAGCCACGACGGCAAGCCACCACGAGTAGCACATCTCGCCGGCAAGAGAGTTCTCCTTCCCTCTCTCTATTTTCCTATTGCCGGTAAATCAGAAAATTTTATTCAAACAAGCTGGAGAATGGAGAAATAGAGAAAGACAAGGGTGTTTATGGTCTGATCTAATATTTGGGTCAATTTATGGTCCAGCTTCCTGTAAACCTCCACTGCTTCAACCTGTTGGTAGTCAAAAAGACATGGGTGTTCATGAGCCTATGCTAATGAGCTCTACGGATTGGTACCCATCTACAATTCATGGTGATTCTGATTTGATCTCAAAGAATAAGAATGACCATACAATCATTGGGAATCCAACCAAATATGTTTTTACGATAGAGTTTTCTTTCCTAGATGACTACTTGGTTAGTCACCCTGTTGAGAAGGTTGAGAATTTGGGCTTTGGAGGATTTGTCAGTCAGAAGTCAAATGCCAAAGATAATGCATCAAACAAAGAAAAACTTATTATTAAAAGTCATGAAAAAAAATCAGTAGCAATAGGGAAGGAGAATGGAGATGTGTGACTCGTGGTGGCTTTCTGTTGTGGCTGGTGGCGCGGTGCCATCGTGGCTGGTATAGTGGCGGCGTCAGATCCGCAAGAGACCGGAGCTCTCTCTCTAATCAGACGACAGTAATTATTTTTTTTTTTTTGTGTTTTTAATTAGGGACACGTGACCCTCACGTGATGCATTTGACAGAAAAGTGGACGACGATTAAACAGAAGGGGTTATTTGACACATATTCAAAGTCTAAGTAGTTAATTAGCTAAAAGTAAAATACAAGGGATCTAAGTACAATTCTCTCAAAGTTCAAGGGATATAGATGTATTTTACCTTTATTTTTTTTATAAACATTGATATCACTCCATTCCTCTATTGAGAGACAATGACTGATTCTAGAAAATTTTACAAATTCAGTGAATTGTTGAATGAAGGAAATTGCCTAGTGTTTCATGGCAGCTTAATTAAGTCTAAGAAAATTCCTCAATTTAGGCGGCCAAGTCCAAGTTGGAATATTATTACGTGTCCATTTAAAAAGTCCCAGTAAGCGAAGGAACAAACACAGAAAATGCGGAAAAGTATCTTTTTTTTTTTTTTTTGAATAATAATGCGGAAAAGTATCTTGTCTAGCTATATATATTTACTTTTCTTGTCAGTCTACATATAATATTGGTATATAAAGGCTGGGTATATGGTTATCTATAACTTGTTTAACTCCAAAGAAATGGGTGTGCAATTGGTAATGCGAATTACATTCTGGTTTGTTGAATGAGGGAAATTGCCTAGTGTTTCATGGCAGCTTAATTAAGTCTAAGAAAATTCCTCAATTTAGGCGGCCAAGTCCAAGTTGGAATATTACACGTGTCCATTTAAAAAGTCCAAGTAAACGAAGGAACAAACACAGAAAATGCGGAAAAGTATCTTGTCTAGCTATATATATATATATGTACTTATTAAATATAATATATATATATATATATATATATATATGTACTTTTCTTGTCAGTCGACATTAATATTGGTATATAAAGGCTGGGTATATGGTTTTCTATAACTTGTTTAACTCTAAAGAAATGGGTGTGCAATTGGTAATGCGAATTACATTCTTACTTCTGCTGACATATGAGTTAGCAGAAGCAGCAGCACCAATAGCAAAACCCAATTGTAAAAGTAGCTGTGGAAAAGTTCAAATTCCATTCCCGTTTGGAATAGAACCCGATTGCTACTTGGACCAGTGGTTCAAAATTGTTTGCAATGAAACTGGCAGCTCTGCTAAAGCCTTCCTGCCCAGCATTGACATGATGGAGGTGCTGAATATCAGTATTAGGGATCCGGATTATTCTATTTATAATCCCGGAGTCATTCGAGTCAACATGCCAATTATTTCTCCTTCGAATTGTAATGGTTCGAGAAGTGCTGGTGTGAATATGACAGGAAGTCCTTTTTTCTTCTCGTCGTATCGGAATGAATTCATTTCGGTTGGTTGCGACAACTTGGCTGTAATGACTGGTATTGATCCCATGGTGGTGGTTGGGTGCAGATCGGATTGCAATACAAATATGATAGACAATAAGGAAGTTAAATGCTCGGGCTTCAACTGCTGCCAGACCACAGTCCCTACTGGGATTCAAGTATTTGATGTAGATTTCAAAAGGATAAACGAAGGTAAGGCTAGTGAAGAATGCAAATATGCCTTCCTAGCAGACCGACAATGGTTGGAGTCAAAAAACACAGATCCCTCTTATGATGTGCAGTATTTGGAATACGTTCCTGTGTTCCTGGAGTGGAATGCATCATCTAACTTTTCCAACATGGAATCTCGAGAAGAGTTACGTAGAAGGAATGCAGCTTTGTCTTATTTAAGTAACGGAGTCAAGTATTACTATTACCGTTGCCGTTCTGGATACGAAGGAAATCCTTATCTTCCCACGGGATGTCAAGGTAAACTTTAAATACGATAAGTAATCCACTTTTCACTACATTTACATATTTGTTTTTACACCACTTACAAGTTACAACACACCCAAACTCTAAGGGTAATCATATAATTTGACCTTCTTTTTTTTTCTTTTGTTTTTAATATTTGATATGTGTTTTTCTTTAACAAAAATACTTTAAACATATGTCCTAGTACTATACTCCCACAAAAACACTCCAAATTGTGCCAACTTGTACTGCTATTACTAGCAACAAACTCTTCTTCTTTTTTTGGTAGATAAATGGATTTAGTGAGAAAACACAGAAGGCAGGCCAAGGGGACCACCCATCATGCACCTCAAGGTCCTCAACAAGAGCCCAGCTTTATTAAACAAATGTATATTCTAAATTTCTAACCTCAATTTAATCTAATGTAAATAATGCATATCCAATTATAATAATATGATATATAATATAATAAATATGTTAAACTATTGTTTTCGTTCCTAAGTTTTGAATGAAATTTGTTTTTTGTCCCTGAACTTTGAAAAAATTTATTTTTACACATAAATTTCGTTTTTGGACTTTTTTATAAAATGACGAAATTTATGTGTAAAAATGAACTTTTTCAAAATTTAGGAACGAAAAACGAAACTCATATATAGTTTAGGGACGAAAACAATATTTTGGCCTAATAACTAGTATACGCCCTTATTTATGCAATTGGATACTTTCTTTCTTTTTTAGTTCTTTATGTAAAGTTCTACAGGAGTCTCACACTCTAGTTGAAAAAAAAAAAAAAAAATCCTGTAACGGTTGTATAAAACATTCCTCTCATTTGAGGTGGATTCTGCAAACGTTGGACTCACCTCATTTAAGAGGCATGTTATATACAACCGTTACACCAAACATCATCTCTTTCTTCCTAAAGTAACATTTGTGTTTTGCCACATAGCATGAAAGCTAAAGAGATTATGAGATGATCACCATTCACATGTAATGGCTCCAACCACATTTATCTTTTTTGCTTTTGATTGAGCCATCCATATTGTTTTAGTGATTTCGATCTGTTTATGTTTATAGTATGCTTATGTTTGTTACCCCCTTCCCTTTGTTGGAGTAAGGATGCTTAAGAAACCTGGACAATCCTAGTACTAATGCTATTTGAGCTTGACTAGCCCCCTTGAATTTAACCTAAATCAATCTTGAAGCATGTCTCGTGCTTAGTGCTTTTGTAATGTGTTTTTTCTATATGTCATGATAAGGACCAAAGTGCACAAAAATTTATTAATTTATTAACTATTATGAAATATATTGTGATTGTAACATTACTTTATTAACAAATCTATTTTTCTTTTCGAAAGATGTACATCATATCACAATTTATTATTCTTAACCTGTACTCTGTGAGCACAAAAATTTAAGGCTTTATTAATTTGTTTGTTATCTTGTACCTATCAGATATAAATGAATGCGAAAATGATAAACTCAATTATTGCTCCATCAAGACAGACTGTGAGAATACAGAAGGTAGTTACGATTGCAGCAAGCGAAAATCACGACTAAAGATAGCCATTATAGGTATGTCCCTATACTCATTCAATTTGGAAATTAAATGAATAAAGTAAAAATATCATTGTTACGTGATAGATGTGTAAGCTTTCCTCTTACTTCTTTTTTGGCTTGGCAAATAGATGTGTAATTTTAGTTTATTGGTTCTGCTTAGCTTTATAGATCATGATAAGGAATGACTTGCGTATCCTACCTTTTCGAGCGAGAACGGAGATTTAAAAATATATATATTATATTTCACGCACTTTTAGTTTGTTAAATTGCATCTAAACATGAAGAGCACATAGTCTATTGACTTTCAATTTCATGCATCCTATCATTGGATAGTTTCAGACTTGTAGTTGAATTGTATTACTCGTCACTCTTCTATATTTTTCTAAGGGTCTGGTTAACGAATGCCCTTAGAGCAATGGTTAAGAAAGCATTTAATGCTTCTATTTTATAGGAAGTAGTGAAGTTTTAATGCTTTTAAGGGTATTTTAGTCTTTCTATATATTATTTTAATATTAAAAATTTGTTATTTCCCGTATATAAGCATTTAATACTCCTTAACCATTGCCCTAAGGGCACTGGTTAACAAAATCCTTTTTCTAATTAGATTACAAATCATATCCAGAAAAGAAATTTTCTCTACAAGTTGTTCATTTCATTTTTTTTTTTTTTGAAGTTCATTTCAATTTAGATTTATGAATCTATTACTATATAGATTTTTCCAGCTGTCTCAAACAAAAAAATAAATAAGAATTTTATTGTGCGCTTTACTGCTGTAATAGTAGAGGACAACCTCGTCTTTTTCACTCACTGTTCACTAAAAAGAGGTCAAGAATTTGACTTGATGCTTTGATAAAAATCCACATATGGCCACACAAAAAACCAAAACAAAAATAACAAAGCTTGTTAGTGGTGATTGGGGAGAGAGAGATGAATTTCAAGAGTGGAATAAGAAAAGGGAGAAATACGTGAAGGATATTGGTTAAAGGAAAATTGAATAATGGAAGAAAACAAAGGAAAAATGAATGAAGGATTTTGGTTAATCCTAGGCAATAGTGAAAGCTGATTTTAGTGATGAGTACTACCATATTGTTTTTTTCTTTTTTAAAGGTAGTAAATTTAGTAAGAATTTGTAAGAAGAATTTGTCAATTAGATGTATAAACTCATGTAAGGCTGGACTGGCCAAGGACATGTTCCAAAGTTAGTGGAGCCACATAATTGGAAAAAAGAAAATTAAAGAAAAAAAAAAAATTGGTTAACAAAATCTCCCAAACTCAAAACCCCTTAGTGCCATAAAAAAAACTCTACCACCTAACAGTAAAGTTACTTCTTCGATAAAATAAATAAATAAAAGTGAGAAACATGTTTCCAATTCATCATACTTTTCTTCAAAACAGTTTTACACTTATTCATATTCCTATATGGCCCAAATTTCTATTGATGTGATATATTTTTTAGTTGCTTGACTTATGCAGTTGTTGGTACAAGCCTTGGGGTATTGTCTCTACTCATTATTACATGGTGGTTATACAAAGTTATAAAGAAAAGAAAAGAAATCAAGCTCAAGCAAAAATTCTTCAAAAGGAATGGTGGTTTATTATTACAACAACAATTATCATCAAGTGAAAACAATGTTCAGAAGACAAAATTATTCAATTCAAAGGAGTTAGAAAATGCAACTGATCGTTTTAACGAAAACAGAATACTTGGTAAGGGTGGGCAAGGTACGGTTTACAAAGGAATGTTAGTTGATGGAAGAATTGTGGCAATTAAAAAGTGCAACACAGTGGATGAAGGGAATCTTGAACAATTCATTAACGAGATTATCATTCTTTCACAAATCAACCATAGAAATGTAGTTAAGCTACTCGGGTGTTGTTTAGAGACGGAAGTTCCTTTGTTAGTTTATGAATTCATTCCCAATGGCACACTTTTTCAGTATCTCCATGAAGAGAATGAAGAGTTTCCATTACTAACATGGGAAATGCGCTTAAGGATTGCCACAGAAGTTGCAGGAGCTCTTTCTTACTTACACTCATCTGCTTCACTGCCCATTTATCATCGAGACATAAAATCTTCAAACATTCTCCTTGATGACAAATATAGAGCAAAAGTAGCGGACTTCGGGACTTCAAGATCAGTGTCCATTGACCAAACTCATGTAACCACGCTAGTATATGGTACTTTTGGGTACTTGGATCCAGAATACTTTCAAACAAGCCAGTTTACAGATAAGAGTGATGTTTACAGTTTTGGGGTAGTCCTTATTGAGCTTTTAACTGGAGAAAAACCAGTTTCTTCAACGAGATCACAAGAAGATAGAAATTTATCTACATATTTCATTCATTCAGTAAAAGAGAATCGTCTCTTTGATATTCTTGATACTCAAGTAAGGAAGGAGGAAAATAAAGAAGAGGTCATGGAAATTGCTAACCTTGCAAAAAGATGTTTACACATGAATGGAAAGAAACGACCTACAATGATAGAGATAATGATGGAGTTGGAGGGAGTTCAAAAAATATCTCATGTTCAACCAAATTTTGAAGAACTTGAATATGTTACAAATGAAGAAATGGGGCCTTGGAATGATGTTTCTATTTCAACAAGATCAAGTTTACAAATTGGCACAGCTTCATCATCAGACGGCCTACCACTTTTATCTTTCAATTCACATTGATCAATAAACTATTTGTTTTTGTAGTCATTTATTTTTGTTTCATGTTGTACACTATTATAACTTCTCTTGCACCTTTCCATTTAATATATTCTACTAAGAATAGAAATTCAAGTTGGTGGGTTATGTTTTGTTGTGTCGAAGAATGAGTGTTATGTTAATTATGACAACCTTAACCGAACTCATTTAATAATAATATCAAAACCTTTCAATAGTAAGACGACCCATTTATTAAGTAGTTTAACACAACACAACCCACATAACATGCTTAGTAAATATTTTGTGTTAGGTTAACACAAACATGTCCCATTTTAACCCATTTGATAAACATGTTTTTGATTGACACATATATGACTCGTTTCAACACATTTAAAGAATATTACCCAAAATGATTAACATATTTGTACGCACATAAATTATAATAATTAAAACAAATGAATTCTACAAAATTTTTGTTTCATAATGATGTAGGATAAACAACACAGACTTTCCTTGAACAACAAGACCGTCAAAAGTCAACATGCAAGAAATTCAGAAAAATAGGAAAGCACTTGTAGAAATTATCAGAGCAAAATGAAAAAATTGCATAAGTTTTGTGACCTGAATGGAATCACCGTGAGGATCAAAACTCATTGCCTTTGGCAATGATCTACACCGCATTTTAGGAAAATCCATTCATTTAGGCTTTCTATTAGTCAATTTGATGTTTATGGTAATTTTTCTTTTTGTTATAATTTTCAATTTAAAATTCAGACTAAGGTCCCATCTGTGTTGGGACATTGCATATAGTCAATAGGAGTTGATTTTGTAATTAACTCTACTTTTCCTTTTTAGGCATTTGTTCTTATTTTTAGCCCAAAATTTATTTTTTTTTCAGCCCAAAATTTATTTTTTTTTCTACCGCGAATTAGTATTTTCCTAAGGGTCTTCTAGTTCTTTAGTATTTATATTGTGCTTGTAGCCTCCAAGGAAATTAGCTTTTGATTAATAATATTTCTAAAAGAGTTTTCTCTTCTCTTTTTCTCCATTCTTAGTGGATTGGAGAATGACGTATTGTTTTCCCTACTATTCTACTACGTCACATAATGACTTAAATTAAAGTACTAATAGAATAAAATATAAAAGTTTTTATTCCATGGTTTCCTCCCAAATTTAAAAATACACAATCTTAGAAATATAAATTGAAATGGGGTTTTGTTTTCTTTATATAAGGTAAAGGGTTAAGGATTTTAAAGTTTCAATGAACAATTTATCAATATAACCATTAAAATTATTTAAATTACTCAATTCTATTTTTCAAATTTACATTTATGTTGAATAAAAATGACATTTATTTATATAGGTTAAACGGGTTATGTCAAAATGGGTCAAATCATATTGACAAGAATAATAAATTGAGTCATTTCGTGTTGATTGTAAGTTAAGCATGTTAACATAGAATTGACCCATTAATTAATCGTGTCAAAGGAATTCAAACACATTTACACTAAACACTAACCCACAAAAAGGCGTATTGTGTACTTGTCGTGTTCGCGGCTTGGGTCAAATATTGCCACACCTATATTTTATGAATCAATCATGAATATTTGGCATAGGAATGACTTGAGTGTACATAATAATAAATTTATTTTCATAGAATTCAATTTACAATCCATTAATAATGTACCATTCGTACCCTTGATTTTAAAAATAAAAGGAAACTAGTTAGTAGTCCGTGCAATGCACGGAAAAGTTTAACATAAAATGATTTTATCTCTTTTGTATTTTATTTTTGTCTAATGTGAAATTTATAATTATGGTAATTATTAATAAGAATTTATTATTATTGTGTTCTATATAGCATTATATATTCTAGCATTAGATATTTATTATGAATTTATGATTGTGTTTGTATAAGGAACTGAATTATTTTAGGATTAGGCATTTATTATGATTGTGTTTGTTTATAAAACTATATATTCTACCCTTTAAAAAAAGTATGATGTCTCAAGATTGTAATGGAGAATTTAAATATAGATTATAATTTAAATTCAATTAAAAATTTTATTAAATTAATGGTATGTAAAATTGTGAGGCCTCAAAAGCTTATATGACACAATATTATGAGGTTAACCAAAATTCAAACTGTTTTAGTTTTATATATACTAGATGCTTTAAGTTGCTATGTGAGAATGTTTTTTATTCAAAAATTTGTTTTCTGTTCTTTTCTTTTTAGATAATATTTGTACCAAGAATTTGTTGAAAGTCATATGTTATGTTTTGTTTTGACTCAAAATGAAAATTTTCTCATCAATCTAAATATTAATTAAAAAAATGGAAATAACCACCCTTTTGACTATTAATAAGAAGTTGATTCTTCAAAAAAGATCTACACCTAAACCTCTACAACTCATGTACAAGAGATCCATTGTGATCTCAAAGTGTTCAAGTATGTAATTTAGTTTCCATTTTGTACTTTGTAAAATATAATATAAAATATCTATGTATTTATCTTGTTTGATTTATATGTTGCGATTTTGTTGTTTAAAAAAACTTAGTTTGACTCTAATTTAAGAACAAATAGTAGTGGACTACTAGTCAACATCTATTGAATAAAATGGCCTGTAAGATTATATTCTTAATACGTCTAGACTACCCTAAAATCACTTCATTAGTGTCAAGAGTTTTGTTGTTCAACTGATATTGACCAGCCTCCTTTATTTGAAAAACTAAGGTTCAAATCTCTCTTCTCTCAGCCATCGAATTATCAACAACAACAACAAAAAATATCCCGTAATTAGTGTGGATAAGAAATGTATTATTATATTGTTGTTATAGCATCAATTATATTCATTGTCACGTCAATTTTGTGATAAAATCTATATCTATATTATATTTATAAAAGGAGATTAAATTCAATAAGCATCCGGTGTAAAACTCCCTCCAATCTGAAAGAGCCACATAAGTATTTTGCAATTAAAACCATAAACATTACCACACTCAATCCAATCCAGTTTTTCTCTTTTTCTTCTTTTCTCCTCACTGTCTCTCATGGCTGCCCCCACCCCAAATCTCTCTTCCCTCTCTTCCTCTCTCTCAAAACCCACAAACCCATCTCTCTCTCTCCTCCATTGGCGACAGTCGCAAACCCCAGAAACTTGCTCAGCTCCTCGTGATTCCTCACCGCAAGTTGGATCAGCACAATTTGATTCTTCTTGTTGTCCCTTGCTACATTCCAGCAAGCTCCAGTACCTGAATACACATAATGCCACAACCAAGGAAAAATTTTTGTAATCAAATCAAACTCATTTCCATAAACAAAACCAAACTATAGTCTATAGCTCATGCCACCCAACATTTTAAAAAAGCTTGAACATTTATTAAATCAAATACATTTAAACTAGACAGAAATCCCAATTCAAATATCCCTCATTTCTAAAACGAACCCATCAAATCAGAACCCAAAAACATCAAGACCATGGAAAGAAAAACAAAAAATAAATCAAACCCAAAAAAAAAAAAAAATCCCTACTTTAACACCAAGAATTTTTTTTAAGAAAACTAGATTTTGAAAACCCCGATTTCAAAAATAAATCACAGCCCAAATAATTGAAATGTGCCGAGGCACATTCAACTTGCGGTGAGGAATGACGAGGAGCTGAGCAAGCTTCTGGGGTTTGTGACTATTGCCAATGGAGGAGAGAGATAGATGGGTTTGTGGGTTTTGAGAGGTACAAAGAGAGGGAAGAGAGTTTGGGGGTGGGGGCGGACATGGTAGACAATGAGGAGAAGAAAGAGAGAAAACCTAGATTTGATTGTTTGTAATAGAGTTTATGGTTTCAATTGCAAAATTCTTATATGGAACTTTCAGATGTGAGGGTGTACCCGATCTTTATTGAATTTAATCTCATATAAAAGCAAAGACCTCAAGCTGTGAGATTCTGCGAAGTGGCACACTTGAGGTTTTGTCAAGTGTCCCACTCAACTAGCCTTTTACCTTATCCTTTAATTAATATCATTCATTGTATCAGGTTTACCAAGTGTCCCACTCATTCTGTTTTATCTTTTGCTTAATATCATTCATTTTATCATTCCTCATAACCCAAGTATAAGTTTAAATGATTTGCGCTAATCAATTTACATTTACTAACTCTTTTTAAACACATATATGACATAGGTTTAAAAAAAGTATTAATAAAGTAAATGAATTAGTTTCCAATTAACAATAACAATAGATGCCAGTATTTTATTTACCAAATGCTACTATTTTCTAAAGTTAAATGATGAAGAATAAGGTTTTTATGGATCCTTGGGATATATATATATATATATATGAAATATCGGATTTGTGATTTTATATGATATATATGTAAATGTTTCTAAAAATGTTACATATGTTTACACAACATATGTAACATTTATATGATATATCTGATATTTAATATAGTAAATATCTTACATATTTAATATGATATATTATATTTACGTATATACGTTTGTTCAAGCTTGATTATGAACTTTGAGAAACCAAAATTGAAGGAGCTATTAATAGAGGCCAGTTATATCCAACAAAAGAAGACATTCGAGGGAACTAAATGGTCATCCAACCTAAAAATGTTACGTGAGTACCATTGTGCCTCAGCATCCTCCACCTCACCCGAACACTAAATGTCAAGCTCCAAATCCCAAAAGCTTTTTAAAACCTCTCCAAGAAAGGATATCTCAAACCCGTAGAGGCCAAACCTGTACCTAATCGTCCACTTCCTAGTCGGAACCTCAATGAATACTGCAAGTGCAACTAAAGGTTTGACCACAAAATCGATAGCTATTTCTATCTTTGTCATAAGATCCAAGACTTAATAGGCAACTGAATGATACCAAATCTGAGATTCCTTCGTAAATCCATGATTCTCCATAACTTGTTACTTGACTACCACCGAGTTCCTTCGCCCTACAAAGACAATATTAAGACTGGAGACGAAATACAAGATTACATTAGCTTAATCCAGCCAGTTGTAAAGGTTGTTGTAGTAGGAATCTAGGAAGATATAAAAGATTGGGATGGCTCAGAGGAATCCGTTGAAGAACCATATGTCCTCTGAGGTGACATTGAAGATTGAGATGCTACATAGGAGCAATTTTTTGGAGACGAAAATGCAACATTCTTGGGAGTTGGGAGATATATTGGAAACAGGAGGAGAGGGAGGAGAGGTAGGGAAAGCCAGAGAAATTAGGGGAGACATGAATAACCTCGAGAAGGTGGTGAAAGACATTGTAGTAGCAGCTAGAGATTTTGAAGAGTAGGAGTAGTAGAAAGAGTTTATGTAAATACTTTATGAGGATCAAGGATGGGACACGGACGAGGAAATTGAAAAGGCCAGAGAAATCTGGGTTGACATGTAAAACCTCTAGGAAACTGTAAAAGATGCCATGCACTGGGCCAACGACTATACAAAAAGACAAAGACCAAAAAAAAAAAAAAGGTCCATGAGTTGTGAAGTATTGGACCAAAGGGAGAAGGATTCGATTGGCATCTGACCAGAGGTTTTCATCATTTCAAGCTATCACATTGTTTATTGTCAAACTAGAAATTATAAGGAGTGATCGCCAATTTGTTTAAAGGGAACAATAACTAAATTTGTTTTAAACTTACAGAGGGCTTAGTGCCTTAAAGTAAGGTTTATAACCACAATCTGACTTCAATCTAAAAGGCTTGTAGGTTCGGTAATTGCCTTTGCCCATAGGAGTTTTAACAATGCAAGAAAAAAAATAAAGTGCTACAAAGTAAAATGCAAGGAAAGTAAAATACTGGAAAATAAATGACAGAAATAAGGAACAGATTGTCAATTCAATAGATCAATTTTTAAGTTAACATTGCATATGAGCAAACAAATGGTCTTTCAAAGCCATAATCTGATTAACAGTAACCAAATCAAGCCTTAGTGTCATCAATAGGCCTTACATTGAGGCAAAATATTCAAACAGTGCAATAGTGTGCAATAACAATAAGCGTAAATAGTTAACAACTTCAAACTCAAATCAATGAGTAAACCAAAAGTATTTAGGAACACATCTCAAGTTAGAGGCATCCAGGAGTTCATTGACCATCTATTAAGTCTATTAGTAGGTAGATCGAGGGTACTTAATGTCACAGTAAACAAATCGAATGCATTCCATAACAAATAGGCAATAATGAACATGAAAATCGAAACAATAATTGAGTAAACTTTCATATATTCACATATGCATAAACAATCACAAACTCAAACAAATCTCTCAAGGGGCTAAGGCCCAGAATCTTAAGTTCTCACTATCTCGAAAACTCTCAAAAGATCTTCATGTTCTATTAAAAGTTCTCTTTGGGGGTTCTCTAGGGGGTTTGTGGTGTGTCCTTGGATGCTTGAGCTTCTCTTTATAGCTTGGATTCTAACGGTTACCTTGAATTTCTCTTTTGATACTACGTGATAAGTCACCATTATTTGATAACTACTTTGATTGTGATTTGTTACTCTAATAGTTATATATTCTTGAGAACGTGTTTATAGTTTCACAACGTGCGTTAAAACCCAATTGCCTAGTCAACGGAAAAGTCAACGGTCAACGCTGGTCAAAGTCAACATCAACGCTAGGGCTGACGTGGCAATGTGCTGACGTGGCAGAAGCGTGTCTAGGCTGACGTGGCATCCTGGAGGCGTGACACGTGGCAGAGAAGAAATTTGGCGTGTGGGGGCACGTGCAGGAGAGTGACGGTGCACCGGATCTTCAGGAGGCGCGTGAGGGCGCGTCTGGTGTCGAAAGCCGCTGTTTTTTGTGCCGTTGAGTCGAGAGTCTTGAGAGCTTTCCAACGGTACCGGAGGTGTCTTGATCGGAGTTTAGTAACGGCAGATCCGAGGGTGGCTGTGGGTCCTTTTGGCGATGAATCAGCTTCTTGGCAGCGCGATGACCGGATTTCGGACAGGAGAGGTGCCAGAGATAGCTAAGGCAGCAGAATAACGCCTGGAAGGACTAAGAACTGCACAAAATTAGAGCCTTAGCTCTGATACCATGTTAAAGACTGAAAGTCTGTGTATTATTTTATCTGAATAAATGAGTACAAGAGAGCCTTTATATAGGCAGAGGTAAGAGTAATGCACAAGAAAGAAGAGTGTTATACAAGACAATGTAATGGGCCTAAGACCCATTGGGCTTATATTCTAACACTCGCAAGTCGCACCCTTATAAAGATCAGCTTCTTTGAAGAAACACTCACCCCATTAACACTGCCTATCCGCACTTATGATAGTATTTCTAGTGGGATAGTATGAACTTTCAATGTTGTCTACAAGGTGGGTCCTACACAACGATTTATTGAATTTCACGTCATGGACATATCCTCAAACTAAAATCTACTATTAGAAAGAGCCTAGTAACATCCATTAGAACTTAGAAAGGGTTTGAATCCACGATCCACCAAAAGATCAAGATGCCATGGCCAATTTGTGAAGTGAAGGAAGGAGGGGAGGAGCTTTAGCTAAAAGGATTGTACAAGATATTCTTGTTAGATTTTGGTGTTCACAATGCAAGGAATCAAAAAAGTAGAAGAAAATAAAATGTAAGTTAATCTATTGTTTTCGTCCTTAAATTTTACATGAAATTCATTTTTCATCTCTGAACTTTGAAAAGTTCGTTTTTCGTTCTTGAACTTTGAAAAAGTTTATTTTTACACATAAATTTCGTCTCTGGACTTTTTTAATAAATGACGAAATTCATGTGTAAAAATGAATTTTTTCAAAATTTAAGGAAGAAAAATGAACTTTTCAAAATTTAGAGACGAAAAACAAAAGTCATGTATAGTTTAGAGACGAAAACAATATTTTGGCCTAAAATGTATTTAGCGTAAATATCATCTTTTTGGAAGAGATAATCACCCACAAGCTTTTAGTCTTAGCAAGACCTTGTCACAAGAGACTTGTGAAAGGGTATAGGTGTTTGTTATGTAAAATTGACTTTAAGGGCAAGTGGGAAATTGTTAGGATTTATGCCCTAAAATCCAATTTATATGACAACTTTAAATAAATAAGTTTTATTTCAAGAGATTAAATATACAAATATTTGACATTATGTTAATTCTATGAGATGCATTATATGTGACTAAGGTATGAGTATGAGATTTTCATAAGGAAGATCTACATCACAATTTCTTGTAAACTCATAAATTTTTGTTTGCAGTCATTGATGAAATTGAGCTTTTTATTTGTAAAGACTATAACATATCAATTAAAATGATTTGTCTTGATCATGGAAGTGGAGACTTCTAACTAATTGATATGTTCACATATTTTGAATACATTGAAACTGGACCACCGTGAGTAGTTATTCTTACAAACTGCTGTCAATTGAATTAATTAACTCATAAACTATTTAAGACATTAACTTTAAATCTTAAGAGAATAGTGAACTCAAATGTGAAATGTGAATTTCTTTGATGTATAAAAGGGTGAGATCATATGCGGACAAAAGAATCCCAATACATTGGTTGAACACATAGAGTATCATGGGAACACTATTACTCAAGAAAAAATCCATAATCTCATTTTTAGAAATATAAACATCCCCTTTAAAAAAAATTAATGGGAATTGATTATTTAGAAAGATGGTCATTTGTTTTAGTAAAGACATGCTAAAATTATATATGTTCTAAGGAATGTTATTTCATATGAATATTAGAATAATAAAGATATTAAATCAAGGACTCAAGAAATATGATGTAGTGATATTGAAGTGAAAGATTTTATTTATGACATCATAACACTAATAGAGGGTTTTTAATGCAATTAAAATAGGGAAAAATTAAACTTTATACAATTGAATGATTAGATTTGAAAAAAAAAAAAAAAAAAATCTAAATTTGATGTGTTCTTAAAATTTTCAGCATTTTTATGTTGGTTGGCTTTTGGTTTAACTAATGTCTTTTGGTTTGGGTCACAAGATTTCATGATTTTTTTTTTTTTTTTTTTTTATTTTTTTATTTTTTTTACTTTTTAATGTTAACATCTGATTTTTCACAAAAGTTAAGTATACTTAAAAACTGCAATTAGTTTCAAATGAACATGTGAGAAGACATGATCCTATTGTCACAATATAGTTGATCAAAGTAGTCATTTTAAAGTCTTTAAAACAAAATATTGGTTCAAAACACATGATAAACAAGTCATATTGGTGCATATGAAATTCAAATAATCTCACTATCCGTTAATTAAAATATATATGTTGAAGTTATTATTAAATGAATTTTGTTTGTGGAGAAGAAAATATTTAGGAAAATAAACTTCAAAAAAGTTCATTTTAAAAGGACGAAATTCATGTGTAAAAACGAACTTTTTGAAAGTTCAAGAACGAAAAACGAATTTTTTAAAAGTTAAGGGATGAAAATCCGAACTTTATGCAAAGTTTAGGAACGAAAATAATACTTTTGCCTTAATTATATTCTATTCCATTAAAAGAATATAATTGCACTTTAAGATTTATTTAAGTTATCCTTAACTTATTTTAAGGGGAAAATTACAATTTTCCTCCTTTATCGATTGAAGTGAACAATGTCTTATTTTATCTTTTGAAACTATATAACTTACCATGTACATCTATTTTACTGTTAAATACTAATAAAAGCTATGTGAAATATCTAAATATCTTTTAATTCTTTAACCCAGAGAGAGTGAGAGATCTACCAAGAGAAAGATTCTAGAGAGAGAGAGAGAGAGAGAGAGAGAGAAATAAAGATGGAGTAGGCGGACACTAGTTAGGGGCGGAGCCATGTATTGGTTGGGCTGGGCTATAGCCTAGTCTAACTTTTTTATTTTTAAAATTTTTGTAGCCAAATTTTTTTTATTTTTTTAAAATAGTACTAGCCTTAGCTCACTCTGAAATTCAATCACAAACCTCAACCCTAACCCACTTGCGTTCCATTCAGTGGCGGAGCCACTAGTAGCCCAGTCAAACTTTTTGGTTTTTAAAAATTTACAACTATTATTAAAAAAATAAATAAATAATCCAGTCCAAATTAAGCAATTAACCCACCTTTTAAACTCTCCTACCCAAATGTGTAACTGTATAACATAAAATCAATCCAAACCCCAAAAGTCTTAAAGCATAAAAGATCAAAACAAATCCAACCCACTAAAATTGCTCACCAAGCTGCACCTAGCCCAAAAGCTTGAAGGCTTGAAGGTTGATGTTGGCTGGACCAAAGAACTTGAAGGTAACCGCACCACGCCATCTCCACCTATCGCAATTTGCAATGCCGTTCACTGGAGTTTTGTTCATTGGAGTTCTATT
This sequence comes from Fagus sylvatica, assembly GCA_907173295.1. Classification (NCBI taxonomy): domain Eukaryota; kingdom Viridiplantae; phylum Streptophyta; class Magnoliopsida; order Fagales; family Fagaceae; genus Fagus; species Fagus sylvatica. Next base: position 52,536,014 of record OU015761.1, on the reverse strand, counting down.
TCTTCTTATAAGATCTATCACTGTTTTTATTTTGTTTAATATATGATAATGTTGAAATGGATGACAGTTTTGGTTAGATATGTGGTTTGCTTGATGCCACATTTTTTTTTTTTAATATAAATGACTTGATGATAGCTCTTGATTAGACATTAGACATTGTTTGGGTTGTTTGGGTAAACATATAAGCAATTTTTTAATATATTTAAATGTATTATGTACTTGTAAAAAAAATAACTTATTTATATTAGTGAAAATTGATATAATTGTGTGAAATTATATATTTTGATAAGAGAAAAAAAAAAAAGGGACTCGCAGGTGTGGTCATTGTCTTGGCCCACTTGAACCCGAATTTGACATGGCGTGGGGCACATCTGGGCAATAATGAGGCTTACTATTACTCGAACCCACAACTCCCGGATTCGCAGGTGTGATGGGTCACGAGGGTTTCCTACCATTAAGTCACCTCCCCAGACGGCAGTGGTGGGATTCGAACCCCTGCTCACGTATAACCATTGAGCCAAGGGTTGATTCCCATATAATTGTGTGAAATTATATATGTAATTATTTATAACAGTAATTTCGAAACAGTTACCAGTATCAAAATATTTCATTTGCAGGTAATCAACTCATAACGGTATCAAAGTGATAAATGGGATTTACTTTGATTTTTTATTTTAACTTTAATAACTCTGTCTATGTAGTTTAAATTAGTTTTAATTTTAGTTTTGATTTTTATTGATATACTTACAAACTTGATATGGGTTTTGAGTGGGTGTTTGAGTGATTTCAAATTTCATTGGAATTTGATTATATACATTGAAAGAGAACTTGTTGTCAATTATAATTAATGGTTTCTACTCTCTAAAGGATCGCAGAATACAACTTAAATAATATCTATTATATTTGTATTGCATGTTTGTTTATGTTTTTATTTTTATTTTTAGAATATGCATTTAGGTATAAGGTTCATTATGTCCCCTTGACTAGGTGTACCCTGTTTTATTATTATTAAGTAGATTTCTCTTGTACCTTTGAAATTTACTTAACTAGTCGCAAACCCGTGCAATGCATGAAAAAATTACTTAAAATGAAATCTAAAGAATTATTGGTCTAAATATATATGATTTTTTCTGTCTTTTATATTTTGTCTAAATATGAAAATTGATAATTTTTAAAAGACATTTATTATTATTGTGTTATATATATAAATATATATATATATATTGTATATATAAAATATATTATAGTATTAGGCATTTATTATGATTGTGTTTATATATATGGAACAATATATTATTTCTATTAAAGAAAATATAATGTGTCAAGATTCTAATATGATTGTGTTTATATATATGGAACAATATATTATTTCTATTAAAGAAAATATAATTTGTCAAGATTCTAATGAGATGTTTAATTATTAAATAAAATTTCAATTTCAATTAAAAAATATATATTAAAATAATGAGGTGTAAAATTGTGGGATCAACTTATGTGGCACAATACTATGAGGTCAACCAAAAGTAAAAAAAGTTTCGGTTTTACATTATAGTATAGATACTTTTAGCCCACCCCAAAATTATTTTCTGGCTCCATCCCTGACATTAGTGCATGACGTTGAGACGGATTGTCTTTATATATTGTAAGTGTATGAACTCTGAAGTGTTCGTTGTTAGTTTTCTGAAGGTGAGGTATGGCTGAAATGTTGTTGATACTACGAGTAATGTTATGGGGGCGTATCTTGTTTTGGGTTCAACTGCCCCCATTCAATCTCCACCGCCATGAGCACTCCAACCCTTCCCAGAGAATTCCAAGATTGAACTTTGATTACCAACTTATCAATATTTTTTGAAATAAATTGATGGCTGTTTTGGTATTAAAACAGTGAGTGGAAGGAGAAAAGAAATGATTAAACCCAGACAATCATGCTCTCAAAGATTAAGAAATGTTGGATTTTTTTTTTAATTTGGCATATGACATAAAAGCTTTGTATTGTATTTCCTATTCAAAATCCTTTTCCTACAATGACTAAGATTCAAAAAGAGAAAAAGAAAAAAATAAAAATAAAAATAAAACTTACTAAACCAAGTAGAAATTGCTTGAACAAAATAGAAAAGGACTCCAAAACATAAAATAAGACTCATGTGATATGATGAGTAAGTAATCTCTCAATTTTTTTTAGGGCCCACTTGCTGAGCACATGAGTATTTACATCATTATTTAACTTATATTATTTTTATTTTGTTGATATGATGAGTAAAGTAATCTCTCAATTATTATTTTTATTTTTTAAAGACATTCAATAAAACAATAAAAATAACCTAATATTTATTTAAATCTCATTTTCAGTGGTTTTTCCATGCATCGCACGAGTTTGTAACTAATTTTAGATAATGGATGAAAGATGTTCTCAAAGCCCTCACAAAGAAAACTCTCTTGTTAAGCTGTGTTGATGGTCATTTTTGTGGGTTCCTCAACCCAATAACACAAAGATAGACCTAAGCCCAATCCATGGCAAATCACCCATAGCAAGGTTAATAACTACAAAATTAACCCAAAACAATGGGCTTCTAAGCCCAAGGAAATTACACAAAGGCCCTTGAGCCCACGACCCAAAGAACCAAAAAGTCCACCAAGCTTCACTGAGTAAAATGCAAAGGCTTCGTGGAAGAAGATATGTTTGTGGCAGAGTGCTAAATGTGCCATGGTCTGCACCAATCCCTTGGGTCTCACGCCCTATCAACTGCCATTTTCCTCCACCAAACCAACTGGTTACCAATAGGTATTTAATGCTCACTCTCTAACACTCTGCGGTAACCACTCAGTAGTAACAGTGGCCAAGTCTGCCGCATAGGAAGACTTTCCTTTTACATGATTATACAGAAAAGAAATCATACTTCACGGCATGGTGCTAGACACGATAGAGGGTATCCAGATCTGCACCACCACAATAAACCATGCGTATCATCACCATAAGGGAAACTAGCCACATCCAAGGTAGTGTCAGTTGCTCTATAAGGTATAATAAGACCAAGGAAGGATTGGAGATGTAACAACCCAAGGAAAGCGCTAGCCACATCTGCGCTTATACCCCAAAAGGACTAGTCAAGTTACAATTGAGGCTCCTTGCAATTGTTAATAAAGCCCAGTTCGACCCAATAATTGCCCGATGTGGGACTCAGCAAACACACACACTTATCAGAATTTGGGGCATCACAATCTCCCCCACTTAAATCCCTAACGTCCTCATTAGGGCCCATATGTCCGAGCCCACACGGGATTACTGGGTTGGCTCTGATACCATTTGTAACAACCCAAGGAAAGCGCTAGCCACATCTGCGCTTATACCCCAAAAGGACTAGTCAAGTTACAATTGGGGCTCCTTGCAATTGTTAATAAAACCCAGTTCGACCCAATAATTGCTCGATGTGGGACTCAGCAAACACACAAACTTATCAGAATTTGGGGCATGTTGTAACAACCCAAGGAAAGCGCTAGCCACATCTGCGCTTATACCCCAAAAGGACTAGTCAAGTTACAATTGGGGCTCCTTGCAATTGTTAATAAAGCCCAGTTCGACCCAATAATTGCTCGATGTGGGACTCAGCAAACACACACATTTATCAGAATTTGGGGATGGTATCAGAGCCAACCCAGTAATCCCGTGTGGGCTCGGATATATGGGCCCTAACGAGGACGTTAGGGATTTAAGTGGGGGAGATTGTGATGCCCCAAATTCTGATAAGTGTGTGTGTTTGCTGAGTCCCACATCGAGCAATTATTGGGTCGAACTGGGCTTTATTAACAATTGCAAGGAGCCCCAATTGTAACTTGACTAGTCCTTTTGGGGTATAAGCGCAGATGTGGCTAGCGCTTTCCTTGGGTTGTTACAGGAGAAGCCTCTGCCACGCATGAAAGTGCTGTCGTTGTAAATACCAACCAGACATGGTTGACCTCGGCGAAGCCATTGATGACCAACTGACTTGAGCCAGTCTGCGGTGGAAGGAGTCATTTTTTTTTTAGAGAGTGTTTAGACTCTCATTTTTTCCCTCAAAAGAGACCCAGCACAAAAATGAGGCCTGCCATGATTGGGAACCTCGATGGCTTCGCGGTGATTTGTCAACATTAGGGGAACGTCTTCCACAAAGCCTCACGCCTATAAAATGAGGGAATTAGCATCCATAGTGAGGAGGGGGGAGATGGGGGGACCATTCCCTGCAACTCGGTTCAAATGCCACTCAAACACTTCACTGCCTCTTCCAATCAAGAAAATGCTTCACATATATAGAGAAGCCATAAAAACCATACTCTTTCATTATTTCCTATACATGACCTTCCCATTTTCTTGATAATGGAGGAGCCAAAAAATGCACATAGCAATTCTCATGTATTCCTTGTAATACTACTCTCAATAATGGATACAACATAGCCCCTTGGGCATTATCCCGTGGATGTAGGCCTTAATGGCCGAAACCACATCATTGTTCTCTCTCTCGCTTCTTCTATCTCCATCTTTACATTTATTGCTATTAACATGCTCATTCTATCTTAGTTATGCACAAAGGGAAAAAGGAATGACTCATTTGTTTAGCATATTCATAAATAGAGTACTTCCATTCAAAACATGCACCGCAGAGTAGAGTCTTACACTCACAACTCTCTCCATCATCACTAATACGATCATTTACCATTGTTTATGGGCCTATTAATGTTTTGGCTTAAATACACAGCCAAGACTAAATCCATTGGCTCACTTCGCCATATGCTTAGTTCACCCTGCCATACGTTCATTACACTCTGGGTAAACCAGGGTCTTGCTTCCACGAAATCACTTATATTTTCTTTATTCTTACTATTTCATTTAATGTTGGGCTTTCACTCTCTAGTACAATGAAGCCTAATTTAACCCAAGCTCACCATTAAAGAGCAAAAGTGGCAATCTGTGAATCCAAGCATTCCACAAAGTACAAAGCCCATTTCAAAATCACACTCCTATAGTGGCGGCCCAACTGCGAAGTGCAACCATCATCCGCTGGCTCCAGCTAGCGAGAGTTTTGGTCTCACCTTCCCACAAAGAACTCATCACGACACATGTCTACCCCGCAGAAAATGCACCTACAAGTTGTTATAGGAATTGAGTCTCTGATTCTTGCTCAAAATTCATATTTTGATTTAGTTGCCTAATTGATTTTTTTTAATGGAAGGAAAATTTTTTTTTCTTTCCTAAAAAGTAATATGGTAATCCTTATTCATCAATGAATAGGAGTTGATACACATTACTATTAAAAATATATTGCACCAGTCCAAGTGGTGGGCTTGTCCCAAATGGAGGCTGCAGCCTAAGTGGTCATCTCATATACGGAGATGATAAAAATTTTAGAAAAACATAAAATGAGTTTCTCCGAAGAAATAATTTGGTAGATTTTATGGTTGAATAGTACCTGAGTTGTGACTTGTGAGACTGAATGCTTAAATACGTAAGTCGAGAGTTGGTTTATTCAGAGAAAAAAAAAAAAAAAAGGTCGAGTGTTGGTTTATTTTTTGAGTATGCGAGTTAATAATAGAGTTCAAAAATCAAGTGATTTGCCCTCACCACAAAAGGAATGATTCTAGTCAATGAAGAGAGACTCAAGCTCATGATTTATGGTATTTTAGAAATGTTTCGAAAAAATCAAAGAGAAAGTCAAGCTCATAAATTAAGGTATTAGTTTTAAACTTTCCATTGTTAAGAAACTTGGAAATAACAAAAATACTTTTCTTTGTTTCTAAGCATAAAACTTTATTAGAGTCTACCCAAAACTAATTGGTAATAGATGGAGAGGCCGAAGAATGTAGAATTTTAATGTTTTAAATGTTCATTATGAGACTTTTTAATTCTTAACACACTATCTCACGTGTGGTGACTGGTGAGACTAGTCAAACATGTTGAATGATTACTTTTTGAGACGTGAAAGGAAATAACATACTCTCATATCATTTTTTTTAATTCTTTTTTAGATGACTCTGATACCATATTAAAAGATGGAGCATCTAACCCAAAATCAATTGGAAATGTGTGGAGAGGCCCTAGATCTTATATGTAAAGATACAATATTTTAAATGCCCAATGTGAAACTTTTCCAAATAATTGTCTCTTAGGATTAGGCTTTTGGGAAGATAACACCTTGTAAAGCTAGATCATGCTCCTTAAGCTCATTAAACTGTAATTTCTGCAGAGTCCAAACAGCTGTGCAAGCTTTCTCATATATACTTTACAAGTTTGCATTTCATTTAATATAGGGTAAAGTATTGTTGTCGTCCCTAGACTTTGCATGAAGTTCTGTTTTTGTCCTTAAACTTTAAAAAGTTTGTTTTTCGTTCCAGTTGAAATTAAGATTTTCACATTCAAGCAGTAAAATAGTTCCGTGGGGGAGGGGGGAAAGGGGGTAACAACATTGTTCACAGAACAATCATCAAGAAGACTAATCAAGAAGGATTAGCTATAAACATTCCAATATAATTTTCAGTGGTCTTAAGATGAATGCCTAAATGAACATGACAACATCGCATTGTACTTGTGACCATTCTGTACATTAAGACACAATAGGTCTAGTAACCCAGCATAGAATCCAGACTCACACTGAGTCACAGTTACCCAAAATTCAAATCTGATGAGAAATTTTCTGTATTAAACCGTGCATTGTACCAAAACCTGTATTTAGTATGCTGTTCAATGCAGATAATAACAAAAAAATTACCTAAAATGTTTCACACAAGATTATTCGAAAGATAAAAAGAAACCAGAAAATTCAAGTAAAGAATAACACAGACAAGTGTAAGCATAGCAATTAAGCCTATTAGTATCTGCAATGACAGATTTTAATGGCTCATGGAAGTTCTGTTTCCATCTAAATACATGCTTAAATATTCACAATCACTACTCAACTGCAGGAAAATAACACAAATACTAAAATACGTAAAAGGTGAAAGATTTATTATATACAATTCATTAAAGTTTACTGATAGTTTGAAATAAAAGAAGCTACCCCAGTATTCAAAAGTTCCTACAGCTACAGCAACCCATCCCCTGCAGATCTGTGATGGTATCGTTGTAGTTTGGGTTGAACATTGTTGATCTTCTTCTTTAGAAAATCCCTTGTTTCTGTAATACATGACAACTCGCTCTCCACCATTCGACATTCTGATTGCAACTTCAATATTTCAAGCTTCTTAGAGTCAAGAATTTCCTTCTTTGATTTAAGCAATCCATTGGTAGTGGCTAAATCATATTTCAGATTTTTGTACTGAGGAATCAGATCCACAGTCTCCATGATTTCATTATGATGGTAGCGAAGCCATTCTACATCCAGATTTGCACCTTCAGCAACAACTATGACATCATTTATAGAAGCCAGACAATGCTCCTTAAGCTTATTAAACGGCAATTGCTGCAGAGTCTGAACAGCTGTGCAAACTTTCTCCAGTAAGTCCTTAAGCATCTCAGGAGACTTGAGCCTGCAATCTCTTGCAATGTCACTGTACTTCTCAATTATGGCACGAAGAGTCGGAGCATATTCAACACTGACACTATATGGACCAACTCGTTCAACAGTGTTATCAAATGCGCTTGTTGCATCAGAGCTGATGTCACAAAAGGTGCTCGCCATATGAAAAAGTGAAGGACCAAAACTCTTACAGCTCACACGATCAGGGCTGTATGTACCCATTTCTTCATCATCTCCTTGAAGAGCAGTGTCCGTGAAAACTACTGCAGCTTGAACATCTTGTTCTGAAGGCATGGATGTTGAAATGACAGCAGCATTGGCACCAGCACCATCAGCAGTTTCCTCGGGAATGTGTGTCTCAAATGTTTTTTGGGCACCTTTAAGTTCTTGCTCAGCCATCATTATACTTCTTTCTCCAGCAACTTCTACACAAACTGGCATGTCTGAGCTAGAAGACTCATTATAGGAACTTGCATTTTGATGAAGTGATGAATCAATCCCATTGCAGCTCAAATGATCACCCTGTCGAGCATTGTATCCTTGAGGGACTTTATCAGGAGATACAGTTTCTACACCTTGGACATTTTGATCAGAAGCCATTGATGAAAAAACGGCAGGAGATATCTCATAAGCTTTTGTAGAAATGTCCCTAAAAGTTTGCGCATCAATATCTTTTCTGGTGACACCTGCTTGTTTATCATTTATTGCACCTTCCGCTTCTTTATTTCCTTGAATTTTATTGTCAGGAGAAACAGTTTCTGCATGTATCCGCTCATAGGAAATGGTTTAGATAAAGAAGCAAAGACAACTTATTTTTAAGTAGAGCAAAAAAAAAAAGAAGGAAGACACATTACCTTGCTTCGATGTGGCAGCACTTGGACCCCTTGGTGTAACAGCTTTCTCCCCAAGGAATATGGAGGAATTGATGCAATACATAGTGCTCTTCTTCTGCTTACCCAACAATTTTGGGGGCATTGGCAATTTGATCTTCATCCCCTTCCTTTTTTGCTGGTTGTCTATATTTTTCCAAATTTACATACTCAATCTCACTTGCAGTAAAAGCTATTATTTAGATGCATGCCAATAAAAAGGCAAAATACAAACTAGTCAAGCTACATGGTCTAGGGCTATGCCTTAGGGTGAGATACATCCCAAGTCGAATTCTTGGAAAGAAAGAGATATGTACATAAGTAAAAAGATTTTGTTTGGAGACAAGTATAAAGAAGTTGAAGTAACCTTCAAATGATGCTTTAAATTAAACTTGGGGCCTTCTCAGTTAATTTATATGGTTAATACCAATCCATAAGGTTGCAGATGAAATACCTTCCAGTTATGAGTTAAAACCCAAGAAGAAAAGATGGGAAAGTGAAGGGAAATAGGTAAAATATGCCTGGAATGTTTTTATTTTTTCTAAAAAAAAAAAAATCACATTGACAAATTTGTGTCTTCATATACTGCAAGATACAAATCAGGTCTTGGACACAGGGAGTGATTGTTAACTATACCTAAATATGAACAACTCATTTAAAAAAGAAAAATTCTTATGCTCACATCCAAAGATTGCAACTTCTACCATGAAATGCTTAACAGTTACAACCAATCTTCAAACAAGCAGAAGGCTTCATTAATAATGATATTTTCATCCAATAAAATAAAAATTTGTCTTTATTGAGGGCAGAATGGTCCAGTAGCAAAGAGGCAGCATAGCATTTTAAGTTAAGGGCCAATTAATTTGTCCAACACTAGGATTTTGGCTTTTCCAATAAAATGAGATCACCAAAGTGCCATTTGCCCAAAGCTACAGAGTTAAGGCACCTTTCCTATTCTTTCAGAAAATATTGTGCTACTAAAATATTCCTAGTGTTAAGGCACCTTTCCTATTCTTTCCCCATACCCCACCACTACTATGAAAGATTTTCACTTCTAAAAAGGGGTCAGATTTATCCCAACTGTAGCAAAAGTAACAATAACTTTTATAATGCTACAACAGATGGTATAGAAAGCAAAATCATACCAAAAGAAACACGAGAATATTGAAGGAAGAAGAATCACCTTTTAACTTAACAGGCTTAGTCACCTCAGTCTTTTTATCTGCCTCACAGTCCATCAACTTCGATATTTTTCTTGGTTTTTCTAGTTCAAGATTTCCTGATCGTATACGTGCACTTTTCCGGGATGGGATAGAGCTCCAGCTTGCAAGGCTAGATACCTTTTCACTGGTTGATATCATATACTCTTCATCAGAGCTTTCCTTCATTTCTTGCAAGTGATGACTGGGTACAATACAACAAAAGAAAATTAGAACATAACTCAAAGTTAATCCCATAAGTATTTGATCAACATAGAATGTTAAATGAGTATGCTTTGATTTGCATTTCAAACAAGATAAGTTTTTCCAATTCCAATGATATCAAGTTTAACATTTTGACAATAATGTCCTTTCCAATCTTATTATATTAGCTATGAGTCCATCTCCTATAAGATTGCAAGAGGAAACACAATTAAATCATTTTACTGAAACTGACATCAGAATTTTTCTTGCAGTCTACAGAGTGAGAAAAATTGGGCATCAACTTAACACATCAATGCAGCAATCTGATACCTTTGTAAATCAGAGACTTGGAGTAGCTGTTGTCACCACATTTAGACAAACTATGGCCTAAAAACATCAAACAATATGCTACACAATGAGGGGTTAGTCATCACTCTCCCCTATAATGACAATTCCTATTAATTATTAACCAAATAGCTTAAAACTCCTCCAGCCAAAAAATGAAAACCCTGAATAGCAATTGGAATTCAAGGATGGCACATCAAGTGATGCAATAGAAGAATAGCAAGTTTCTTTGTTACTGTAAACTAAAATCGGTTTAGAAGAATATGTTGCACATGATCAGTTTATTATTTTAATCAAAGAAACATGCAAATGGAGTGAGAGCCTACATGCTACTCCCCTGTCTGTAAATTACATTTTACATTTTCGGTTTTTGATTGTCTATAACCAATAGTCCATTATTAAACAAGGAAAGCATGAATTTTTACACAAACTTAGTTAATCATAATCATTACAAAAGATATTATTACTTTTTTACTTTTCAATGTGAAAATAAAGAGTAATAATGGACACAGAACGTCTAGCATCATTGACACCATGTAAAATGCACAAATAAATATGAAAGATTATTACTTTAGCCCTCAAAACTGAAAACTACAACAACAAAAAATAAAAAAGCAAAAAAGAATAGCTGATAGTACACACCTCAGTCTCATCAAATCATTTAGCCTTGTTTGGTGACTGAGAAAACTCAGTAAGAGCCAAAAGACATAAAAGCCAACTCAACACAACCATAATATTTTGAATCCCAATATGAAAGGTTTTTCCTTTCTTGGATTCCAAGTTATAAACAATCTTAAAATTCCCAACTAAAAAACATTCATTTCATTTCCCTTCTCAAATTTTTACAGCAACCCAAACATACTTGTACCTTAACTTTAGTTGAACTCAACCATGAAGCTCAGCCTTGCCTCTTCTAATACCCATCACAGATTCAAACAGATGCAAAGAAGGAAGAAAAACACAAGAAAACTAGTAAACAAAATAGAGGAACAAGAAAAGATTGAGTTTTTCTTACTCACTTTTGTTTCTCAGTGCCCCTCCTCGTCCTCATGATCTGCAAAACCAGAGAGAGAGAGTGAGTGAAAGAAGTGTTGTTTGTTTGCTTTAGGGCAAGCCTAGTTCTAAGAGGGTATAGAATGTGTGAGTCTGGGGTGTAAGAAAAAAGTGTCCCATGTGTTAAAAAATGAGCAAGTAACAAACCCATGAGTAATGGGCATTTGTAATTTTATCTTACTTACAAAGGCCAAGTAGCAATAATCTTAAGCTTAAGCATTTCATAAAGTAATGTCTTTTGTTTTGTTGATGAAAATGGTAAAAACCATTTTAGTCTCCTGCAAAGCTTGTCATGCATGGATTTAGAACCAATTTATTAGGAAAGGACAGGGCATGTGGGGACAGAATGAGTGGAGGTTTTAAGGGTCATTTTGGTTTTGCAAATAGTGAATCCAAGAGTCAGAGGTGGAGACTGGAGAGGCGCCAGTGTTGGGTTCGTTGTAAAAGAGAGAGAGAGAGAGAGAGAGAGAGAGAGAGGGAGAGAGAGAGGGGCAAGTGTTCAAGCCAAGCTTAGATTAAACTAAAAAAAAAAAACTTTTTGCTAAGCTATAGTGCCAGTCTCATTTGGATTTGCACTGTAGCAAAAGGGTATTTTGACTAGCTCTTTTTTGGGTTGGGCTGTTTAATTTTATATGACTAGTAGGATGGGTAAGGCTAATGCTGTCACATATTTATATATAAATTTTATACTAGTTAATAAATTATTCTTCCTACAATTGTATAAAAATTATTGTAGCAATCCCTTAACTAGGGTTGTCCATGCAATCCGAGACCTGAGACAACCTAGTCTAATCCGACCAAAAACAAGAGGATTCCAAATAAAACCCGATGAGAGCCAAGTTGCAAGCTAGATTATCCGAATAAATTGATTCAGGTGTCAAGTTTCGATAAATAAAACTCGTGAAACCATGCATGATGCTACATGTTACTATATGAATGGGTCTTTAGATTTCTTCTCCTCCCATTGTTTGATACGTAGCCACCTTATTCTTCACTCTCTCTCATTGGATCTCACACGAATGAAGGCATAAGGGACAAAGACAGAAAGTTTACAAACATTGCTTTAAAGACTTAACAAGTCTGAGACTCGTAGGTACAAGTCCACATTTCCCCTCTTGTGCTCATATCATTTCTAAGTCCAAAGGAGTAAGGAGGACCATCAAATTATTTGCCACCAATAAACACACTCTCTCCTTCAAATTTCCCCTGCAATTCTGAAAATTTGATTAGCTCAATAATTGAGAATAAACGGTATGCTCATTTAAGATAAAAACTAATTCATGTAAAACTAAAATGAGTATTTAATGTATCACACAACTCATCATGCTACACTAAATTACCATCACCATCCTCTCCAATCTAAGATTATTATTACCATCAGCCTTCGCCTTTAACCAACCAAGCTGACATAAATAATTCTAAGCATAAATCCCAAACCACAGGCTACAAACCCCCATCACTTTAACATGGCTTCCAATACAATTTTTTTTTGGGTGAGGCTTTGTGGACTTGATAACCAAACTTTTTGTGTATTCCCATGGTGCCACCAAGCTTATCTCCAAGGTCCAAAAAATAAGCAGTGAGATGGACATACAAGAACAGAAAGAAGCTTTTAAAACCATGTTCAGATAAATAGAAAAGTTAGATACTGAGTATTTTCTAAATATAGACTTCCATTGAAGGAAGATGGAGGTTGCTTCCACTAATTGGTAGTTGACAAGTGAAGAAACTTTTTCCATTTGATCTCAAGCAACGTGTATGGAGAAAAGTATCTAGAATGTCACTATAGACTTCCATTAAAGGAAGATGGAGGTTGCTTCCACTAATTAGTAGTTGACAAATAGAGAAACTTCTTCCACTTGATCTCAAGCAACCTGAATGGAGAAAAGTACCTAGAATGTCAGCATCTTATGTCTCATTTTACTTTCTCAACAACACAAATTTGAGCATGCTTAAACAAGTAAAATCCAACCATTAACTTCCACATAAAAGCAGTTCATTCTTAATTCAGTAGCTAAAAACTAGTAAATGGAAACCAAAACAATTAGAGAGACCATGAAGAAAAATCTATGTCAAACTAAAGATTAAAATCATTTTCCCCCAAAACAAGAAGGCAATATTCCTAATGTCTAGTTAGAAATGGGTATGGAGTATCTATGTCTTTATTTAAAGTAGAAATAAATCACTGTTTATCTGCAAAATTTTCTATTACAATAGTCAGTAGATGAGCATCCTCAGCATTTGTGCATTTCAATATCTGTAAGACCCCATCTTATACGATTAGAAAGAAAGTAAACCTACAGATGGTGCCAATCATCAGAGACCACAAAAGAGAGATTTCCTCAGCTCACTAATCCCATGATTTGATTTATGAGGAAAATATAAAAGAAAAGATGAAGAGACAAACTCCAGAACAGATAGGATGACTACACATCTATTTCGATCTCAGCTTCTCAGGAACATAGAAATTTCTTTTGCCACTCAACAACCCAATCGAATACCTCAACATTAGAAAGCCATAGGTACATTGAGAACATTACTTGACCTATCACCTCCATCAAAGAATAGATTTTTCCCTGTTACCTAGCGCATCTAAACAATACTAAGAAGAATATCAAGAAAGAAAGGACAGAAGGAAAGAGGTATATAGCAGTGAGTAAATTGTAAATAAAAAGCAATGATGAAGAATACCTTGGTTGTGTTTGTAGACATCATAAAAAATAAAGGACAAGACAACGTGAAAGTTGGAGCATGTACATTTCCTTCCCTAAGGTGGTCTCATGCCCATGCCAGACATCTCTGCAGCAGATTGTCGAGCAGCCGCCTCCAGCATTCAACCCCATTCCATTAGCCTAAAGTGATAAGGAACGAAATTCAGTCATTTTTTTATATTATTGGTGACCTGACCTTTAACCTGTTCTTATAAAAGGAAGAGATGCCATTTGAGCTGGAGTGTTTTGGCCAAATTCAGTAATTATTTGACAAAATCTCTAGTTATAAGTTATAACGTGTGAAAAGAAATATTAAGTATTACAAAGCTCAAAGAGGGTTAAATAGCAAGAAAGAAAGTACCAAATGCATAATCTGGAAGCATCTACATGGAGCTGTAATAAATCCATCTAGGAACCCTTGATAAAGCTTACATGGCGATTTCCTCAAAGATAAAGAAGTAAGACTGTGGAAGCAGAACAAGTACAAAAAGCAAAGCACTCGCACGTTCTTTCTCAACAATAATGGACTAACTTATTTTCCAGTAAAGAGCAAAGATAAAAGATTGATGTAGCATATTGGATCTAACATGACACAAAATTGATTAGGCAAAGAAATGTGAGAAAAAATTATTATAAGAATATAAATCACAGGAAAACTAAAGGATCCTACCCATTCTGAACATCAACAAGGATAATACAAAATTATATATTCAGCGCAGAGAAAAAATAAAATAAAAAATACAACCCTAAATCTGAAGCAAAATATATTACGCGAGCCTTATCAGTTGAAGTCCTTCAGTCTTTTCTTCAGCGTGTCCATTGACTTCTTTCGAGAACTTTGCTTCGTATTTCTGCTTGAAAGGCTTCCAAAGAGGGAATCAGGAGAATCCTTGAATTTCTCGCAGATAGTGGCCACCTTCTTATAATCTAGTGCGTTATAGTTTTTCTCCCTTATCACTGGATTCATGAAGTTCTCAGGCTGGGTGCTCATTAAAAGGTTTATCAATTGCCGTGCTTCTATTAAACAGCCTCTTAAAACTACCGTCCTTGTATATTTCACTCAAGCCAGTGCTATGGAACTTCTCATCTGCAAATTCCTCCAGCTTCTTTAGATCATTGTTGATACCCAAAACAGCATTAGCATTGAACCTCTTGACACTATCACTAAGAAAAGCTGCCACTATTGAGTTGGATATATGATCAAGAGCTCCACTCCCAACCTTGTACAGAGCATCCAAGGGTAAAATTTGCTGCGCTGTGGACATAAGAGTGTCAATATACATGTTCACTTCATGAATATAATCATTCCCATTCTGAGATATTTCCTCTGAAGTCCAATTGATATTTTCTGTCAGCATCATGAACTCGTCTAACTTGGTGTTCATCAGATTCAACAGAGAAAGATAGGCTTCATCCCTTGAAGTTTTTAGAACCACCTTGGCAGTTAAACAAGCTTGAGGCCTCTCAACTGATCGGACTGGGATCCCACATAGCTGGGCTGCATTTCTTAGAAAAAAATCACAAGCTCTTTCAAGAACAGATATGTTTGCAGCAATCTGCATGGCTTGAGACACACCAATGGTGCCACCACTAATTGTATTAAGTATTGCTTCATTTAAAACATCAATCAGAAGTTTGTCCAAATACTTCCTCACAATATCATAAAAATTAGAATGCACGCCATGAGACAGGTAATCAACAGACCCTTTAATGAATGATCTGACAATGCGACATGCATCAGGTACCATGGAGGAGAATGATGCAATATATGGAAAAGCTGTAATTATTTCTGACATCTGCAGACCAAATGACAAGACATTATTCTCATAGTCAGTATCCTTTTTCATCACCATCTGCTCATAGGTGTCATTGGCAAGAACGTTAACTATTTGTTCTCGACACTCTTCCAATAGAAGCTCATGGTATTTGTCCCGGCTCTTGTCAAGCACCTCAAGTAGTGGGCCCACTTGATAACCATATCGTCTAAGAGTAGATCCAAGAAGAGTGACATAATCCTTCACCAGAAGAAGGTGGGTCGCAGAATCCATATGAGAGAACTGTTCCTCCAAAATTGAAGTCATTTTTGCTAAAGCAGTTTCCCACATTGTCTCAACCTGATCAGCTGACAATAGCACCCCAGCAGTCCTCAGGACCCGATCCTCCACTATAAAGTAACCAGCAATTTGAGCCAAAAATGTCTGATAAGATTCAACAAAAGGTTGTACTGTAGATATTTGCAAGTCTGAACTGAGCTGCAAGACTCGATTCTTGTAGTAATATTCACGAAACTGCTCTTCGATTCCCAGGCAAGTGTGGATGTGATATGCTCGATATAGAGGTGTGAGATCAAACTTCGAAACATAATCTTCATCAATCTCTTCAACATCTAACGTGTATGCAAAATCTCCTAAACCAGAAACACTCTGTTCCTCTGCCTTCCTCTGGCGTTCCAGCATTTCGTCATCCCTCTGGCGAGCTGATGCAGTATGACCTATAGCTGTCTGTCCAATATTCTTTGCCGAACTCCTTATGTGAACTAACCATTCATTAACTTGACTACATACTTTCTTTTCAATGTGCAATTTTATCGCTGGAACTCTTTTCTCTATCAACATTCTTAGTGCCTTGACAGGGATACTCTGCAAATAATTCTTTTCAATCAAATCCACAGTTTTTAATGCAGGGTAAAACTGGCCTTCAGAAATATGATTGTTACTTTTGACACAAAGGTCCAACACCTGTACACAGATCTTAGCCATTTTGATTGCTTCAGTCACATTCTTCTTGATTGAATAAGATTCAAGAAGCTCCTCAAGTTTGATCAGAAGAGCACTGCCAACCTCTTGCAGTTTAAAATTATCGTTTGAGAGCTCACTTTTCAGCTCTTCGGCATCAACCAGCACGCCCCGAAGTTCATCCACTGCAAGAATGAATTCCTCATAGTGGGTCTTGCAGAGCTCCTCGATTTCAACCTCCTTCTTCTTCACAACATTCTTTAGCTGGTGCAGGAGCGCTTCAGGCCGCCCCATCTCAAATGCATGCCTGACAATAGGTCCCACATCATCCCCATTCCCAATCAAAGTCACAAGCACCAAGTCATCTCCTCCATCCCCATTTTCTGTGACAGTTCTCCTCTTTGGTTTTGCATCCATTTTTCTGATCAAACACAGAAATCAAAACAAACAAATAAATACAATTACAAACAAAATCAAAGATACCCACAAATTTTCCCATACCAAAACCTTTTTCCGTTACCAAATGGGTATCATAAACCACTTACATATACCATAAAAAAGGGTATAGAAAGTTCATTTCCAGCAAATATAAATGGGTTTTTTTTTTTTTTTTTTTTTTCTATCAAAAAGCAAACAATGGCAAGCAATACACACAAACTTAATTCTCTATTCTTCAAAATTAAAATTCAAAGCAAAAATAAATAAAACAATAATAACATAATATATACCAAAAAAAAAAAAAAAAAGATATTCTCATATTCTTCAAAATCGGAAAAAGAAACCAAAAGAGAAAGGATTTGAATAAAATAAGAAAACTTGCTTGGAATGGCATTTGAAAATGGGCTTACAGTTATATCCCAACAAATCGATCAATAATAAGCAATCACTAAAAAGCATTATAACAACGAGATATCAATACATGGAAAAACAACAACAATACACAATTATGCTCAATGGGTTGAACAATCAAATCAAAGAAACAGAAATAAAAACCATGAAAAACCCAAATACATTTCAACAAAAAGGAAAGGTTTTTGATCGTGAAAGGGACTCACTTGACAGATACAAAATTGCTGTTTATACCGTTCAAAAGTCCTCCACACACAAACAGCTCTGAAACTAGGAAATGAAAATGATATTCTCTGCAGAAATAAATATTTATTCTCTTCTTTCTTCTTCTTGTTTTTCTCGAAAAATATTTCTCACTCTCTCCTGTTTGTTTTTTGTTGTTGCCGTTTGTCTAATCTGACACTTTGGTTTGCTTTCCATCTCTGTTTGTGGCTCTTCTGCCTTGTTTGTTGGCACGAATTTTTTCAAAGTGGGAATTGCTATTTCCACGCCTTGTTTTGCTTCATCCAAGGACGGGTGCTAATTATTAAGTCTTTTTGTGTTGTCCCTGTCCATTGTGTAAGAGTATATTGGTACTTCTATCAGGCAGAATCGTTTTTTAAATGGCATATAATCTATTTCTCAAAAAGAGAAAAAAGCTAAATAAAAAATGACATAAAATCTGAGTTAAACTATTATTTTCATCCCAAAATTTTAAAAAAGTTATTTTTTATTTTTATTTATTTTAAATATTATATTTTTTGTCTTTAAAATTTAATAAATATATTTTTTCATTCTCAAACTATTGAAAAAGTTCCTTTTTCATCTATATTTTTCTCTTCTTATTTTTGAGGTCATATTTTGCCTTTAAAGTCTAAACTATTGGGAAAAAAAAAAAAAAAAAAAAAAAAAATCTTTAAAAAGTTTAAGGATAAAAATGAATTATTATTATTTTTTAATTTAGGGAGAAGAAAACGAATTTCATTCAAATTTCATATACGAAAACAATATTTACCCATAATCTATGTCAATCAAAAGATTTATAAGTGAGTCTCATCTCGTAACACAATAAAGAGTAATTATTTCATACTTTTGGAATACAATAAATGCATATTTTTACATAAATGTAGGGTCCTACTTTAAATTCATGGTAGGATTTATCATTCATGTGAAAAAAGAAATGAGAGTATACATTTATTGTGTTCCAAGAGTACTAAATAATTTTCCTCACATAAATGGTGGATTCCACTAATTAAATTCATAAACGATTATTCAATACTCTCAGAGTACAATAAATACATACTCTCTCATCTCACATTAAGGGTGGGTCCCACTAATTAGATTCATGAGTGATTATTTAATACTCTTGGATTACAGTAAATACATACCCTGTCATCTCACATTAATGATAAGTACCACTGATTAAATTCATGAGGGATTATTCACTACTCTCAGAATGCAATAAATGCATACTCTCTCATCTTACATGAATTATAGCTAGGGTGAAGTAGAGTGATAAAGCTAGGTGGGTGAATCTGGGACGTTGATTATGTGATCATGGGGTGGCCAAGAAACAAGAGTTAAGGTTGGTCGGAGAGGTGGGAGTGAGGAAGAAGGTGAGAGAAGAAGGGGAAAGGGTGTTTAATATGGGCCGTCATGGTGACAGATTGGCAGGAGTGTAGTTTATTGGGGACGTGCAGGCAAATAAGCACTAAACTAATGTGAAACAAAGGATTAAAATATGGAGGAGGATGATAATGTAGAGCTGAATTTATTTTAAGCACTTATGAACTCTTTTAGAATAATTGTATGGGCTAAGAAACAGTCCAACTTAGAGCCAACCTATTCAGAATTTTTTTTTTTTTTTTAAGATCTATCCCAACTTCATGTGGCAGAGTCGGAAATATTTTTTAGAATTAAATTCATAGTGGGACTCACCACTTTTATGAAAGAAGAGAATACACATTTAATGTACTCCCGGAATATTATATAATTTTCCAGAGACAAGATAGATATCAAAAAAACATTTTAATCTAAAAAATAACATATTATATTTATTTTGTTAATTCTCCACAATAACAACAACCAAGTCCCAATATTTTTGGGATCGGTTAATTGTGAATTTGTAATTTTTCTTTAAAAAAAATAGAAACATATATTTTAAAGGACAAGGTTTGGCTACAAACCAGTTTGTTACAACTCACTACGTAGCAGCTTATAAGACCATCCACGTATATTATTTAAAGAAATCACATAACTCATTAAATATGTCATATGACTAAAATACATGTGGATGGTCTTATAAGCTGCCACGTAGTGGGTTGTAACAAACCGGCTACAAACTGGTTTGTAGCCAAACTCTGTCCTATTTTAAATATGATAGTTATAAAGAAAATTTCTATTAAAGGTATTTACTTATCTATTTATAAAAACATATATTTTAGGTTAAACTATTGTTTTTGTCCCTAAACTTTGCATGAAGTTCATTTTTCGTCCTTGAACTTTGAAAAAAATTCATTTTTACACATGAATTTCATCCTTTTAAAAAAAAAAAAAAAAAAGTTTGGGAACGAAATTAATTCTTGTGTAAAACAAACTTTTTCAAAGTTCAAGGATGAAAAATAAACTTTTTAAAGTTCAGGGACGAAAAATGAATTTCATGCAAAGTTTAGACACGAAAACAATAGTTTACCCTATATTTTAAATATGTTTGATTTAGTGAGTTATGTATGACATAAGAGTGTTAAGGGAAAAAATAATGCATTTTATATAAGAGTAATACAAGGAGAAAAAAATGATGTATCAATTATTTACATAAATGTAATTTTTTTTCTTTTTTTAAATCCAATGGGGCATTAATTAAATTTTATAGCCAAATTAATTTTTTATTAAAAAAAATATAAGAGGGAGGTGTAAAAGCCAGGGGGAGCCATGGTTCCCCCTAACCTCCCTCTCCCTATATGCCGCTGCCAACTTCCCAAGTGTCTTTCTTTGTGATATTGAATTTAGAGGACCAAAATGAAAAATTACAGGATTGAGGGGCTAAAATGAAAACGATCTCTAACTTTAAGGATCAAAAGTTCAATTTAGTATTCATTTAATGTTACAGTTGATAGAAAAAGGATAAATTTGATTAGTAAATCAATAATCTAATATTTAATATTTAAAGATTTATGATAAGTTTCACATAAGAACGACACGCTCTTAGGCTAGGCCATTTCCTAAGGCCCCCAATTAAAAAAAGGTCCCAAAAGGCCAAAATGTTTATCAATAATTAATTTTAGTAAGGAAAAAAAGTATATATAAACCATGTGCTCTCCCTCATCCCCCCCCAAAAAAAAAACCCTCCAAAATTGTGTGCCAATTGAAATTCTAACTTGTTTTACCATAAATAAATAAATAAATAATTTGTTGTAAGTGTGTTGAAACATTGACAAAATTTGTTATAGTTTTTCAAAGTTAAAATTAATAACCTAATTAAAATTGATTATGTCACAAGAAAATTATCAATTCAAAAATTAAATATTAGCAAAACCTAAATATAAAAATTTAATTAGTAATTTTGCATTTCAAAAAGCATGAATAATGGATTTTAAATAAATATAATATATATATATATATATATATATATATATATATAATAGGATATATTATTACAAATCGCATGCTAGGGATGGCAACACACATCTGAGGGGGACCGCAATCCAATGATACTACTACTACCATGGCTTTCGAACTAACCAACACACAATGCAAAATCGCACGTGCAATGCATTACAATCAAGATGATATTTATCAAAGCAAGTAACAAACAATTGCAAACAAAGTGAACTATACACTATTGGATCCTATTCTAGAGTCTAACCCTCAATGTCCCCAGCGGGGTCACCACTATAAGAACCACAACCTTCAACACAAAATATTGATAATTAGGGCTAAACATGGTTGCTCAAAACACAATGGTGATATAACATAGTTATATTATTTCCCCTTAATCTAAGGGAATTTACGATGAAATTGCTACTTAATTTTATACAAAACTTAAGAAAATACAAAAATACTTCTTTTATTAAATGATCAACATATTACAATGGATATTTCTAAAAATAAAAAAGATTACTAGATTTTAATCCTAATTACAATCCAAAATAGAAAATTACAAGACTTTGGTCATAATTACAATCTAATCAAGAAAGTAAAATGAATTACAAACTACCTAACATCCCCAAAGATTAAGTTCAGGAGCTATGGGATCGTATAGGAAGGTGTTAGGCACATATCCAACCTAACTTAAGTCAACCTAACTTAAGTCAATCTCTAAAGGTCTAATGTTCTATAATTCACCGACACAACAATTTCATATCATCCAAAATGGTCCATGCATCATTCAAAAAAAAGTTCTAGCTCAATCTCAATCTGTTTGCTGCTAATATACTCACATGCAATTAACATGTCCTTGAAATAGAAGACACTTACCATGAAAGTCGCCAAAAAAAAAAAAAAATCTTAACTAAACTAAAGACACTAACATTGACGTGGCAAGATGTTGGCGACATGAGCTTTTTAGCTCTTATCAGAATCAAATAGAATAGCAGGTTTCCAACCCTTTGTCAAGATTAGACATGAAGTGAAAAGATCAGCAAATAAAAAGAAGAAAGAAAAACTGCAAACGCAGATGGCGACGGTGGCTAACTGGCTATTGGTCCGAGAACAAAAGGAGAGAATGGCTATTGGTATGTGGCAAGCAATGGGAATTTTCTAGATTTGTCTAGATTAGATTTTTTCCATTTCTTTCTTTTTTGGTCTTATCGGGTCTTTTTACGCGCTATGGTCTTTTACGGACCTTTCCTATTTGGGGCATCAAGTCAAAGCTTAATTGGATAAGGTTAAGGTTGGCCCTAATTACATGCTCACCACCCAAAAAAAAATGTAGCGATTAATCTTTAAGCACATTCAAATAACACGTTCACATTCATGCTTGCTGGAAATATAGTGCGTCATGCTAGAAAAACCAAATTTGCATCATCCACAAAATAGAAACAAAAAAATAAAAAAGAGCAAGATGGCACTATTTTTGCAAAAGAGAAACCAGAGTGTCGATCACTTAGGTTTAAACCTAGTGTTGATGTGTCTTAACATTCAATTTTGGATTTTGTCCGTGAAAAAAATTTGTTCCAGAGACTAGTTGACAATTTAATTAGATAAAGCATGTGGAAAACACACAAAAGAAAATTTAAAAATTAAAATAAAAACCTAGCATGCATCCTAAACAATTTACCTGCATGTGTATTCAACACTAAAAACGGTTCAATAGCACGAACGATCCCCTGAGGTACCCCGACGGTATCTCATTATCCAAAATTCCTCTTCAGAGACAGCATTAAAAGTTGCATTTAATGCTTTACTATTATAATTGGCAACAGCCAATTGACTTTCCATTCCATAGCTCTTCCTCTTCAGTTGGTTTAGTTGGATTGCAATTGCTAGTTCAAAAGGTTGAAAAAGTGAGGGGTAAAAAAGTAGAATACCAAAATTTTAAAAATTGTTAAAAAGATTTTTTTATTCAAAGGTTTAGATGAAAATTAACTTTTTAACTTTCAAATCTAAACCCTTAAAAAAGGATTGCATGGTGCAATATTGCACCAAATTTTAATCTGGTTTAGTCCAACCTTTCTCACCTAAGCGCCAAACTTTTGCATCAAGAGACTTCAAAAAGGCTTTCATTCGCACTTTCCAATAAGTATAATTGGAGCCACTAAAGTGTGGAGGAACAAGTAAGGAGTGTCCACGATCCATTGCTAACAGGGATCAAGGATCTCACTCAGGAATTAAGTCCTAAAAAAAAAAAAAATCCTTTTTTATTCCAAATGTGAAGATAATTTAGATCCCAAATTAATTAAGCAACAAAACATTCAATGGATTAGGTCAAATTACCAAGTTTGCTTAATTAGACAATTATGACGAATACACAAATCACCAACAATCATCCAATATGAGATCAAGTAAATAACGTAGAGATGTGGTGATGAAGTGAAAACCAATGGAAACCTTCCAAAGGAAAAAACAGTACGAGGATAACTTACCCCAATAAAGCAATTCACTAAATAAAGTGACATTTTACAATCTAGAACAAAACACTTATCCTAGACTCGACAATACCAATAGATGAACTTACTTCAGTGACCCATCACAACTTTAACACCTATGAACTCTCGTATATGATACCTACACGAATGATGTACTCGTGTTCACAAACAAGAACCTCTGCCCCGACTCCAAGAATCTCTTAATGGTTTAATCACAACACAACACTGGATAGCTTTCATAGTTTCAACCTTCATCTGCAACTCCAAGTAGCAGTGGCAACAACATCGTAGAAAATCTTCTTTTAGCTCTCTCTCTCTCTCTCTCTCTCTCTCTCTCACGGGTTGTAAAGACGATGGAGATTTTTTGGTCTTCTCTCTAGCACTAAGCAAGAGCCCCTCTCCCAAAAATCTATTTTAAAGTCGTGCATAAAAGTATCTTTTATAGTGTAGCAAGTAGGGTTAACAACCTAATTAAGCAATTGACTTAAACAAATTAAGTTTAAAACATGATATTTGTTGCTCAATCGAGATTACAATAACTTTATTTCTCTTGAGTTAATCTTGGGACTTCGTCATGATCTTGAGATAGGACTTTAAGACTCAACTAGACATACAACTTGACGCGGTTGCCAATACTAAAATCTATGGGCCTAACAAGTTGCCTTTGGAAATGCACACTTAAATGGTCACTTTTGGTGATACAGGCCTTCTAAATCCCTCT